>WAAD01019289.1:28051-59517 GCA_013389945.1 Fregata magnificens | reverse complement strand
AAAGAACTGTGGATTGTAAAGTTTTTTTTCCAGAGTAGACATCTCTACACCTAGGATTTTAATGTGGATGGTGAATTAATACCGAATTATCTTTATTTATGCTCTGTTTGCTCTGATTCATAAGCAACTATGTGCAATATTTAAGTGATAGGAGATGTAATGTGTAGCTGCATTGGCAATGACGAAATAGGAATTATGCCAGTAGCTTTACAGCTGTCCTAGGAATTTACGTGAGCCACTGCAATAATTATGAATTCATTTATAGTTATTAATTCAAGCAGTTTGTTGAGAAGATGAAAGAGTTTCGTGCTGATTCTCTACTCGGGCAAGCATTGTTTTCAATGTTTTTGTTCTAGGCTTTAGAATTCAAGATATGCAAGATGCGTCCATCTGCAAGATCTCTTGTATGTGGGGAACGGTGGAGTTACAGTGCTAGCCAGAGATTTGCCTCGCTAGTAAATGGCTATACTCTTCTAGTGAAGGTGTATTCACTTGTGCATAGTGTTCTGCACGTGGATGTTTTCCGTTACTCGAGGTGCAAAGAGCTTGTGAATATTCGAGATGTGCTTATTGAGGAATGTTATGCTGAACTAGCAGAAGAGTCATACGAATCACGAGTATGTGTTGAGTAAGCTGCTTCTACTTTTCTTATACTACTTTATTTCAGCTCAGGCTGTCTGAAGTCCTGAGAAGTTGAGCTGAAGTTGACTAATGCCATAGGCAAGATTAATACTTGAATGGGACAATATATTTTTATGTTGTGTGCATAATTCATATTGAGCTGTTGGCCAAAAGCATTGCTGCTTTGAGACACCTTTTGAAAGACATGTTTCCCAGGAGATAATGGCATCAATTGAACTGCTCCGCTGTTTTTTGAAACTTTGAAAAAATGTAACTGTTCCATAGTTTTAACTGTCTTCCATTTTTATGTTTTATATAATCTGAAAGGTGATAAGAACATTGCTTTTTGTATTCATATGCAAGTATGCATGTTCTTTGTGTAGGACCTTTTTTATAAAAATTTTTGAAAAACAGCTGTTCCATGGTTTTAACTCTTCCGTTACTATGTAGCAAAACCATGATTTGCTCAAGGGATTATTTTTGGACCAAGTAAAGAAAGAAGAGAAAATGCCTGTATGTTCAAGAGAGGAAGAAAAGCATCTCATTGAAAGATTGTTAAGCTTGTTTTCTGACAATAAGTCTGGTGCGCCAACCCATAAGGTAACTTTGAGTGGTGGTTTTGGTATGTCATTACATGATGCTGCTTCTCACGTTGTTAGAGTGGAGGTGAAGACTGAAAGTACCTTTAATAACCAAACCACACTTGATGCCTTTCATAGTACATTCTACCTTCTGTTGGTAGAAAGCCATAATGTGACCACCATTGCAGACTAGTCTACTGCAGCTTTTAATAAAGCTTTGAAGTATACCCTAAGAGCTAAGTGAACTGACTCTTCTAACACATTCTAAGGCAGCATTTCAAACCACTGCAGAACATAGTAGTCTTCATTATATAAGCTACAGCAAAAAGCAAGATTACGACCCTGTCTATTTTTCAGAAAATTTAAACATGATTTTTACTATACACAGCGTTTCATTCTTCCTCAGCTGCTGATAGGTAAGCAGCCAGGATAGGTGATGCAGCGAACACCCCAATAACTGATAATAATGAAACAGTGGGTATTTATTCCACTGCCAGTTCCGAACTTAGAATTTATTCTTACTTATGTATTTTGAGATATCTAGTCACTACTAAGCTGGAATATAAAACATGAAAATGTGTGTCCTGTTCTGCATTCTGATTGCAAGTTAAGTCTCATCTACATTATAATTCTTTTCCTATTTCAGACCTGACAAAACTTCAGGCTTTCAGGCACCTAATCGTGCTCAGTTTACCCACATATCCTGTTTATACCCAATAATCCTGTTTAACTACTCACTTTCATGAAGTGAGATACTTTCAAGATTAAAGACCAGCTCATGTAAACAAAAATTATCTGATTCTGATGGGTGCTCTATGAAGTCTGAACTTGTGTTTTTTAAGCCAGAGGGAAGTCATGAATCCCGAGCACTTGTCAAAATAGATTATTTTTGTTTAGGTGCCTCAACAAGCAAAGTTTGCTTTAGATGGGTGAAATGAAAATGCTGTTTATTAATTTATCAATTCAGTGCTGCTCAATACATGCTGAAATGTGTTTTGGTTTTCATTTGTGAAGGGTATTGATTTGGAGAGATCCAGGTGCTGGATAACTAGAATATAATTTGTTCTCTCTCTTTTTGAAGGTAACAGTGTTTGGTCCGTTCAGTCCTTATGAGGTGAAATGCTACAGTATGACTAGAGTATCCCAGTTCAGGTATGAGAAGACTTCTATGGTGAATTATAGGCACATTGTCAGCTATTATTTTCAATAAATAGGCAAAAAACCATCCTAGTTACTCTTACAGATTTTTTTACAGAATTTTTATTCATTGAAAAGACTGAAGTAGTCACACCTGAATTGCATTAATATGCATGCTATTGCTATGTAAAATTTTAAGAAAAATTTTATTAAAGGTGCTTTAACATCTTACAGAGATATAATTTATTAACCATCATATATATCTGCTAAATGGTATTCAGGTAATCTTCAGCCAGTAACTGCTATCCATTGAGGTTGCATTGTGAATTTAAACTAATTCTTTTTTTACATGTTTGTATGGGTTTTGGTTTTTTAACGTTGAAAATATTTCTTATTTCCTCCGCAGAAGTGCCTTCATACAAAAGGAAAGCGTAAACTCTGTTGTTGTCCATGATGCTCCAGAAGACCCCTTTCAGCAATTGTTGGTTGCTGCTTCTTTATCAGCAAATGCTACTGGTAATGCTTAATAAAAATGTTTGGACAGTTTCTCTAGACTTTTGTTTTTATGTGAATAGTTCTACAAGTAAATATGTCACTGTAGTTCTATGTTACATCTTTTTGAGGTTTCATTTTCATTATATACTCCTTAGGGTTTTGTTGGTGGGTTTTTTTTTTGGTGACAGGATCTACTGTGATTTTAGAGGAAACATCTTTGATGCCACCTATTCCTGGCCTGCTTGCTCTCCTCAGTATGCTGTTTGCTCCTGCTATAGAACTCAGGTATTCATGTGTTTTAAAAAGTGGTGGTTCTTTTACTTTTTTTAGGACCCTCACAAATCAGTGACAGATTTTTTTCCACTCTGCTTTCAGCATTTAGTATATTCTCTTCCTGTTCATGTAATTGTTGTATCTTTTATCAGCTTTAGTATAGTATGTAGCTAAGATAACTTGTTTCGTGTACTTACGAATTGGTGCTGCAGGCTCTACCCTCACAATAAGGCAATAACAGTTCCTGACAATTGTGCTGGAAGCCTAGGAAGATGAACTGTAGAAGTGGGCAAGTTTTAAATCTACGTGAGGGGAGGAACTTGGGTGATTTTTGTAAAAGCTGAGTTCTGGCAGTTGCATTACTGTTGTGTTTTGTTTAAATTCTTGTATCTGTAGACTGTCATTTCAACATAGTGAAACTAGCTTTCATTAATTAAAGTTTCATTTTGCATAGGTATGATTTTCTTTTTAAGTTTTATGAGTATATGTTTTCATAACCAGAACTTCAGTTTTGTTTCATCACTGTATTTAAAAAAACAGCATGACTAGGTGTGAATGCCTCCAAATTGATTTTAGCTTCTTTAAAACACCTGTATATTGCTTGGCATGGCTTAGACAAATTCATTTAAGTCTGTCTTCATATGAGTTTAGTTTCTTCATCTCTAGGCGAGACTGTTTTCTTTGTTTTTCATATAGGGTTGATAAAAGCGGAAAGTATTTTACTGGTGTTCTGTGTGGTTTGGGTTGGAGTCAGACTTGTGGGGCTCCACTGCTTCCAGAAAACGACATGGAGTTGACATTTGATGTGCATTTTGGAGTGGAAGACATATCGGAGGTAAAACATGCATAAAAATTTTCGCTATAGTAGAAATTAAGTAGAATTGGGTGCATCAGAGCTTGTTAACATAGAGTTGATAGGAAAACCTGTCTTAAGCTGTGGTTTTGGGGTTTTTTTAGTGTACTACCTGTTTATAATCTTGGATTCTTATCAGAAAAAAAGTTACCTCTTCCATACACTTTGAACAAAATAAACTATTATAGAACAATACATTGTACACTTTTCAAAACAAAAGCGTTGATTTTGCACTAATGAGATGTCAGTACTTGTTAGTTATGTTCTTAGGATTATCGTGGTTTTTACTGATCAGCCTAGCACTACTGCTTGCAATCTTCAGTTTGATTTTACAGCTCTAAGTCATCTGTATCAAGCTACTTCTCCCAGAGCAGATCAACCGAACAAACAGTAAAAACCCCTGTATTCCTCATTACAGCCTTTTTGCAACTTGCAGACAGAGATCTGTCAGAGAGAAGTATGTACATATACTCTGTTATGCAGGTCAGTAAGCTGTATTTGACCTGTGCTCCAGATTTGACATGTGCTTTAGACAGTGAAGGACCTCACATGCCCTGATTAGTTTTGTGTACAGAGCAGGTACATAGGTGATGACCAGTGGCTTTTAGAGGCTTTTTAAGGACACAGTGGACATGCTGGTGCACATATCTGTGAACTGTTGTTTTCTGAAAGCACTGACTTGGTGTGTGTGGTGTCTGTATTCATGGCACCTTAGCCAGAATGGTAACACCAAGCTGTTGTGCATGTGAAAATTACGGACAGATGCAGAAAATCCTTAAAGCTCTTACAGAAGGAATTCTGTGTTGGAAAAAATCCAGGCAAGTGGTAGCCTCTGTGTTTTATGGCATATGTGAGTAACCTTGAAGATTGTGATACCAAGTGGCTGAACATTAATATCTTTGACCAGCAGAGATGCATCTGGAGGAAGAAGTGTTTCTAAAGCTTCAGATGTTTTTGCTTATGTTAATAATATTCTAGTTGAAGTTCGGTGGTATGGGTGCCATGACCACCTTCATGTTAGTATCATATAACGCGGAACTAGGGCTGGTTTAGAGTGCTTTATATCCTGTCACTGGTATTTTCACAGATAAACATCCTACGGACAGCCATTAATAAGCTGCTCTGTGAATGTGCAGTGTGTTCTGGACAAGAGAGAATGACACAGCTGCAGGAAAACATTCGTCAGAAACTTCTATGGTAATAATTTTGTAGAAATAAGATCTGTTTCACAGTCTCAGCAAAAACAACATAAATGATTGCTTGAAGCATATTTCAGATTAGGCTTTGGGGAAATAATATATGTTCTCATTTAATGATGTATTTCATTTACTTTGTTTATTTATAAAGCAGTATACTCAACAACTTTAGACTTCTTGTGGAAGCACTGGTTCCTCAGGGAAGCCTGATCGCTTAAGAGTCATAAAACCTAGACTGTAAAACCTGTTCTACAGGATATCAGTTTTGATGTATCTTTGCTTTGTGCACACAGGACAAAGCTAATAAAGTCCTGTGGCATAAGAGTGCAGAAGGATTTAGAATTCTTTCTCCCTATATGTTAAATTTGAATTGTGTGTGCTGCCTTTCCTCACTCAACAGACCTGTGTCAGATAGGTGTTGGCTAAGTTAATTGCTGGAAGTCCCAGGTTAATTTATGAAGTAAGGCCACCTGCCTTTTTTTTCCAGCAGGCCTCCCTGCTTCTCGTAACTGAAGCAGTGGTTCTGAAAAGACTGTTGTGAGTCAGTGCAGCCAGTCTTGAGAATTTTTTCAGCTCATGGTGTGTGGGAAGTGTTCAGGGGAGCCAGTTCAATGAAGTATCCTTGTAACAGCTCCTTCTAATGTCTGCCACTGCTGAGCATGCTGTGAAAAATCTTCCCTTGTTTGTAAATGTAGTGTGCATTCTAGTGCTGTCTGTATCATCAGTAGACTTTTCTCATCCTTACCTGGCTCTGTACTGAACAGATTTCAAAAAGAACTCTGGCTGAGCCATGAATTAAGAGTTATGTTATGCTCTCTAGTATTGGCCTCATCTCTAGGACCTGTGACCTTTTTTGTGAATAGAGCTTTTCTAAAGTGACTGTATGCCAAAGTGAGGCAATTCCTCATGCTGATAAAGATCAGAAGCTTTTAAGCTTAGCTGCCCTTACCCTAGGTTATCAAAAGGATTATCAGAGCAGCTGTTTATGCTGAGTTTTCAGGTGTTTCTTGTTTTTTGAATGTACCTGCTCAGCTGATTTTTTTCCCCCAGCTGTGAAAAAAAAATTACAATGCCTTTAGTCGAAAGCAAGTGCCCATATTTCTTATTTCCAAAACTTGAAAGAAAATTCAGTGTGGTGCATTTTTTAATAAATTAACAAGTGCAGGGGGAGTCAGCCTTACCTTTTGAGGCACTGGAAATGAAATTAAAAGAGCATAAAAAATTGCCAGAAGATGTGGAGATACCTATTATATGCTAGCTGACCAAGCAGACATGTTGGATGTGACAAGAGAGCAAGGTGATTATTTTTGGTTTGGGCGCTACACTGTGCATGCTGGCAGTGGCTCAGCTGCTCTTCTCTCTGAGACATGGCAGCTTCTAGCCAGCTGTTGCACTGGGTTGTGTGTGCCTCCAGAAAGTGGTGGTACAGCTTCACAAAGGCTGTACCTCAGAGGTGCATGCTGCTTGTGCTTTCAACTTAAGGAGCACCAGTGCAGGCTGACTGCAAGCTGTTCGTGTTTCACGTTTGCAAAACTCTTAGTAAAATACCAGCTGTGGAGCGTACTGCTGATGCAATATTTAATTTCCTATTTGAGTCCAAGTACCTCAGGCCAGCTGATGTCTGCATTGCCTTTGGACACTACCATGTAGTACCATGTTTAGACTTCAAAGCTGAATGAAGATGTGTGATTCATGTGCTAGTAAATGTAGGGAGAAGTCAAGGAAAGTGGATAGGCAGAAAGAAGCAAAACCAGAAAACCTCTCTGGAGGTGACCGTGACAATAACAGGAGCTCATGCTTGGACATCAACACTTGTATGCTAAATTCAAAGCACAAAAATGTCACTGCTATTTCTTTGGACGGCTGAATGCTTGCTACTGTTTTGGCACCCTTTTTGGGTTGATAGTTCAGACATCTCCAGCCAGCTGGGAGGGGAAGGAGCAGCCTGCGCAGGTCCTCGGTGTTGATGTGTTCCCCAGTTCAGTCAGTGCTGACTGCCTGATTTGGTTATTCTCATCAGCCTTCTGGGCTTTTTTTTCTTTAGGATTTTATACCTTTCTGTGGTAGCGTTTTCTCTCTTGGAATCTTTGTGCTTTTACTGATTCTGTTCCAACAATCCTACAGCTAATTTTTCTAATTTTTTTATTTTTTTAATTTACATTTTTGAAGGAAGAGACAATCTTGTTGTTGTCATGATGTCTTATTTTCCTTTGTATAAAATCTTTCTTCATTTTGAATATTTTTTCTGATTGTACTTTGGTTTATGTCTTGGAAAAAACCTAATCTTTTATTAATAAGAGTAAATATGTAAAAATTTAGCCTGAACAGTCTTTCATAACTTTTTTCCATTTTTTGAAAGCTAATTGTATTTACAATGTCACCACTACTTAAGACTAAAATGAGGTTTTGAAAAACACATCTAGACAGAATTAATTAATGTCTGCTACTGTTGTACTTTGCACAGCTTGAGGAAATAACTGGAGCAGACAGACAATCTGTAGTGATTGAGTTGTCATGCAAAACAAAATACCCTATAAATAGCTGTATTATACATTCTAGTGAAGAAGCATGTATAAAACTTACAGAATGACAGTTGCAAATTCAGGTACTTTGTAAATTAAGAAAAAAATCATTAATTTCTTTAAAAGTGAATACATTCTGATACACTTAATGTCCTTGTGAAAATTTGTATTTTGACTTCTCTGCAGTTTGCCCCTCTAGTGTAAGAAGTGAACAAATCAGACTAGATTAACAAGGAAATTTAAGATTCCCTTCAGCACAGACACCTCATAAATGCCTAGTTGTATTCAATATAAAAATTCTTTTGTATTTATAATTAATAAAATACAAGTGTATTTCTTAAGGCTCTTTTTATGTAATTTCAGCTTAATCTGCAAATCAAAACCTCGAGATATAATTGTTCCTACATGGTACGAGAAGCCATATGCATGGAATCAGGTAAGGGTGTAAAGAGAAATTTTTTTCTACCCCCCCGCCCTTAAAAAGAGTAGTTAGAGTACCCCAGTACAGTTAGTTAAGAGTGGTTTATTAATTAAGTTAATCAATTAAGAGAATTTCCTTTGGAAGGATGTCTTTTTTTGTGGGGGAGGGGGAGTATTGAATTTAAAGATACTGAAAGCACTGTAGAGTCAAGTTTAAGGCATAGGAACTGTTGTGTATACATCAGCCTTTTACTGGTATCCTATTTTTGTAGAGTCTATTTAGTTTGTTGGGTGGTTTTTTTTGGTTTTTAGTTTTGTTTATACAAATATTTAACCTTTTCAAATAGAACACTTCATGATTTTTAAGTTGAGAGAGATCGTAAAGTCAGCTTTCCATTTGTTGGAAGTTAAAATTTTGTATTCTTCTTTCTATTAAGCAGCCATGGCTGAAAAGAAAAGGATTGATACATTTTTCTTGTTTAGAATTTATCTGAATGCAGTGCATTTTAGTTTTGTTTTGAGTCGCTGTGCTTTTAGGTGGCTTTTCCCTTTTAAGCAGACAGAAATGTGGTTTGCTTTAGAATCAATGTGCTGGGATCAGATAGAGGGCAGTTTTCTTGAAATCCAGGAGGGTTTCATAAAGCTGAAAAGTCTAGCTTCCTACTCTGTTAGAAATCTCACCTTTCTTTCTGTGAGGGCCTCTGCAGGCAACTAGATTTCCTGATGAACTAGTGCATTTTCTTAATTAAAAGGGGATGAGGAATTACTGAGTGCAGGAGTAAGATTTCTACACGCACTCTCCCTGTGCCTCTCCCACCCTGAGGTGCATAAATGAGCGGTTTAGGTCTCTTTTCTTGAAAAGGTTGACAACAGTGAATGAGCACCAAGGGCACAACATATTTCTAGTAGGGGTGCTCACTGAGGGGTTAGTGTGTCGTGATACACTGTCTTAAGACAAAGTGTTTCTATTTTCATATTTCAAGTTCAGTTATCCTGATAGATAATCTCCTATTCAGTTATACTAGTGTTTAGCTTTTTATAACAAGTTAACATATAGGTCTTGGATCAGGATTTTCCCCACTGCATCTGAAGGCTGAAGAATCTCAGGACATCTTTCTTACATCATCACATAAAATACTACCTGTAATGCTTTGGAATTGATTGTGGAATAGTATTCTGACTCAGGCAAACCATGAGATATAGCATTTTATAGTACTGCGTCTTATGTTGAAATGTGTGGCATGGAACTGAAATGTCTGTATCATTTGAAACTTTCAAAACTCTCTTCCTTAACTATGTTATGTAGGAAAACATTATTAAGAACACGTTCTGACTTTCATCTTCTTTTGACTAGGTGGATTTTCAGTGTATCATTGACCAGTCAGAAAAGCAGCATGAAAGAGAAAATGGTCTTTATGAGCTACATAAGCTTGTTGTGTTGAATGTTTAAGTATTTCTAGAAGTCTTTCAGAGGAAGAGGTATTACAACTAGTCTAAAAATTACTTTTGTCTTCTATATAACCCTTGGATGTTTGTTCTGCAAGACCATTCTGTACGATTAGTGTAAGTGTACTAAAATACAGTTTGGAATATGTTAATTTTTTTTAAAAAAAGCTAAGGTTTGCTGACCTAGAGCAGATGAGTTATTCATAAAACAAACTGACTTAAAGCAGGACGCAATTTTCATTTTAATAATACTATCGAGCAGGTTTATCACAAGGTACAAGAAAGACAAAGCAAATCTAGGTTTAGTTGTTCATTTTCTGTCTAAAAGCCCATAAGCCATGGGGCGTGATTTTTTTTTTTGTCTTGAACTGCAAGTTGCATTTTCCTCTTTTCTTTGTCATTAGTTTTTCAAAAAGCCATACAACAAAGGTGTTTGGGGTTTTTCTTAACCAAAAACTAGAGGTCAAAGGAAACTGATGATCTAGGTTATGTTCTGATCCAAAATATAACTTCATATACTGGATACAATTTTTTCATTCATTTTTCATGCAGCAAAATACAACATATGATTTCTTTTCCTGTATGGCAGAAGAATGCTTTTGAATTACTGATTTTATGGCACCTTTGTTTCATCCTTTCCTCTTATTTTTACCTGTGAGATCTTTAGTCCTAAAAATGAGGTCAGTGATTTCAGAATAAAATGCAGAAGTGAAATAAAATGTATTTGTCTCTTCTGTTGTGCGGTCATGCTTAATAAAAGCTAAATTTAGTTATTAATGATATGTGATTGCATTCATGAAATACATGAATACAAAAACAGTATATGGAAAAGTATTAACCTTTTCACTATTCACTCGATTTGAAGATCATGTATTACACCCAGTCATCCTCTGAAGAACAGACAGAATCAATGGTATCCATAAAAAAAGTGGCAGATTTGGGGAAAATAAGGAGATGCTTAAACTAAGAAATTATTTTAAGCTGTACTTAAACAGAGGGCCAACTGTATAATAGGCAATTTCAGTGCATTATTATTATAAGCATTACTTCCTTAGATCCATTTTTCTAATCCTTGTGAATTATAAAACATCATACTTTATATAGTGAGATAGGTTTAATAGAAAAATTGCATCTCAAGTGGCTTAGACAACAGTATTTCTCAGCTGAGTGTTGTATGCAAATTAAGTGTTGCAGTTAAACACCTTTGGGGGCAAATGAAATGGGCAGAATGTCAAATCTTTGCTTTGCCATTAATGATGGGAATTTCTGTAGGAAAAGGTCGCTTGGTAATACCAAAAGGCACGATATAAATAACGTTACTTACCGTGATTCCTCATAAGCAACACTGAAATTGAGAGTTGAGAGGAATGGACTGTATTTTCCGTATTCTTTTTTGGTTGGTTGGTTTGTAATTGGATGGCAAAGGTGCCCTGGTCTGTCGGTGTGCCTGTGCCGCCATCTGGTGGGGGGTTACCGATGTGCTGCTTGTTCCCCTTTGAAGGTCTACTGCATGTTGCAACACTTTCAGTAAGGATGAGGTACTCTGCAGTGGCTCATGTCCTAATAAAACTGAAAGGTTTCTACTCTCGTCCTTACGATGAGAGGAGTAGATAATGCTGACTCCCCCACAGCCCAATAACCCATAAGCTGCCACTGGTCAATTGAGAAATGAGAACTGTGTATTAACTCTTTTAAGAGCTCCCAATTTTGTCCTGGGTACAGGTAAGCCTGCAGACATGATACGTGATAGATTATCCTTGAAGGAAACAGAACATCTTACAAGGTAGCCTTGCTGGGAAATGTTATTTATTGCCAGATGAAAATGTGGTACTAATATTTAAAAAGCAGCAGTTGTATCTTATTGTTTGATTTAGATTTCAACAGCATTACAGAGTCACTTAAACAAGTTTAGGGCAAACAGCTTCAGATTTTCTCCCTTCAAGGTTAATAGTATGTAGCACTGGAGAAAGAAGTATTGTAAAATAGTAGTGTCTTTGTATGGCTATAGACCTGATCCCAGTCAACCTTGTGCCTTTCCAGGGTCGCTTCTGTAAGAAAAAGGCTGTGACTGCTTGTCAAGATTCCTTTTATCTCTAGGTGCTCACCAACATCTAGCAGAATGAGATTTCACTTCACACAATTTGAGTGATCATCCACATTTATGTATTTCATCCATCACTGAGTCCAAGGTAGAAATATTTGAATCTATAAATAGTCAATTAACCCTCTTCAATGCCTCCAATAATAGTGATAAAGTGACAAATTGTACTGATAGGTGCTTCTCAAGTCTGAAAACATGTGCATTCACTACTATTCATAATTTCCCCCACAGCTATAATGAAGTCAGGTAGCAGTTTTAAATCAAAAGGAATTTTTTTGCCGTTGCATGTAATTAATTTTGGAATTTACTGCCACAGACTGTGCTAGAAACCAAATATATAAACAAATACAAAAAGGGATCAGAACTCCAGGGAAGGCAGATCCTTCAGTAGCTGTTAAAATGGAGGAATTCAAACTCCCTACCCCACTGAATTCCAGAATCTGAGAAAATATACTGAAAGAATGCCTATTCTTATCCTTTCCCAAGCGTTTCCCTTTGGCAGATACAAGGGTGGAGAATATTGTTTACATATCCTTTTGAAGATGCTGTAACAGGTCAGACTAATAATTCCATCTGTGATGGAAACATTCCGGAATCAGCAATAGTAGAATTACATAGCGTTGGATGATCACTAACAGAATGAGATGTCATTTAACTAAGTCTACACCAACCAAAGAGAGTTGTTCAGGATATGTAGTCTGTGTTTCTTGTCTTGCTCTCTTCTACTGCCTCATAACCCTGCTTATACAGGATTCTGCAGCTGACAGGAGGTAGAGGCACAGCTGGTGTTTTCTGCCCTCAGGTCTTCTGGAGGAAGTGTAGGTCTTCCAGGATGCAGGCGTACCACACAAATACAGATACTCCTGGCCAAAAGGATGCCAAAAGGATTCCAACTAGAACATAAGGTGTATGCACCTCAGTAGCTGGATGTGATTATGGACAAATACATCCTAAAAAACCTCTAGTTGCTACATGAGCAATGACTTCTTTCTTCTGTAAATTAGTACCTGAAAAGAACTTCAATTAATTATGAATAATTTGAGCTGATAATAGATTTGGTAAAGAGACCAGATACTCTTCTGGTTTACACTGAAATCTTGAATTTGTCCTAGATTACTCCTTATACTGGTTACATCTGGATTGGAACAAAGAAATGAGATTCACAGAAGACTCTTGCCTGCCAGGCTATTCATTTAGTCTTCAGATCGTTAAATAATAATAATAAAAGAGGATAGTGTTAAAAAATGATGGAGCTTTTGACATGCAATACCTTTTGGAACTACAGTTCAAGAGATGCACTATATGAAACCTGTGACTCTTGAGGAAATTTGAGAAGCCTGAAGTGGATGATAAATACGCTATATCTGAGAGAGTTTATCAATTTCTCTTTGCAAGAGTGTCACAACAGACAGTGGTGTAGAATTTGTTGGGCTGGAACAATTCTAGCCTTACTTTGAAGTCTGTTGTTCTTGCCCCAAGACACAATGATAACATTACTATCCCTCAATGACAAGAAAATATGTTCATCATCTCTTGAGTTCTTTTAAGCTATTATCAACATACACAGTCTTGGGTCAGCCCAAGCCAACTGATTGCATTCAGCATCAATACCCTTCTTCTTTCTTCAAACAAGTACGTTAATCATTCTTTATCACTCAAATTATCTCTGTATTTTTCCTGTATCCCTAAATGTTGCAGAGTAAGGTGGTTTCCAGAAAGATTAGTTTTGTGAGGAGAGGGCTGGAAGGACACGAACGTAAGATCTTTTCTGATCTCAGTGTTATGGGTTACGTACCAAAAAAAAGAATTCCAAGTATCTATGGGCATTTTTCAGGAAGGCATCTCTATTAAAAACAACCAGTGTATAGTCCAGACTGTGGTAGCAACGGCAGGAGTACCAGTGTGTTCAAAATCCTCAAGTTTCAGTGTCGTCTAGACTTGTGCTGAACAGACTTAGAGGATGTTTTGCTAAACATCATCTGTTCTTTTAATACTCAGCTATAGACTGTGAAAAAGTACAAGAAAGATATGGAACTACTGCAGAGAGTCCAGCGTAGGGCCACTGAGATGATTAAGGACTGGAGCATCTCTCCTGTGAGGAGAGGCTGAGAGACCTGGGACTGTTCACCACGGAGAAGAGAAGGCTCAGGGGGATCTTATCAATGTACATCAAGTATATGCAGAAGATGGAGCCAGGCTCTTTTCAGTGGTGCGCAGTGATGGGATGAGAGGCAGTGGGCACAAACTGCAACACAGGAGTTTCGGTCTGAACATCAGGAAACACTTTTTCACTGTGGGGGTGACCGAGCACTGGCACAGATTGCCCAGGGAGGTTATGGAGTCTCCATCCCTGGAGATAACTCAAAAGCCATCTGGGCATGGTCCTGGGCAGCAAGGGGGTTGGACCAGATGACCTTCCAACCTCAACCTTTCTGTGACGCTGTGATAAAGAGGCTTTACCAAGAGCATATGTAGCCATGGCTGAAGCCACCTGTTACCCATTATCTGCTAAATGAGTGCCTATAGTGAGGGAAACTGGATTTTAAAAATGAGAAGTGCTAATGCCTCCAGTAGTTAAATGCCAGTCATGGACTGGGATAGCTTAGAGGACCAAGAGATCTCGAGATGGGCTTCTGAATTTATTTTACGTAAATCTGTGTGAGCCTGTCCATAATGAACAAGGGAACGCTGATCCCACGTCTGTGATGGGTGTTTAAGACTGACCGTCAGGACGCTCTCCGATTTGGGGTAGACAGTTGACCCTAGAGTATCATAAAGACCTTTTCTAGTCTTAAAAGTCTGATGCATTTAACTAGTATTTACGAAGGCAATGGCCTCTTCGTAAATGCTGAATGATCTCAGGCCTGCTGTCAAGAACTCATAGTGTAGGTGTCTATAACATTGAAAGGGGTAAGCAGCAACAGAAGCAAGACGGAAGAAAACATTATTTTCATATTAAGATACAAGGTTTTGTCTTAATTTTATTGCTGCCAGATTTCAAGTTATTGTTTTCCAATTTATTTGAACTGAGACAGTCCTTAATTTTTTTTCCTCTATTCTTCTGCTACAACAATATAGTCTGATGTGACTGCTTGACAACTATAAATCCAGTTACAGTTAATTTAAATCTTCTAGCATGGTATTACATAATTCTTGTATTTACCTGATGCTGAGTATTGATGTACAGTCAACTTGAGCTGGCTACCTTTTGATAAAAGTTTTCCCAGTTCAGAATAATTTCAATACCTAGTTTTAATGTAATCTGAAGTAGTTTTTGTCTGAAGTAAATGAAAAGCTACCATAAACTGTTCTGAAACATAGGAAGATTATGCCTTAGGGCCACATTACCTGCTGTAAGAAGACATAGTAGTAAAATGGCTATTGTTTACAACAGAATTTTTTTTATGATATAATTTTGTTCTTTATAGTCTCTCTAAACAGAAGAAGGATTGTCTATGCAATCCCAGAATATGCATAACTGCTTGATTAATGTAATGTGACAGCAGAAGACTTGGCCAAAATTGCCAGGTATCCTGAAGTACTGGATGTGGTCTTCAGTTCTCTTACTCTCTTTTGTGTAGTGCTGGAGGTGAATACCGGATGTGTTGTATATTTTATCTTTTCATGGATTAGTGATTTATGGAATTGGAATAAAAAGGAACTTCCGGGCTGGAGAGGCTGTTAGTGCTAGAAGGCACTTACAGAAAAATGACCTTTGTTAGTGTCTTGTTCTCTCATAGTTACTATAAAGAAAGTTAGAGGCTAAGGGAAATTTGTGTAGGCCTACACTACAAACGAGCAGCTGCAATGTGGTTTTCTACCTTTCAGTGTCAGGAAGAGATGCAAGGCAGGAATTTTCTTGATTCAAGCCAGGGTAGGGCAGCATACAGGAACCTGGACCATGTGGTCCAGGTTCCTGTGTTATCTGATAGAAGAATGTGGGGATCCACCAACAAGGGCTCTGGTCTTTTATTTATGCAATTCTGAGTTGTGTCAGTGGCTACTTAAATATCAACTAATTAAAAAAAAAAAAAAAAAGATTGAATCCTAACTAGACACATCCACTATTGAGGACTGCAGCAAGCACCCTAACAATTAAATGTAATTTTTAAGAGCTCCAGCCAATCTAGTGCCCAGCTAGTTTTTAAAGTACAGTACTTTAAGGACCCCTGTGGAGGGTAGGATGGTTCTTTCTAACCCTCAACAAAATAAGGAATTGCGAACTTCCCCAGAATACCTGGTTGTACATTGAAGGCTGGTTTTGATGCTGTGTAAGGCTCTGATGCTGTTGGACACCGAGCAGCTAAGAATGCAGGTTGTGTTAATTGGCACTCTCAGGTGATTTCTGTCTGCCTCACTAAACTTTTAAGTAGGTCTTACTTCTCAGAAAGGTAGAAGGGAACTTGAATTTAACAACATTGCTTTTACTGCAGTTCTTAGGAAGGATCTTATTACCTTGGATACAGCAAAAAAGTTTGGCTCAGGAAGGCCAGGCACGAGAAAGGGAAACACCACATTTGACAACGCACCGCTCCTGTTTCTCTCTTTCTCATGTCGTTACATGTAGAAAGGGTAATAAGAAATAGTGAAACATGTCGCCTTTGTCACTGCATAAACATTAGAAATAGTGAAGTTCCAGAGAATTTCAGAGAAATGATAAGGTTGAAAAATGACTTGCTAAACAAACAAGAAGATCTTAAAGCAACAATAAGGGAAAACAGACTTACTGAGATGAACTTAAATTCTGGAGAAAGAGGCACATGCTGTTGTTAGTAACACCTTGGTGTGATGACTGTCATATTGTTCTAATAATTGTTATTGTAACTTAAACTCAGCCAGTACATTGAGTTATTTATGTTGGCGCTTTGACTGAGTTTGAACAGAATGCAGAATTGATGAACGAAGAAACTACTGAGCTAGCATAATGAACACAACATAGGAAAAAATAAAAGCAATAGTGATGTGATTAAGACAACTATGAATAGAAGAAAAGGAACAATACCTCTTAGTCAGTTCCTTGGAACCGAGTTCCCCAGAACAGGGAGGAAAAACATGTGCAAGGCAAGATCACCACACCCGAGGGCACCGGAGCCAGGGCTCTTGGGAGAAACACAGGCTGGGCAGGCTGCAGAAACAAGGAAGGAAACCACCGGCTACCTCATGGCAGGGGGGGGGGGGGGGGGGGGGGCGGAATAAAAGACAACCCCAAAAATCATCAAGGTGGGATCAGCAGAAGAGGACCAGTGTTGTAGACCTCAGTGGATGAAAACCAACTCCTGTGAAGGGCAGCATGTTCTCCAAACCACCTCAATGCCAGCAGGTTTGCTAATGCAGCTTGGACGACAGGACAGGTAAGAAAAATCAAAGAAAGGCATTTCTGACTTGTTATTCAAAAGCTATGTTATGTTTCACAGGTGTGTTTTCTCTTCAACTGATAGTGTATATATCCTTTCAGATTTTCTTCTTGTGCCACAGGTACTCAAGAAGGGAGAACTGTTTTAACCTCATCAGTACACAGCGCTCTGTCCGTGGCCTTCACCTCCTGCCAACAAGCTGGTGTATTAGTTACAGCACACTCCATGTCCTCAGTGGGGCTGATCACACACACATGCTTTATTAACTCATCCTGGCATTTGTTCCCTTTTCCTACTTGTATGTCAGGATGGCTTTTATTATTAATTTTGTTTCATTTTCTAAAGTCCTTAAAAAATGTCAGTAGTTTATCTTGCCTGCAGTCTCTGTGAGACCTGGGACTCATGCTGCACTTTCGTGCTCCTGTATCCTGCCTGCCTTCTTCCAATTGTGTCTTAGTTCTTGATGCCAAACCACTTATCTTCCTTTGCATAAAGCCATATTGCGCTTGCACCCTTGCCAGTGCCTACAGCCTAGTGCTGGACTGTACTCTTGAGTACCAGGTGCAGGATCTGTTGCCAACTGACACCCCACAGGTGAAGGAGAGGTAACTGCAGAAATTTCTCCTTACTGAGTCATTTGAGTGCTGCTCTAGACTTGCCATGTCTTGGTTGGCATGTTTCATGTCATCAGTGGTCTTTCTAGAGCTATGCTTCCAAGGCTGAGACAGGATAGTGTCTTGGCCAAATGCCCACAGATCTACCTGGTGCCTTAGCCAATACAGCTAGCTTTGAGATGTGATTTCCCTGTTTTCAAAATGGTGCTCAGTGATGCATAGAGCCTAACCTTCAGCTTTCTGGCAGAACTAAAAAAGACAGGCAAGGATTAACAACCTGAAGCCTGAAAAAACCCAGAGTTGAGCAGCCCCTCTCGTAGTCTACCTACTGGTTCTGCTAGTATTTCATGTCATATCAGGATTTTACTTGACACTTGCACTGGCACTTTTAGCATTACTGACTCTTTCTCTGAGACTTGACACTTATGGCAGACGTGCGATTCCTGTGGATTCACCACCACCACCTTTTAACCTGGAAATACCTCAATGCCATTGTCATCTCAGTGGGCTCTCCACTCTGATAGAAAAATTTTGGTCCCATCCACCCCTCAAAGAAAGGGTAGTTAAACTTGCGCAGCCCAGTGTGCAAGTTTCTGCAGTCTGGTAACCACTACAGCATTTGTCTGCAACTAACAGCATCTGCTTCCCATCCTTGTGTCCCTTGTCACTGTAATCGGTGACTCGTGGGGCTGCAGGCTGAGAGGAACTGATGGCACAGCATATACTCTGACCTAGGTATTCTCTGTCAGCAGACCAAACACAGCAGAACTTAAAAAAACCAAACACAAACAAAAAATTAAGTGTTTTTTTTAGCTCATGGTCAACCATTGTGAATGCTGGACACGCTCTATGCCTCTCAGGAAATTCTGGTTACTATTAAATAATTATTAACTACCAATTATTAAACTAATTAGTTGAGACTAGATACCTGACTTTTAGATAGCTGAATTCAGTAAGATGAGGAATCCTACCTCTGAGGCGTATTATTTGGCATGTGACTGTCCATAGAAAAAAATATTAAAATGACAAATTAGTAATTTAACTGAGTTTTTCAAGTAGAATGTTGCTTGGGTTTTTTTCCAGTCCAAAGACCTAGTATCTTGATTAGAGAATTTTGATAAGGCATCTTCTCAGGATTTTGTTTGGACTATGAAGTGGGTTAGGACGTGTAATAGGAAACAGCATACAGCTAGGACCTATCAGAGACTTAGTTTACCTGCCTTAAGTTCCAGTAAGGGCTGAGAGCTCAAAGCGTTGAAGTGGGTCAGCATTACATGTGAAATTATATGTTGAATGAGATTAGCTACTGTGATTATTTTTTTTTAATACCTTTTCTTCTGACCAATTACAGTTTCTTTAAGGAGCTACTAGTTTGGTGTAGAATTTAATTCCCTGTGTTGAACTCCAAAAGATTTCTGTTGACTCATTTGCTCAGCCTGTCCAGGTCCCTCTGAATGGTGGCAGAACCATAGGTATCAACCACCCCTCCTAGTTTTGTGTCGTCTGCCAATTTGCTGAGAGTGCACTCTGTCCCATCATCCAGCTCGTTAATGAAGATGTTGGCACCATTATCGACCCCTGGAGTACATAATTAGTGACTAGACTCCAGCTGGATATCGTGCTGCTGATCACAACCCTTTGACCTTGGCAGTGCAGCCAGTTTTCAGCCCATGTCACTGTCCACTTATCTAGCCCATACATTATCAGTTTGTCTATGAGGATGTTATGGGGGACAGTGTCGAAAGCCATAATAAAGTCAAGACAAACAACATCCACTGCTCTCCCCTCACCACTGAGCCAGTCATCTAGTCACAGAAGGCTATCAGGTTGATCAAGCGTGATAAATCTGTGGTGACTTCTCCTAATTGCCTCTTTGACCTTCATAAGTCTGGAAATGACTTCCAGGTTTATTTGCTCCACCAGTTTTCCAGGGACTGAGGTGAGGCTGACCAGCCTCTAGTTCCCCATCTCCTTCTCACCTTTCTTGAAGGTAGAAGTGACATTTGCTTTCTTCCATTCCTCAGGAATCTTCCCCTAATCGCCATGACCTTTCGAAGATTATCCAGTGCCCCCAAATGGCATCAGCCAGCTCCCTCGGCACTCGTGGGTGCAGCCAACCAGGTCCTAGGGACTTGTCAGTGTCTGGTTTATTTAAATGTTCCCTAACCTAATCCTTCTCCAGTGAGAGGAAGTCTTCCTTGGCCCGCACCTTCCCATGGGTCTCAGGTGCCTGGGATTCCTGAAGGCAAATATTACCAGTAAAGACTGAGACAAAGGTGGCATTGTCAGCTTTTTCCATGTCCTTTGTCACCAGGCACCCTGCCATCCAGCAGTGGGCCCACGTTTTCCCTAGTCATCCTTTTGCTCTTCACATCCCTCTCTCAATTCAATTCCAGGTGGGCCTTGGCTTTCATAACAACACACATTCTTGCTGCTGTCTTCATTTTTCATCATTTTCCCTGTCTTCAACACTCTTCTGTGTTCAAAAATTGTCTTCTGCCTTCATCTAGCCACTGCACAATCAAAACTATTCCACCCCCCAAAATCCCCTCCCAGGTATATGAGATTCCCTCCCATCTCGAGACGCATGCGTAAATTATCTTGCTTAAAGGAAAGGTAGTCTACCAGCAGTATGCAGAGGAAAAGAGAAAACATGTATTCTTCCGTCTTGCTTCTGTTGCTGCTTACCCCTTTCAATGTTATAGACACCTACACTATGAATTCTTGACAGCAGGCCTGAGATCATTCAGCATTTACGAAGAGGCCATTGCCTTCGTAAATACTAGTTAAATGCATCAGACTTTTAAGACTAGAAAAGGTCTTTATGATACTCTAGGGTCAACTGTCTACCCCAAATCGGAGAGCGTCCTGACGGTCAGTCTTAAACACCCATCACAGACGTGGGATCAGCGTTCCCTTGTTCATTATGGACAGGCTCACACAGATTTACGTAAAATAAATTCAGAAGCCCATCTCGAGATCTCTTGGTCCTCTAAGCTATCCCAGTCCATGACTGGCATTTAACTACTGGAGGCATTAGCACTTCTCATTTTTAAAATCCAGTTTCCCTCACTATAGGCACTCATTTAGCAGATAATGGGTAACAGGTGGCTTCAGCCATGGCTACATATGCTCTTGGTAAAGCCTCTTTATCACAGCGTCACAGAAAGGTTGAGGTTGGAAGGTCATCTGGTCCAACCCCCTTGCTGCCCAGGACCATGCCCAGATGGCTTTTGAGTTATCTCCAGGGATGGAGACTCCATAACCTCCCTGGGCAATCTGTGCCAGTGCTCGGTCACCCCCACAGTGAAAAAGTGTTTCCTGATGTTCAGACCGAAACTCCTGTGTTGCAGTTTGTGCCCACTGCCTCTTGCCCATAACTCCAGCTGCTGTTGTTTAACTCTGTGTGTATTGGGTTTGCATGGGAAGGTTTTGTTAGCAGAGGGGCTACAGGGGTGGCTTTTGTGAGAAGCTGCTAGAAGCTTCCCTTATGTCCAATAGAGCCAATGCCAGCCAGCTCCAAGACAGACCTGCCGCTGGCCAAGGCCCAGCCCATCGGCGACAGTGGTAGTGCCTCTGTGATAACATATTTAAGAAGGGGTAAAAAACTAGTTAGAGAGAGGACTGAGAATATGTATGGGGAACAACTCTGCCGACACCAAGGACAGTGAAGAAGGTGGGGGAGGAGGTGCTCCAGGCACCGGAGCAGAGATTCCCCTGCAGCCCATGGTGAAGATCATGGTGAGGCAGGCTGTCCCCCTGCGGCCCATGGAGGTCCATGGTGCAGCAGATATCCACCTGCAGCCCGTGGAGGACCCCACACTGGAGCAGGTGGATGCACCTGAAGGAGGCTGTGACCCCATGGGAAGCCTGCGCTGGAGCAGGCTCCTGGCAGGACCTGTGGACCCGTGGAGAGAGGAGCACACACTGAAGCAGGTTTGCTGGCAGGACTTGTGACCCCACGGGGGACCCACGCTGGAGCAGTCTGTTCCTGAAGGACTGCACCCCGTGGAAGGGACCCACACTGGAGCAGTTCGTGAAGAACTGTAGTCTGTAGGAAGGACCCACGTTGGAGAAGTTTGTGGAGGATTGTCTCCCATGGGAGGGACCCCACACTGGAGCAGGGGAAGAGTGTGAGGAGGCCTCCCCCTGAGGAGGAAGGAGCAGCAGAAACGTGTGATGAACTGACCGCAACCCCCATTCCCCATCCCCCTGCGCCGCTCGGGGAGAGGAGGTAGAGAAAATCGGGAGTAAAGAAACTAACAAACAACCCAAACCCTCCAAACCCTGAATAGACAGGCAAAGAACACTGCTAAAATGTCATACTTAAGAGAATGACACAATGCTTTTTTAGTAACTGTCAGCAAATTAATGGAAAAAGAATTTCATGACAGTTTTCTTCCTAAAAAATAAATTGTAAGTGGAGGATTTTCATGCATTTGGGTTACCTTTTTCTGATAAGTAATACACAGTACATTGATTTGTTGCATGCAGCTTACAGGGTTTTTTTCTGGTTTACACCATTTTAAACTCAAAAAACATTCTTCAGTGTCTTTAATGAACATCTCTAGCACACAAATCATCTTTATTATATTGCCTTACAGTGAAAATACTTGTATATTCTCACACATTACTTCTCACTGCTAAAACATCTACAAAAGTATTTATTTTTATAATGTCCTGTGAGATTTGTCAGTATTATCCCCACTTTTTAGTTGAAGAAACTGAGGTATATGTAGCTGGATTAATGCCCCAGAGTCAGACTGTTGTCTCTCAGCCCTCTGATTAGGTGAGTAGTCATTCACCTGACAACAACTCCAATAGTATGACAGTAGATAAAAATTAGAGGAACTAGTCAGGGTGGTATATTTTTTGACACTAAATTGAAAGAAAATTTCCTTCCCATCTGAGACTGAGGTTTAGTGAGATTTTTTTGTTTTCTTGTTTGTTTTTGGTTTGTATGTATATTTCTTAAGAGTAGAATATTTTATGCAAAAACCCCGAAGATCTAATGCATGTAAGTATTTGCTTTCTCGTACAGTTAAGATAACCTATGATACTTTTTACCTGCAACGTTCTGTCTCAGAAGCCTCCAACCATTACTGGGACGCTGAGCTCCAGTTCCACAAAGTAACTGTATTGCTTTTGTGCTCCTTTATAAAGAAAAAACCCATTGTTTAAATAAGAATGGTAGAAGTTTTGCAGAAAGCACAAGAAGCTAGTATGACAAACCCAGACAGTCAGACCTAGGCCATTAACTCACTGATTTGCACATAACTTTTTGATTTTGTGGTTCCCAGCAAGCTAGGTGAATATATCAGTCCATACTTGAAAAGGGTAAAGAGTCATCTAATGCTGACATGACACCCTAGAATATTTGCTACCCTGAGACCTCTACTAAGACCTGTTTCATTGTCTTGCCCGCTGCAGTCCTTCCTGGGATGCAGCGCTACATAACTTTGCTTGGTTTGGAGTGCCATGATACAAAGCTAAAGGGACTAGTGGTCCATAGAGTCAACCAACTACAGAAGGAGGTATTTTATCAGTCAAAGAAAATGTTTTATTAGCACCTCGCAGCAACAGGCCAGCCCTGTAATTTAGTGAAAGAGCTATGACAGCAAGTTTGGGGAAGGGAATAAAATTGTTGAATGAAATAACTTTATATCTACTAATAGCTGCTAAACAGATTACACTGCATAACTTACAGTAAAGGCAGCACTGCTAGTTCTTCAGCATATGTTTCAAGTAGAAGCTAGCATAAAATTACCATTCTCATTTAGTAGTGATGTAGAGTTCACAAAGGATAAAAGGTGCCAGCAGGGGAAAATGGTAATTTAAAAAAAGGCAGGTAATGAGTTTGTAAGCCTAGGCTTTTTTAATGAAAAAGGGAAGACAGGAAGAGAATCCTGTTGGTCTGGACTCTCCTTTCTACAAAGGTAAAATGAACAGCCAAGTTGCCTTGGCAATGACAGACACCTTCACAAAGGAATCCCATCAGAGATGATAGGTTCTTGGAGTTATGTCAGATTATTAAAAGCTTTAGTAGTTTGTGTTATTTGACTCAGAGTCAAAAAGGCTATTTTCTTTAGAGACAATCTTTTAAATTGGCCAAAGAACATACACACCATAAAACTACTGTATGTGAAGTTGGTAGCACCATTGACCCACCACCTTCTTTGGTTTTTACAAACTACAGTGACATGTGACAAACTGAAACGGAAACCTACATCTTGTCAATTTATTCTTTCTTCTGCAGTCTTGTAAAGGAAGAAACAAACAAACCAACCCTAATTTTGCTTTTTTAGGAGTTAGCTGGACTGCATTCCTCAGTGGGGTAGCACCACATCTGTCTTTAGCATAAACTGTTGCTCCATACTTGATGAGCTTTAAATGTCCTTTACAAAATGCACCATGAAGAGGAGTTCTATCATCTTAGTCTTGACAACTCAGCTTTCCACCCTATAACACAAAGGCACTCTATCAATTAAGGAAAAATGTAGCAGCAGCACACCAGCAAAGATCTCAGAAGTCAGGATAGTTCAGGAGAATGATGAGGACAGTTATTTCTAGTTTGTCAGCTTCAAAATGGTAACTAAAAGTCATTAATATCTGATGGCTGCTCACAGGCCTATACAAAGTAAATGGGTGCTGTCAGTCAAGCATAGTCAAAGAGACAGGGTTAGTCTTTACAACACTTAAAAGTATGATTTCATATGTATTGATGGATAGATTAAGAAGTAATTGCTGTCATGGCAGAAACTCCTTCCAACTAGTGAGTGTCCTTCTCATATATGGAATGCTATTAGATACAGAACATTAACTACTACTTCCCTCTATTAAATACCACTTTCTATTCTGATTCCAAAATGCCCCGCTTCAAACTGGTAACAACTCCAGAACTCATGTCCATCAAGTCATCCAAGGTCATCATTCTTCTCTGCCTGCAAGAAAATCACTTGTTTAGATGTAGCCTTGCCAATTAAGTTTTCAGAGATCTTTTGTTTCTTCCAGGCTTACATTCTAAGACGCACAGCCTGGGCCTTTTGCTGAGCTATTAGAAATGCTGGAATAAGTCCTTCTGGGAAATGAAAGTTCTAAGCTTGAGTTCTCTACCCTCTTAGGTAATATTCTGTTGCCTGTAGCATCATTTCAGGGAAACACACGTGTTGCAGCTCTCTGAGCTTCCCTATTACATTTCTTTTTCTGTTGCCAACATCTCTTATTTACGTGCTATTCCTGTGTATTCTCTAAGACAGTTTCTCTGGGATTGGTACCCAGTCTTCTGTCCTCCACCCATCTGTTTATGCAATGAGTCGTTCCTATCTATGACCTTGCAATGTACTCAAGATCACTTCTCTAATCTAGCGATGTCATTCAGAATTCTATATTCCAACATATGAAGTGATTATCAGGTGTATGCAGCTAATAGCAGTTTTGATTTTTTTAAAATAAAATACATTTTTATATGGAAAAAGAAAAGACAACTGTAAATTAGCAATGCTGAATGTTTGGGGGTTTTTTTGCCAGAAATGTTTTTAAAAGCTGATTATTCTATCAAACAAAGTTTTGAAATTCTGACCAACTCCAGTAATCCTACTGAAAGTGAACTTCAGTTCTGTCAAAATGAGGATACGTTGTCTTCTTCCCTTCTAAGTCAGAGCTTTAAATTTTTTGAATTGGGTCTCTTTGATCAGAGATTGATCAGAGATGTGAAAGAAAATATTACATAATATATACAACTTACTATCGACAACTTTGTGGTTCCTTTTGATTTAGATCCGATCGCCTACTGGACAGGCAAAAGCATGTTCACCAGAAAGGCATAAGTTCTTTCTGGAAGGAGTGCCGCAGAACCTAAAATGATCTTTTTAGTTTAAAAAGATTAGTTTAAAACTAGCGATTCTTTTCACATGACTTTCATGATTTCTTTCACTCTGAGTAGCACTGCAAAGGGAAAAAATACAACAATTAAAAATGCTTTGAGATCTGTGGTAGAAATAAATGAATGAAGTGGAATGTGTTTCTTTGTGACTACAACACATAATAAGAATTAGCTGCGCATTTTTCATTCTTTTGAAAAAATGGTTTCCTGCAGCAGAACCAAAATGTTTGTTTATTTAGAAAGTTTTGCAGTGGATGTGTTGATACACACAGTTAAACAACAGCAGCTGGAGTTGCTATGTAGTTCGTTTCTGCCTTCAGACATCATTGCTGTTTCTGTTCAGCAGCCTACAGTTTATACAAAATTTGGGCTGAAAACTGCTATCTGGGCAGTTTCTTTTCTGCACTGACACAAGTGAGTGAATATTGAAAAATGACACATTTTGTATCTTGATGAATGTCTACATCAAGGTGAGGGGAAACAGCTTTATTCTATTATACTGTATTAGAGAGGAGCGAAAAAAGTATTTCTGCCTTCCAGAACAAAAGGGGGGGAAAAAAAAAAAAAAGAGCAGCTGGGATTACATTTTTTTTTCCTTCTTCTTTCTTTTTTTTCTTTTTCCCTAGTCAGGTTCCTCCCAGGATTTGGGACTGAGGCCACAGTTCTGTGGGCATCTCCCTCAGCGTAGGGGTTGATTTAAGACCTTCCCACCCTCAGCCTTTTGCTTCCATCTCTATTCTTGCTACTTTTGATTGTCCAATATAACAATTAGCGGGCCCTTCCAGTAAGCTGGATCAGAAAAACTAGCCTAGGTTGAAAACACTCTGCATTTCAACCTTTTTTTCCCCAGGATTATTTTTTAACCCTCACTGATTTTGATTACCGTTCAGTGTTCAGCCATCTGGACAGCTGCACATGAAGTGATGTGGGATGTGAATGAAGAGATGGGTAACGTGGGAGGTCCAAAACCTCCTTAATCAAGCACTGCTCCCAAGGGAACCATGACTTAGGGGACAAAATGTGAATAACTAGGGAGAGAGAGCTGAGGGGAAAGTTCAGCTGTAAAATGAAGAAAAAGAGGGGGAGAGAGAGAACCAACAGTGACTAAGACTACCAGGTACTTGTTTCACCTTAACCAATCCAGATAAAAGACTAGTCCTTTTCATGAGATAGATGCTGTTAACCCCTTTTGTAAGACCTTTTTTCTGAATTACTAGGAATTCTGTGGATTCCTATTAAGTGAAAAAGGCAATTTTCTTAAGCTAGCACTACTCTTGCTTCCTGTCACTTGAGCACAAGCTAAATTTCAGATATCCTGGTAATATTCTTAATTGTGGTCTTGTAAATTGTTCATGCTAAAGCCCACTGAGAGCTCTATGAGAGACATGACTTGGAATGTATTGGTGGAATGTACTCATTTAAATATATAAAACATCTGGGAAATACATGTTTCATGAGAACTGGTTTCTAAAGAGCTCTGTATACTGAAATTAATTGCAAATACAGTGTCATAAAGGCATCTATTTGTAATTGTGTTAATCTTCACTGATTTATCACTTCCAAAAATTCAGTTTCAGTATGATCGTAAACTGGGAACTGAGCTCCCAGTTTACACCTACAGATACATTGTATGCTGTGCATTGCGTTAAGCCTTTTTTTTTTTTGTCTTAGTAAAACAATCATCTCAAAATGCTTTCTGTTTCTTACAAGCAGCAACAGTGATGGGAGCCCAGGTGACATTTCCTTGTTCCTCCTGGGCAAAGAGAAAGACCTGGGCTGGGGCAAACATGTTCTGCAGATTAACACCCAGCTGTCTGGCAGGTGGTGTTGGCAGGACTTGGGCTTCTACAGCTAGAAAAGCCATCTTTTGGGAACAAGGACTACCAAGGATGGGTTCCGTGTGACAGAGAGGCAGCAACATCTTTGTCAATGGGCTTGCAAGATTATTGAGGGAGGCTTAAAGTTAGGTCTATCGCTGGCTGGAAGCGTACACCGAACAGAGCAAGAGGGGAGGTTCTCTCCCACCCAAGGGAGTTGGACAACCAAGGGCCTGCCTCACATGCCTGTATACTGACTGACACATGCAGCTTGGGAAACCAACACAACAAACTAGGTGTCTGTGTGCAGTTGAAGAGTTGTGATGATATGGGAACTAGAGACATGATGGGAGAGTTCATGTGAAGGAAGTATTGCAATGGATAGATCCAGGCTCTTTCACAAAGACAATGAAGATGAGGGCTGGGGCTCATTTTGCGCTCTATGTAAAGGAATGCACAGACTGCTATGGATTAAGGTTTACAGGCTTCTTGAGAGCTTTCTAGTCAGGATCACAGTGGGGGCTGCAATGGCAACATCATGATCGGTGCTTAATCTAGGCCACCTCATCAAGGACAGGAGGTGGATGAAACTCCCTTCAACTAGGGAGAAGTCGTTTCTTGATCGCAGGTACTAGTTCTCATGGGGGACTCTACAACCCCAACATCTGAGAGGGCAGTGTGGAGGAGGGACAAGCAATCCAGGAGATTTTATGGACATCGAGGACAATTTTTTTGACAAAGGTGCTGGACAGGCTGAATACAGGAGGTGCTCTCCTGGATCTGCTACTCACAAACGAGGGAGCTGGTCAGGGAATGACAGTCAAGGGCAGCCTTGGCTGCAGTGTCTGAGATAGCAGCGCTTAGGATCCTCAAGGAAAAGGTGCAGCTGTTATTACTGGGGAAACAGGGACTGCCATGACAGGGATTTTTCTGAGACAGCAGGTGAGTCTCAAATAAACAAGCATTGATTTTTGCTGCAGCTACAAAGTAATCCATCTGTTACTAACTAAAAATTAAGCATTAATCAAACATTAGTCAAGCCTTATTAGGTATATGATACCATGAGTCTGATGGTGAGTTGTTGGCTACAACTGCTGCTATCTCTAGTTCTTGGTCTTCTTGCAACTAAGGAAAGCAAACAGGTATTACCAAATATTTCCTGCTTTCAATCAAGCAGTTTTGTGGTGTATCTGGGTGCAAGGCAAACAGCATGTGTTTCACAAACAGGCCTTCATATTACAGAAGTGAGGAAGAGATGGAGTAGACTAAAGGCTTCGACTTTAGGGGAGCAGACTTTGGCTTCTTCCACAATCTAGTAGGCAAGATATCTTGGGAGGCCATCCTGAAGTGCAAAGGAGCCCAGGTGAGCTGACTGATCTTTAGGGACAAACTAGAAGGAGAATAATGGTCCAACCTGAAATGCAAGGAGGGACCTCAACAGGCCAGAGGAAGGGGTTGACAGGAACCTCATAAAATTCAGCAAAGCCAAATGCACAATCCTGCACCGGCGGCGGAATAACTGCAGAAATCAGTACAGGCTGGAGACTGGAAAATTAAGGAGCAGCTGTGCAAAAAGGGCTTGGGGGTCCTATGGACAAGTCAAGTATGAGTCAGCAAAGGGCCCTTGCAGCAATGAAAGCTAACAGAAAGCTAACAGGCTGGGCTGCATTAGCAAGACAATTACAGCCAGCAGATTAAGGGGAAGGTTACTTCCCTCTACTTGGCACTTGTGCGGCCACATCTGGAATTCTGTGCCAAGTTTTGGGCCACTCAGTGTAAGACAGAGATTGACAACTTGGCAGGAGTGCATAAAATTTATTTCTGTTGGAATAGTGAGTCACAGAAATTGGAAGCAGAAGAAATTGCTTGGGCCATCCCATAATGTATATTTTTACCTCAAAATTGAGTTAAATTTTATTTAAGTGTTGCAGCATAGGGTAAAAGTTAAGTTCATATGACCTGGAGCCAAAAATCCTGCCACCTTCATACAGGAAGCATGTTCTTCCTTTGGCTTACTAAGTAACTCAGGCACTTAAGCTACATGTTTTGCCTCAAGGTACTTGCGTGGCAGCTCTTTCTCAGCTCACGCAGACTGTGCTTCTCAGCAGTTACTGTCCTCAGTAACTGGCTCATTGTTTTTTAGCCAGTTACTTTGCTAATTTTGCTTTATAGTTGGTCAATAATAACAAATCTCATGACAACAGACCTCAAGACTTACCAAATTTCCTTGAAACCATCTTCAGCCTCCTTATACTTGATCTCACAGCTGATCTTCAGAAGAAACTACCATATACCTTCCAAACATGACTGTTAGAAGTAAAACCAGTATCTGAGCTAGACACCAATACAGGGCTTAATACAGATAATTTTGGTTTATGTCAGAGCTTTATCTGCCCCCCTTCCCACAATTAACCTCTTCGAGTTCTCTCCAGAGTCTATAAGGCACACACCTCTAGCTTTTTTTGGTAAAATACCTACATCACCTTTTTCATCACACCTCCCCACTTCCTTTACCTGCAAAATTGCCCTCTAATCCAGATGTATCAACTATTTTTACCTAGACACTAAACCCTAAATTTGTATTTAGTTTTGAAGCTTAATGCTTCTATTTTGAAGCATTTGAGTTGAAGAGGGGCTTGTGTATCTGAAAGCTTAGGCAGACTGTTACCTGAAGACGGAGGAAAATTTGAGAAACGCCTAGCACATCGTTGGTAACAAACACGTGAAATATAAACTGGAGCTCAGTTAAGCCTACAATCTAGAATAGGATGGAGATGAACCTTCTGTGCCCTAAACTGGTAATTCACCATTCTTTCTGTTAAGATATTTATTACAAATAACAGCTCTTTTCTCACCAGTTCAGCTTTGTAGGTATTAAGGACTGGAAGAACTGCTGGTATTTGTAAGACCAGAAGACATCACTGTTTTCCACAGCCATATAAATTTCAGCATTACTGCATTTATTTTGATGACACTAGCAATTCTACTACAGCATTACCATCACCAGGGCTATGGGCAATAATATTGCTGCCGTTTCTCATGGAGCACTGAAATGAGGTAGATGTGTATACCTTGTCACTGTTTCTTAAACCCGTTTCCTCTATGTTCTTCTCTGCATCAGCAAAGACTCTGAAGTATCGCTACTGCATGGAAAAAGTCCATTTCAGGATCATGGTATTCAGCTACTGGTGATAACCAGCTTTTTGCAGCCTCAGCCAATGACAGCAGACATAAAACAAATATTCAGAGCTTCTGAGGTTGAACTGGTAAGCTTCCCCCTCCTCTTTATTTTCATTTCTTTTTCAGAGGTCCCAGCTACATGGATAGAGATGGTATCATCATATGCACAACTGGGCATCTCTGTTGACCGTTAACTTGTTTTTCCCTGGCGCTTTTGGCAAGACTGTTGAGAAACAGAAGCTATCTTTCACAATTGCATGCTGGATCTGGCTGTATCAAGGGTCATTTTGTGTTCACACGTTTCCAGGAAATACCAATCCTTGAGGGTGAATTGTCCTCAAAGGGACAGAAGAGCTCAAATAAAGGAGTTTGTGGGCTAATGCTACCATACAGTCTACACGAGAGGACTGTATATGGATTCTTGGTTTAACTAAGAGATCAGTCTGGATAGGTTGTGGTTTTGCAAGCTGCTGACTGTTACTTATTCCACAGCTCTCATCTTTGCCCAAGGAGACCCTCCCAGCAGAAGCCTTGTTTTCTGTATGACGGTTGTTAGCAGGCAGCAGTGTACCAGACCGTCCCCATTTGGCCCAGGACTCGGTGCACAGCGTGAAGGTGGAAGCTCTTTCCTCTCTCGCCAGAAAAAAACTTGGATGGAAACCGAGGGTCCAGATCAGGAAGCTGAAATTGTAGGAACGAGTCACCTCGGCGTCCAGGTAAGCAGAGGAATTTCCCGCCTTCTTCCCCAAGAGCTGTCTGGAACAAAGAGGGGACGACGCAGCTGTCCTCGCCGGGGGTGACCCCCAGCCCTGTTTACCCCCTTCTCCTCTCCGGCCCTAAAACGCACCGCTGCTCTTTGCTTCTCCTTCGAGCATGACGGACCTTGACGCTCCCCGCCGGGGGCTGGCGCTGCCCCGCGGCCGCAGCGGCGCAAAGTACAAGGGGTGGTGCCGCACGCTGGCGGCGGGGCCGGG
>WAAD01019289.1:2969-19829 GCA_013389945.1 Fregata magnificens | reverse complement strand
TTGACAACTCTCTGAAGGTGATTCTGTTAAACATGCTTCTGGATGGCTCTGCCTGGAAGAGCGAGTAGGAAGGGCAGAGCTGGCCCACTAGCAGTTCTTCTTTGTTAGCTGCTTGTTGGCCACTGCATTGCTAAACAGGAACATATTCCAACTAACATATGAATGGGTGAAAATGGTCGATATTCTATCCTCTTCCAAGCTTCAGAAAGTAGCAGAAAATAATAGTAGTAGGGTTCTTTTTTTACCCCAAATCTTAACTAGCCAAGTGGAATTTATATGCAGTTGGCTTTACTCTGAGGGGTTAGAAAGTTAGTGTGGAGAAATGGGCATATTTTGTGGGGTAAAACACATGGTCTGTATGCAGTCCATTTGGCTGGCAAATCTAAGGTCTTTGAAGAGTCAAATTTCTTGAGATAGGCAGGTGGAGAAAGGGAGACCCATGGTCCTGGGAAGCAGGGAGAGCAGACAGCATGCTTAGAGCTAGGACAAGCCCACTGTGATTCCATAGCCATCATTGCCTTTGATAAGTCCTCCCCAAATTTGGGATTGTGTACTTTTATAAGATGTTTGAGTGTCTAGACACTTCTTAATCTTTGGTCTCCATCTGCTGGGCTACACGCTGCATGGTGTTTGAAAATGTTACATTCCTCAGCCCCGCAGGTACTTTATCCTATTGCTTGACTGGTTTTGGTTTGGTTTGGGTTTTTTCCCTTGCATAGTTGCTTTGTCTTGTTTTTATTGATTAGAGCAGTCTTTTTGCAGCCATCAAGGTTGCACTTGTTCAGTGGCCAATAATTGATTGCCAGTGAGTTGTTCATAGTCCTGAGGCCTCTGTTTTCAACCTATGCCAGTATTTTAAGATTTTTGCTATTACTACATGCTTAAACTCCACATCATAAGAAGAGACAGCCGGTACCATATGGCAAACTTTCGTAACAAGGTGACGACAGGCCTAATAGGCTGGGACTGGGTTTTTACAAAGTTAGCCTATTACTAGCAAAGGCAACAGTTTGCCTGAAGATCTTACCTAACAAAGAGAGTTTTTTCTGAAATCTGAGGTCAGAGAAACTGAGAAGAGCGGATCTTCTAAAGGTCACAAAAATGAATCCCAGTCATAAGACTCTTAAGAGAAGATACCCTTTGTCCCAGGAAAGAGTATCTATTTATAGGGTGTCTATTTATATTTATCAAAGGATCAAAAAGTTGTTGCAACTCTTCTCTTGACCCCCTATAAACCTTGGGAGCTTTATAGGTTCCTCTCAATAGCTTATGAAGCATTTTTAAACCTAAAGGCTTCGTATCGACTTTTGTTAGAACTCAGTTCCAAACTTAAACAAAGTAAGTCTGTCGTCTTTTCTGTCTCTAGTTTTGCCAGCCCCTCTCCACCTCTCAAATTATATTTATTATTAACTTAAATGTAGGGATTTGTGCTTTAAACCACATCAAGCCATGAACTTCTAAACTTGGAACTTAATGTTCCAAATTTAAGACCATTTTTTGGCCATAGACTTGGGGAATGGGGAGGAAAAGGGTGAAAACTACTGATTTAGAGAAAAAATCAGAAGTGATGAGCTGATATTAGTTTTAAGAATTTTGTTTTTCCAATTCTCTTTCTTCGTAGTGTCTCTAAGCAAAACAAAAGAATTTTTTACACAATCCTGGAGCTCTCACCACTGCTTGATTCTTCCAACATGACGCCAGAGGACTGGGCCAAAATTGCAAAGAAACTTGAGGTACTATGGTGTGGGATAAGAATTCATTTGTTGCTTAAACAAAACCAGCAGTATATCTAGTATACTTAGCAAGATAAAACAATTCAGTAGTGCTATACGTATATATTTGTTTATTTAAAATGTAAATGTTAAGTACCTTCCTTAGTTACTTGCAAAGTAACAAGTACTGTGCTTGCAAGGCTTGCTGAATTTTTTTTCCTTTTGAAAATATTGCATTGACTTAAATTCACTGTCCAAAAACATTGAATAAAATCCTCAGGTGCAGGTGACTTAACTGAAGATTGCTTAGTTACACATCATTTGAGTGTTCGAATAGCTTAATAGTTGGCTATTGCAGAGAAAGTAATTTAATGTCTTTATGACTTTCTTACTCTGAACATAGACAGACTTGACTAGCTTTGGCTTTGCAGCCAGTAGAAAAAACGCTATCATGGTTAGGTTTCCCACACTGGGAAATGTTTAAAGCCCTAGATATTTCTGCATATATAGATAAATTCATTACATCCTTCTTTAGATTAAAAAAAAATCAGTATTTCTCTGCTCCTGTCCCCATGTCTGAACTTAGCTGTGTGCTTTTAAGAAAGTAGAAATGCAGAACACTTCAAATACTTCACACCAGGAATTCACACATAGCTGTTAGAAATAAATAACGGTGGGCCTAGTAGGATATTGCTCTTCCACTCCTGCTTGCTCTGCGATAGTGGGCTTTATAGTGTAAATTTCCTTCTGTGACCAAGCTGTAGCAATGCATGTGAACAGTGTAATAATGCAGGGAATGATGCTGAAGATTCAGGTAACAGACTTTCACCTTTAGGTCCTCTAATCCTGAAACTGCCAAACTAGGGATGATGCTCCTCCTATCAAATGCATCTTGCCAGGGCAGAGAAGAGATAGAGCTGGTGTATAGGTAGAGAGTCTCTAAGATGGAGCAGGGGTACAGCTGGGAAAAGCCCAGGGCCAAGAGTAGAAGGCAGCAATCCCATACTAAACAGGAGACAATTTACCTTTCTTCCTTAATGGCATATTAGTTTTATTACAAAAAGAAGTGTTTCTTTCTTGTACACAGAATGCAGCTTCTCTGTATATACAAATATCCAGTATGTGTAATCCAAGTGAAAAGTGCTGAGAAGGGGAAAAAAAAAAACTTCTTCAACTCTCTGGCTTATGTATAGACACTGCCACTTTGTGTTCATCTTGGACACATACTTTGCACAGCTGTAACATGCTGATGACTTTCCAGACTGAAACATTCTAAGGTGTTTCAGTGGGATATCTCCTTAACTGCCAGCCTGATCTTTACGTTATGAAGCTTAAACAAAGCTATGTTCTTTCACATCTAATAAGGTTCATAAGGCTGAAAATATTCGTGAGCATACTGATTGAGTTAGAGAGGACAAGTGGCTACTTCTGTGATCTCAGCCCTTCTTGAAACTTACTTACCTTGTTACTGCATTGGTGAATAACTACAGCATGCTTTTTGCATCACGCTATAGTTTGGCCAACAGAAAGATCTTGCAACACTGGCTGTTCTGCTGGCTAACTTGTTAGAGGTAAGCAGAAATCCCCTGAAACTTCCAGTAGGTAGCAACACGTAGGCACGAGTATCAGTGAACAAATAGCAAAAGGACAAGTAGAAATCTGCAGGTGAGTTTGGAGGTGACTTATTATCAGCATGTGTGCCAAGTGTGTGTGTCTACTGTAGCGTAAGAAGTGTAATTAAAAAGAAATCTCATTTAATTCTATGGCAAAGCCCTCTTTTTTCCCCACGCTGGCACTTCATATATCTGCTTAGACTTCTATGTAATCCTTTCCATGTTACCAAATTACATCAGAGACATCAGTGTCTCTCACTACAGTGTTTACTATGTGCATCACTCTTAAAACAGAGGAACCAATTCCTTTTTGCTCCAAAAGCCAGCAGATTACTTTATTCCAACAGGATGAGCTGTGTGATTCATGGCTTTGGATTAAAAAAACTCTTGTGTGGAATTGTATTTAGATCAAAGTTATAAAATTCCTTTTTGCATCTGTATGTGCCTGATAGTCTAAGGGACTTCTCAAAAACCAGCAAGTGTATGTTCATTAATGAACAACAAGAAGCCTCTTCACCTCTTTCTGCTGCAGAAGTCTCGTACTACTACAGAAAGGATGACTTTTCAACAGAAGAGGGCACTCTGACACTGGCAGTTTGCCTGTCTGCTACCCGGATTAAATGGACTGTTTTTTCTATGCGTTATGATAGCCTTGGTTTGCCTAATCTGTTCCTGTAAATGCTGTAATCCCTAAAGTAAAAGCGGCAACAAGAAATCAGACTATACGACTAATCTGCATATGTTAACATTCCTGTTTAAAGCTATTGCTAAGCTTTTCTTAATTAGCAGTCTTCTCGTTTAAAAATGCTGCATTAATATGTATACATAGAAGAATCTCTTTGACTGTTCCATAATTAGAATTACTGGCTCTAGAGCTTAGTGTCCTATTAACCCTTAATTGCATATAACCTGAAAACAGGATAACTTTAGGAGGAATTATGCATGTAGTACCCTTTAAAGTATTATGCTGTTGCTTGCATCAGTGAAAGTAATGCAATATGTACCTCACTTGCAGGTGCCAGTGCATTGCTCTAACAATGTGAAAACTGTCTCTCCATCTCCAGGAGCACTATGAAAAGTACGATGGTTTTGTGATCCTTCATGGCACTGATACCATGGCCTATACAGCTTCAGCCTTATCCTTCATGTGTGAGAACCTGGGTAAAACTGTTGTTCTGACAGGATCTCAGGTAATGGACTTAATTTGAAGTTGAAGTCAGAAGCCTCATTTTTTATTTTTATATGCAAAACTAGGTAGTATCCTGATTATCACTGTACAGTTCAATAGTGCAGGGTGGGCCTCTGGCCAGGGTGGATGGTCACAGTGCTGAGAGAAATTAGTGAGAATTGATGGGCTCACCAGCTGAGGATCTGCCCCAAAATTTTATCATTAATGACTTTACAACTCTGTACCAAATCAGACCAGTAGTTCATTATGGCTGGGGCCAGATGCTTCAGAGAAAGATATAAGAGCCTGTCATTGGCCATTGTGCATTAATCGGTTTATAAGAGAAGCATCTTTCCAGCCTCAGGTGGCTGCTGGTTGTTAGCTGTCTTTTTTTCTTTTAAAGCCCTGAACCTTATTACTTTTTACTTCATCAGTTGTTATCCTGTCTTATGTTACTCATTGTCATATTCTTTATAATTTTTTTAATAATCTCTAAGCATTAGATGCATTTTTGATCATTTCTGTTCCACAAAGCATCTACGTGGTCTGTTTCCTTTCCTCTAAAGACTACCTTTATTAATTTTCATTCTCTTAGCTAGAGATCAGCCCTTTACATATTGTCTGAGGGGGAAGGGTTGTCTTACTAGAATAGCTTGCTTGAGCACGAAATACAGCTCTAATCACAAAAGAGAGATGAAACATCGCACTGTAAAATTCCCCTCCCCCATCTCATAACTTCCCTTTAACATGTGGTCTATTTGAAGTCAAAATACAAAAGTCTAGGAAGGAGGAGGCTCCCACTTACTGTCTTGACGTGGGGCAGTCTAGTTTTGGTACATCGTATTTAAGGTTTTACTTTCTTTTTGGCTTTATTGCTTGGACGTCTGCCTGACAGATGATCTAGCAATGGACCATGTGGGGTTTTTTTCATTGCTGAAAGGAGCTCTGACTCTCTGTTAATAAAGAGGCAATCTGAAAAGGCATGGAAGTCACCACTCGGTTTTTAATCTTGTCCTTTTCTGTCACTAATAACCTGCTTGCTCAGTTTTTCTATACTATGAGAAAAGATGGTGCAAGAGAGCTGTTGTGAAGCCCATAGTGGCAGTTCTGTATGATCTGTGGCTTTTGCTTTTCCTCTGTACAATCGCTTCTCCCATGCTCAGTCACTTTAACTATGCCTGCTTTCTATTTTTTATATTTTTCCTGAATCAGTCTTTTAATCTGCTTAATCACACTAGAATCATCTCTATATTAGCTTTTAAGCACTTGAATTGTAAAAGTCTGTTAAGCACAGAGGGAAACCCTGCCATCTGCTGCAGTCTAAAATAGTTTGGATGAAGAAGAAAACTTTATTTGTCATAAATCATTGTTACATAAATTATTCATCTATTTGTATTGCATAAGTTGGACTCCTTTTTTCTGCTGTGTAGACTTTACATAAGGGACAGGGTGTAATTTCAGTCTCTGCTCTTCAGGTGCCCATATACGAGTTGCAGAACGACGGCCGAGCCAACCTTCTGGGGGCACTGCTCTTTGCTGGCCAGTTTGTGATTCCTGAGGTCTGTTTGCCTGTGAGGACGGTCTCAGAAGCTGTTTTTCTCCCTCTAGCCAGGACACATACTTGCATACTCAAAATATCCGGTAGGCAGTAAGGAATTGCACTTGAACAGGAAGAGAAATGGATTCCGCTGAGGTAACAGGCACTTGCATGGCAAAGCACATGCTGTTTGCTCAGGAGTCGTATCCCATTTTGCCCATATACAATCTATAAAGACTATCAAGTCTGAAATGTAGCTTGCAGCAGACTTGAAATCAGAGGTTCCCTTGAAAATGTGTGGGATCTGAAACACTTGTAAATCAGTTTTTTAACTGAAATTTACTAAATTTCTAAAGTTGGTCTAGAAGTGGTAGGAGTATCTTCTAGCTCTAGTTCCTGAAGACTGAAGTGTCGAGGATGATATACCTAATGGACATGGAAGTACCTCCATGGTCTCAGCACCCTGCCTTTAAAGATGTTGGTGCTGTGCAGCCCAAAAATCAGAGAGAAAACTGGTCAGGTTACACCTCATTTCACTTCTGCCATGCTCCCAAAGCCAGTTCTTGTAAAACAACAGCAATAGCTGACTGGCCAAGATCTTCATAACTAATAGCAACTCTGAGGTATCTCTTTTCCTTCAAATTCCAACTGACCAGCTTTAAGGGACTTGAAAAGAAACCTAAATATTTATGTGTGGTAACTCTTTTGAAAATTATCCTCATTTTCACTAGGCCTTTTGGTAAGATTTTGGACTCTGAATTTAGATATAACTGATGAACTTATTAAAAAGTCCACAGTGTTTCTTTCCTCTATCTCTGAAGTGGACTCAGGCAAATTTGCTGTCTCCTAAACTATGCCTCATGAGAGGATTACGAAACTAGTTAGCTCTTAACTTGTTTTGTTCTTAAATTCTTAAACCAATGTGTGACAGATGTGCCAACTCTTTTTGAAAGGGTAAGAGTTGTAAACATCTACTAGCCTCTGAGTTGCTTTAAAGATTTAGAAAATACTTTATAAAGGACAGACTACAGTATTTATCTACTGAATCTTTTAATTACTGGCTTATTCATAGACCTGTTTCTTTACTTGTCTTGCAGGTGTGCCTGTATTTTTATAATAAACTGTACAGGGGAAATAGGGTGACTAAGGTGGATGCTGGGAGTTTCAATGCCTTTTCCTCACCTAACCTGCCTCCACTTGCAAATGCTGAGGTTGATATTACAAGTAAGCAACATCATCTCTTAAGCCTTGTAATTTATGCCACATGCAATAGAACTCCAGCTGAAAAGAATCTGTGCCTATGTAGTTGAAATGCTGTTTTTAAACTCAAATATCTTTGAAAGCCCTGTAGCTTGACTCCACTTTATCTGCTCTGAAACTGTTTAATATTAGTAAGACTGAGAATTTGTGACTCAACTGCATTTATCTATTGAATATAGATGTGAGCTAGGCTGACTTTGACTAAGGATCCAGACTAACCCGAGGGAATGTTGCCCCTGTGTCATGAAAATGCTTGCTCTGAAGATAGATATGAGGGAGTGAGGACTGAAAGAACAAAGAGTTTAATCTCATTAATGACCATGCTGGGCTCCAAAATCAGGGAAAAGAATCATTGCAGAGTACTTGCACCTTCAACAGATTCTCTGTTTGATGCATGTCATTGTGTAAGATATTTTACTGGATATTTAAGACCTGTCTAAAGTGCAAGCACACTGAAAACAGCAGACCTAGAATATACTCTGTGTGAAGTTTATTTTCCCCAAACTTACCCAGACTCCCTATAATTTCTGTGTGTCTGTTTTTTAAGGAGACAAAAAACTACATGAAGATTTTAGTACCTGTTTGCAATGTCATTAACACGCTGATGTCGGTTCTTGGATAAATAGCACCCTTTCTTTGGAGAGGGGAGAAGAGAGACACATTTGGAGTCTAGCCAAATGAGGTGTTGCCGAAAAACATACTAAAGGACAGTTTAAAAAAAATATAAAATGTTAGGCAAGCTGCTTTTGGATAGGTTAGGTATATTAGAAAGGAGTAGGACTTGGTGACAATCTCCATTATTTCGGAAAGGAGGAAATAGGAGGGGGTTCCCAAATTCTTTTGCTAGGTGCCGTTAGTGGCACTAGGAGCTCCAGCCCTGTGCCATGCAGCATGCAGTTCTGAATGGTTTCTACTACTAGAGAGAGAGACATTTTGCAATTTGGAAAAATAAACTTATCCCTTCCACCTAATGAGTGGGAGTTACTTAACAAAGTTTCAGGATCAAAGTGCTGTGTTTGTAGCAGCCAGATACAAACTGAGGAAGCCTGTGAAATACTGTAGTGGTCTGTGAGACATCTGTCAGGTAGAGAGTCTGCCACTGTTCTATTACTGTGCTGTGTCAAATATGGCCTATCTGAAATCAACAGAAATGCTGTCAGTTGATTGTTGCAGTAAATTGGGGAGAAGCTTCTTTCTTGGGTTTTTATGAACTGCGTCAAATAGGGTATAAATAAATTTCGTTTACTGACTGATCAGTAATGAAATCAAGCTGCAAATTGCATGCTATTTCTCTCTTGGATTTGAATCAACTGTTTTGTGATTCCTTGTATATAGTAGAAAAATGAGAAAGTTATTAAGTACTTCCCTTGGCCCATGTTGGGTCCCATTATCTTTTCAGTAGAATGCTCCATTGAGATCAGCGGGGATTTGTGATTTAAAAACTGATGGTGTGATAGGCTCTATTTTTATTTGTTTCAGTTGATTACCCAGTTAGGGTAGCATCATTTATCCAAGATGATGGTGTCAGTATTGAAGGATTGTTTCATTTTGAAACAACATAGTTTATAGTATGGGCAAGCTACTAGTGCTGGTTTATTTTGTCCAAAGTAATTGTTTGAAACATTGCTGTCTCCCTTGAGTTTGCTTGTACAATCCTTGTATGAAGCTTTCATGGAGACAAGGAACCACCTGGGGCTTTTAAAAACAAATCAAACGAATTTGGCATCTTTTAACTTTTTTTTTCAATTGACTTTCTATAATATGTCTTAATCCTCCTGTAGACAGGGCTAACTGTAGACAGGGCTGACTCTTACTGCTGCAGCATTATGGAGAGCAGCCTGAGGATGCCAGGAGGAGTAGGCCATGTGCAGAAACTCTTCCTTGGGCTTCCCAGTTCTAATGAAGCTGGGAATGAAAACTCCAGAGAAGCAGAGGGGGAGAGATGACAGGATGGAGGGAGTGGGGAGTGTAACAGGATAAGAGCTTGCGATCTTGGGTTGGTACACAGGAATGAAGAGAGGAGATGCTGTTTGAGGCTAGGCATACCATATAAAAGCAACAATCTACTTCAGAGCCAGAGAGGAGAGGGAGAAGCTAAGTCCCCTTCCCTTCGCTTCCCCAGCTGCAGAATTCTTCTGCATTTTTGATATCCATTTTTCACCCTGTCCCCCCTTCAGATGAGGATCCCTGTAGATTTCTGATCGCATCAACTGGCTGTGTTCTTGACCAGATCCTTAGCTGTGTTAGCAACACTTAAGAGTCCCATTATCCAGTTTTAGAGAAGCAAGTGTGTCAGCTTCCTCAAGACTTTCAATTTAGCACAAGAAACTCATGTAAGAAGTGAAAAATTCTAGCAAACTCCTCAGATGAGTGAGAAACCCAATGCCGATAGGAAATACTTTTTACTTTTGCAGCAGAATCAGAAATCTCTGTATGAAATGGGTAATGTAGGAATAACCAAAAATATTTCTAAGATCTTAAAGCTGATCAAATAAAAGACCTTGCGTTATTTTTCTTGTATTTTGAAAACAGGAGAGACAAGGAGGACTATTTCACTTGAAATGTGTAAAGAGTCTCAGTATATTTCATAACTGATTACTCTCTTCTGTTCTCTATTGTCCTAATGAAGCAAATATGAAACTTGCTTTGTTACCATGGCTGGACTTTTTTCATCACACATGCATGTAACTTCTGGGAGTGGTGCAAATGTACAGGACCATATGATGAGAAACATGACTTCTGTAGGGGATGAACACAGCCCGTGTGACTGTGCATGCAGGTGTGGTACAGCAGCAGCAGAAGGTTAGAAGGCCCTTTTGGGCTCGTCTACCCACCAGTCTCATTAGAGAGAAGCTATTCGTCACTGGCCAAGTCTGTGTCTTGGTTGGCAGTTCTGGTTATTTATAGTAAAAAGCCCAAGTCATTTATGTATTAAGACAAATGCCAGCTCTCTTCACTGAAGTGCTTTTGGTCCCCCCGCCTCCCTTGTAAGTAGGCATGTTGATTCTTGCAATGACACCATTCAATTTAAATATTCATTTTAAAAGGTGTGTGTCGATTGTTTTATAACAAACTGCCAAAAAAGGGGGTCTATGTTTGTTTGCCTCCTTCAGGAATTTGCACCCATAGGTTGGCCTGCGCTCCCCACCCCTTGGCTGCCGCTGTGAATTGTAATGAACGCCGGGGCAGCTTATATAATGGTAGGGCTCGCCCGTAGCCCTGCAGAGAAGGATGAGAAGAAAGCGTTGATGTTTGTCTGGAGCTCTGCAATCACGAAAAGCTGTATTTCTTGTTTGATTTCATAACTTGGAGTTCAGTCACCACTCCTAAGGGAGGTGTCGCTCTTAGTTGCTGCTCTCCCATTATAAGTTGAAACCTGCATTGTGGCATAGGCGCTGTTTAAAAAAAGGGGTTTTTTGCTGCTTTCCGGACTGTTTAGAGCTGCTTCTCTTCTTTATTTTATTTTTAAGTCAGTTTGATGTCTTTTCTGCACTAACCCTATCACCATAGTTCTGTGTGTGTGTTTTTCTCTCTGTGTGTGAATAAAGCTGAATAAGATAAGGATGAATTTTTGAGCTGTAATTTTAAAAGCTGTAGTGTTTGGTAGGGAGGGGGAGATTGGAAATAGCAGAGTATTGTTTATGTGATGGTTTTGTTTGGAAGAATAAAAAAAAGGCCTTAGTATCTTGAATGCAGTCTCCTTGAATAATGCAATCTTTTCTATCCCAAGCCATTTTGGATACAGTATATAAATAGCCATTACCCTTTTATTTTATGTACATTGCTTTAAAAACTTCCTTTCTGCTGTGCGAGACCAGTAGCTAGCTTACGTTTGTTCCTCAGCTTTGTATCCATATTTACATAATGCAGTACACTGTATCAGTTAAACTCTTTACAAGCACAGGCCATCCAAGTCAGAACAGGTTACTGTTTTCTGGGTTGTGCCAAAACTGAATGCCCCTAATTAGTCACTCCTATCCGTAGGATAAAAAACTGTTATGAACACCAATATATACAGCTTTTTGTACTTCACCTGCTTGTATATGAGTTTTTTACTTAAGAACTGTTAGTGATTCCGAAGATTTTTTTAAAAACTTTTTTTTTTTTTAAATTTATTTAACAAAAAGAAAATTGCTGTGTGGTATGACTGTAGGCTGCAAGACAGCTAGTTTATTCAGTACAATGAAGATGCTTGAACTTAGCTGTGCAATGTAAATATTCTTCCCTTTTGTGTATGTAATCTTTGAGATGGAGGATGCAAAGGGTGTGTTCTAAATTTTTTTTTCCCCTGCATGGCGCTCTGCCTCACTTACAACAGTTCTGAATAAATCTGACACGAAGTCGGGCTTTTATGTATATTTGCTTGTCTTTGGCTCTTGCATCACACTTGCCTTTTGTTCTGCTTTTTAGACTTGTTTGCCTAATGGAAAACTGACATCTGTGGAGTCTGCAGTACCGAGCAAGTTATGTAGGCTGACGAGGTTCATGACCAAGAGAATGTTAACTCAGGGACAATCTTTAGTTCTTTTTTTTAATATAGTTTGGAATTACATCACTGTACTATGTCTGCATGCATTACATTTATCTTGAAGATGATATGTTATTTGGTAGAGCATACTCCAAGAGTACAGGTATAGGCCTGGTATAGGTCTGACTTCTGAACCTATCCTCTGATCTCTCTCTCCTTGGTCTTCTACTTTTGGCAATATCTTAGTGATCCATGCCAAGGCAGGTTTCCTCAGTTCATTCTTCAAGTTCGTTACAGGCGTTAAGGATGCTAATAGTTGCCAAACTTAGTAGTATGCATTTGTGAAGTTTTGGCAGGGACTCCTAGCTTATGGAGGATAAAGGAAAGAAAGCTCTGATACAATTTTATTGCCATCCCTTCTTATAGAGGAGGCTGCTTTTAAAGAATTAATCTGTGTGTTAGAAGGTTGAAAGGATTGGATTTATTGCTAAACACTGCTGCTTCTTAAAGCATAGTGCTCATGAGTGAATGTGGTTAGCCAGGCCTATGAACCTCAAGCCGAACAAATGCATGGCTTTCTGCACTTGCCTGTGCACCTCCTGCAGGTCTCTAACTCTGGAAAGCTCATGGAGGCCTTTGAGACCTACTTGGCCAACTAGTAAATCCAACCAGGTGGTTTCAGAACCATGCTGGCCAGCTTAGCACAAAGAAGGAAACTATAGAAACGGTCTATATTTCTATTCTCCCATTCCCAGAGCATTAGGGATCCACATGCTGAAGTGTGGCTGGTTGGGCAAACATGATGCCAAGCCAACTGCTTGTGACCTGTTTAACGACTTATGGTATTTTTTTAGAAAGAACATACAGAGGCTCTAGTTGCTGACAGGGCACCACGGCAGGAAAGGAAAGTTTGTAAAGTCTTATAGGTGACTTCTGTTTTCTGTCCTGACTTAATGGATTGTGTAGTTTTTAGTATCTCTGGTAATGGGGCAGTAGAGTAGGCTTCAATGCAGGCTTTTAAATATACTCTGAATTTTCTTGCAAATGGCTGTCTGCTGATTGCAAGAGATTGCAACAGTAATTGGTGTGAGTAACTCTCCACATGGCTGAAAGCAAGTCAATATTATGCACGCAGATGTTTTATCTGTCTTGCTGCTTGGGAGTTTCTCCAAAATCTAAAAAGCTTAAATCCTGATGGGGAAACAGGTAGCTTTACGGCATGGTCTACTTTCATTGAAGCATGACGCTCTGAGCTGTTAGCTGCTGTTTGTTAAACCTCTTCCACTGCCTTGTAGGAGCCGTAAGTGCTACCGATGCTGCGCTCCTATGCTGAAGTAGTAAGATTTTGAAATCAATAATGCATGACTTGGCTTCTAATAATGCAACACAAACAAACTATTAGTTAAACAGCTGGCTTCTGGCTCTAAATGTATAATCGGAGTTAATTGAATCCTTGCTATTTTATTTAATCGTTAGTAACTACCTAATAAACTCTGGAGGTGATTAGCAGCAACAGTAACTGCATTTGTCATCTCTTATGTCTCAGAAGATGAAGGTCTGTTTTCTAAACATGAATCCAGGCTGGTATCAGGCCAACTACATAACAATGAAGTTCAGGTCAGTGCCTAACAAGTAAATATCTCACCTATGCTAGACCTTCACGCCGCTCTGTTGGTTGAGGCTTTCTGAGCACTCTGAACTGGGAGAGTTGGCACTAATAAGACGTGTTCAACATCGTGAACCCATCAGGTCTAGTACTCGGATGCTTTCACAGCTATCAGACTTCTTTTTTGAAGAGGTTGTAGTAGAGATGTACAGCTTTGTCTGATAGATCATCCTGTTCACTAATGGGCATTGAACTAAAATATCCATTTTGGAAGTTTTTGCTATAAAATGCTATTAAATTGAAGTGTACATGTTAAATATCTCCTTGAAGAGCACTAACTTAGAAATTTTGGTGAGTAATACTGATATATCTCAGAATCTAGACTAAATTGGAATTAAAGCTAAAATATAACACAGTTGAGCCTGACCTGGATCAGGCAGGATATTTTGTGTTACCTAATAAATAAGGTGTGTTAGATCAGCTGCTATGGCTACTGTCTTAAATGGGCCTTTATTTCCTCGTTTCAAAAATACATTGTCTGTCTTGAATCCCCTACATAAGAAACAGTTTTAAAGACAATGTTGTAAGTATGAAGTGCTACAAGTGTACTTAATATTATGTCTTAATATTAAATTAAAAAGGCCATTTCTCTTTAACAGTAAACTGGGAAACGGTGTGGAGAGCCAATACCAAAAAGAAATTTCGAGTTCACACCAATATGAACAGGAATGTTGGGCTTCTGCGAATCTTCCCAGGAATCACTGCTGCTGCTGTAAGTGTCACCACTTCATTTTGGAAGTGGGTGAAGTGATGCTCAAATACTTGATTAGTTAGCTGAAGCAGGGAAGCTGCATTGTTGTAGCAGTGGTTGGGGTTTTGGAGGAAAGGGAAAGGATCTGTCTTCCTCTGATAAATGTTTTTTGGAATATCAGAGCATTCGAAGACTATTTTCATATGCTATAAAGTATTAATAAAAGCTTTTCAAATTTCTTTTGTCTAAACTCCGTGGGCTCTGAAACTTAAAATTAATTTCTTATCAGGGCTTATAAATAGGTCAAGTGTGCTCTTCTAGACAGGTGCAGGCTACAGTGACCATGGAAATGCTCTCTTGCTGCATATTGAGGCATATTAATAGATATCTTGTCAAAAAATACACAATATGGTGGGTGGATGAGGTCTACAACTCATGCTTCTTTTTTAAGGTTCATTTTGTCTCGCACTAGTGGTTAACATGACCCTTGGCATTCATACAGAGCTGAAAATGACAAGTGGGATTTTGCTGCTGAAAATGAGAAGTGGGATTTTTTTGCCTTTAAAAATTATTTTGCAGAACTGTGGTTTTAGGTAGATTTGTCTTTAAATTTTTGTCTAATACTAGTTCCATTAAATTGACAGGTCTTTTGTGGCTGTTGCCATCTTAAATTGAATCCAGTAGTTTAAGCAGCACTCCTCAATTATATTACCATTCTTTTTAGGTGAATATGAACAGATGGAAAGGCAGAGGGGTGGTATATTTGCAATAAAACTCCAACTGCATAGTTAGCCTCATGGGGGCTTACAGTGTATTGCATTTAGAATATGTGATCAGCAAGGAAATGTCTAGGTTGTTTAAAATACATCTTTCTAGGAAGAGGACTTTGCTAGGCATCCTCTTACAGTGAGCCACAATAACTACCTCATTAACAACTGGCCCAGAAGGAATTAGTGCCTCCTTTTTTTCTGCCTTGAGTTAAATCAGTTGAGTTTTGAGTTAAAAAAACTCCAGGCTTCATTAGAATGTTCTTTCCTGAAAGGTGAGACACTCTCTCTCTTAGTTAGGCAGACATTTATTAACAAAACTCTTTGCTAAAGTAACAAATCTGGGCAGGGGTGAGGGTTCGAATCTCAATTAATAATTCTGCATTTATTTTGTAAGTGTAAATCTGCCCTTTTGTTCCGCCATGGTGCCACAGTATAGCCTGTTAATGGCACTTGAACAATAGCATCCTTTTTCACACTGAGGTCATGACTGTAGAAAGTAGTTTATTTTAAAATCTGTCCCCCTAGGAATTTTAAAGGAAGCTAAACAGTGAAATTCTCATTTTTTTAAAGCTTATTCTACAGTCCCAGTTATTGCAGATGGGGAGCACAGAAGGACACAAGAAGATTGCAAGGCATGAGAGCCTGTAAGACTATAACAGGAAGAGACCATTTTTAAAAACTCTGTGCCATACATGAAAATCTTAATGTGACTTAAACACATCTTTTGTCTCTCTTCCCTGTCTTGTTTTTAAACAGGTAAAAGCATTTCTTCAGCCTCCAATTGAGGGCATTGTACTTGAAACTTATGGAAGTGGCAACGCCCCAAACAACAGAGAAGACTTGCTGGAAGAACTGAAGAAAGCAACTGGACGAAAAGTAGTGATTCTAAACTGTACACAGTGCTTACGAGGGTCTGTTAAAACAGTCTATGCAACAGGTCAGGTAAGGGTTGTGCAATGATTTCAGACTCTACAGCTGTGTAAAAGAAACATCCCACTGATATAACTTGATTGTATGCTTCTAGTAGTCCTAGTGTATAAAACCAGGTTTGTTAAACTCTAAAGATATTGCTCATAAAATAACTATATCTGAAAAATCTTAAGCTGCAAGCATTTAAATATGTATCTGCAAACAAGATCCTGTTATTCCTAGTCTGAATTGTCAAAGCAGTCAGCTCAAATCCCAAATTAGTGATTGCTTGCTCTTGTGTGCAGCACTCCAGGATACCTTGCATAAGATTGGTAGTATCTCACCCAAAGGGATTCCACTGAGCTAGAAGCTAGCTTAGGGGTCAGATGATCAAATAAAATAGTATTTGATAAGCCAGCAGTTACTTAGCTACAGTGTAAGAACATCAGGAAAGCCTGCAAATCCCAGCAATATTCCAAATCCCAGTTTTTTATTTGATTGGAAGTACAAATGACTTTGGTGAGAGACTGGAGAACAGTATGTAAGGAAGCATCTGTCTTGCAGAATGGAAATCAGTTGTATTTAACCCATGAAGGCTAGCTTAAAGCAGACTTTGTGTAGATACTGTTAATATTCAGGGCATTTTATAGTGAGTTTCTCAATTGTGTATTAAGACATGACATCACTGGGACTAATAAGAGCTCAAAGCCATATAAGAGTATGTGTTGCATGTGGTAGTGTGAAGGAAGCTGGTTTAACTGGCCTTTATAAAAAGGCTAGCCATTAAATAGCCAAGAAGCACTGCCAGAGGGTGACTCATCCTCCTGTTTTAGACACCTGGTTTTGTTGGGAGCAACCACCTGTCTGGCAGAGCCAGCCTCTTCAGTGACTGTAAGACAAACCTAGATACTCTAGTCTGGTGCTGAAACCTGCCTCTTTTAACATTGGTTTTGACACAGCTTTAGATTATATTTGTTTCAAGAACACGTAGTCTGTTTTGAGGAGAAAGAAAAGGAAATTGTGAGAGTTTCTTTCCACCTCTTCAGTATCCAAACTCGGTATTTTC
>WAAD01019282.1:8938-21978 GCA_013389945.1 Fregata magnificens | reverse complement strand
ATGTTTTTAAGGGTTTTCTTGGACACCACAATGGTTCTTTCCTAAAGAATCTTACTTGAGGAATTCAATTCAAGGCATTAATTGTTCTTCCTACACAAACAATCTCCAAAGACGCATTTCTAATTTAAAGAAATTGCAACTTATCCAACTGTTTTACATTGTACATTGACACGATGTATGTTTGCTAAGAACTGCTAATGAGAATAACGTTCACAATTAAGACACTTTAAAGTTTGATCCCCCTTTTTTTCCTTCAACCTTTCATTGAGATAATGTTATTTAGTGTTATGAAATATAGCACTTTTATATTGTAAGTGTCTTTTTAAAATACCTATAATTGCCAGGATGTTGTGACAATGAAACCAATGGTAAAACTCTCAGCGTCTTCCATGAGAAGATGGTTAAGCCAACACTGTGAAAATACCAACCCTCATTTTTTGTTGAAATAAGGTCTTTCTAAAAGATGTGAAATCACACATGAGACTACCCTACTTCTATAATAATCTTGTAGCAAAGTAATGGACAACAGCACACAAACAAAATTGTCCCCACAGTAATTATCATGGCAAATTTCAGCCCGAAGGGAGTTTATCTGATTTATAAACCTTTGGAAAAGTGATATGAATATATAATTGAAATGTGACAGACTCCTAATTATGGAGGCAACCATATTAGTCATATATTCTCAACACAATAGCACATATAACTAACTTTGACAAAGCAATGGTGTTGTGAATTAATGCTGATGACAAATCATATCCAGCTTACAGGGAATTCACGATATTCTGTGATTTTTCCTGTCTATGCCCATGTTAGGGTCCAACAAGATGATGTAATGAGGAATGGCAGTTATAACTAAGACCTTTCCTCATTAAGGCAATCCTCTCTATCATCAGAATCACTGAACATCTATTCATGTAGACTGCTATTTAATAAGAAATCTTGTAATAAAAACAAAACTTGGTTCATGCCGTCCAAGGGCAAAGGTTTTCTTTCTCTGTGAAACTCAAGACAATCTTATAGCAGTGACCTCAACATGTACCTAAGAAATAATGTAGTTAGAGAAACTCAGGTAGTGGACAGCTCTTGGCAGTATGCAACATTTCTCAGAAAATAGCTGTATCGCAAATAAGCACACAAATGCATCCAAGCTGACTGCCCACATTTTCATTTAAAAGGCTCTTAACAAACCTTTGCATAACCCAGCAGCACATTCAAGCCTCATGGTAGCTCTTCTCTTAGATGAAGGAATCTGGGACCTGTATGAACATAAAGAAGCCAAAAGTGCTGGAAGAATGAAAGTAGGGGAACGGGGGCAGAGCATGGCTGTGCAAGTTCTGGCAATGGTCCCGCACTGAGCATGAGAATTAGTGGGTCCCTCTCCTACATGGGGCACTCTGTGCTCTCATGGCGATATGAACTCTCAGAGTTACTAAATGAGGCTTAACATCGCAGCTCTATATGTCTTGTGGTGATTGAGAATGCTGCATCATCTGTTATAATGTGTGACTATACTAAAAAGTTACTCGTACTGCACCCGTTTCCTTATACCATTTGAGCACAGGCCTACCTGGCCACAAAGCCATGAGCAGATCACTGAAGGAGCTTATTCTGGGACTTCCTAGATGCAGGAGATTATTTAGTCTCCAATGTAGAGGTTAACCTCTCCCCTCCACTTAAACTGACTAGAGGGAGGAGAGCTGAAGTCACTGTCAAGTGAGAGCAAATGCAGACAGCCAGCCTCCAGGCTCCTACTAGCAAGGTAGTGTAGAAGTGGAGGTCTTTCTGACTGCCCTCTCTTGGTGCACCTGGCCCCAGCAGAATGAGTGCACCCCACATGTAGCATGGACAAGACACAAAGCCATAGTGCCAATTCAACATAGGTGCTGAGAAGTGAAGAGAGAGAGAATGTCCTAGGTCAGGTGGGAGTCTGTTATGGATGGCTTGGAAATTGTACAGGGCAAATGATACACAATAAGGGCACAGCTGGCTTGAACCAAAGTATGAGTGGGCAAGCAGGATGGATGCTATCAGTTTAAACACAGGCGATGCACACTCATACTGAAACTGAGTCAGCATTGCTCAGCTGGCTGAAACACAGACATCAATGCTAGTGCTCTGCAAGTGTATTTGTAGATCTATTCAATGTGTTTGGTATCTCCTTCCTCTCCAACTTTAGTTAACATTTTACCACTGCCTTGAATAGCTGCAAGACTGCACTGTAGATCTGCAGTTAGATATGTTCCAAAGTAATTAATCAATGAATTCAAAGCCAGAATCCCTAGGGACAAAAAAAGGACTCTCAGCAGCAATGTCAATATTTGAAGTCTTCACCCTAGGAGTGCAAGGAGACAGTTGTCTGGTAGTATCATCGTTGCAACTCATCCCATGCTGTCATTATTGCCTTTAGGTCTTTACATCGTCAGGATCCTCCCCTTGAAGAGAGGCAGGGAGAATGAGATAAAGTGTGCACACTTTCATCACGGTGCAGTGTGTAATTCAGATGATGGATAGCAGTATGCCAGTGAGGCTGAAATAAAAAAAAGAGAATGTTACTTAGGTGACACCATCCTGTACAAACCCACCAGCTTCACATAAGCTTTACTCCTGACACCCTTCCCAGGTTTCTGCATTCACTTCCCCATACAATCCTGCTGAAGACCAAGCTCTCCCCACTACTTTCCATTTATAACAGCACCACCCCTATTTCCTGCCCTGTTGTGGCAAAATGGGACAGTCCAGCTCCAGAGCTAGTCCACTATCACTCACCCACCAGCCATACCAGAGATGACACAGGTTTTTTCACTGATCTTGGCTGAAATGAAACACTATATAGCCTAAGCACCAGCAGCCAATATCCCTGCCTTGTTTCTGAATCCTCACAGGAAAACAGCACTGAGAGCTCTTTGCAACAAACTGTACATAAGCAGGACTAAATGCTGTAGCAGAATAATTGAAAATAGTTGAAAAGTAGTAACCTAGTGCTGCCCCGTTCAAAAAAGGAAAGTGGGACAGTGGGAAAGACGGAAGGAAATTCTGAATATTTCATGGCCATCCTGAAAGTGGTTTGAAGTTGACATCATTTTCACTCAAAAGCAGTGTCATTTCGTTTTTCTTTTTAAAAAGGAAAAAAAAAAATCTATTTTTCCTCAAGCAGCCTAGTAAACACCAACAATTCAGTTTCAGTTCAAAAATCTCTCAGCATACAGCCAAATTATTGCAGTATTCTATTATCCCTACTCATTATTCATTATAAGATTAAATAATAGATATAAGGCAGACTAAAAAGACAGTTGCCTAGTTGCCTTTGTTTTAAAAAAAAAAAAAAAAGACAATCTTTTTTGGTAGGTATATAAAATTATCATTGTACTACTTAACTACACTGTGCATGACCATTTTAAATCTTCCTTTAATGGCAATGATCGACTGTTTTATTGAGAGTACTTACTTTTGTACCTAACTATATGAACAAAAGGGGACTAAAACGAGATGGGGCATAACTAGTTGAGGTACTTTCAGCAGTTGTCACCAGAAATTCAGTTTTATGAAGTTGTAAAAGGAAGACTGCTTTCTCAAACTTTAAACATTCCTGTAAGAAAATGAAGACATCTCAAAATTTAGGAAAAAAGTACATCTACTCTTGTGAACAATGGCCTGAGTGTCCACGTTTGTAAGACTGAGGGCATCTTGTTTTAGCATTCACTGAAACATATGCTGTGCCCTGTTTAATAGAATTCCATAGTGATGAAGTCTTTGACAACTCATTCCTGCAAAGAACTAAGTACATGATTTTTCCATGTAGAACATGTGTAATTGGCTTTTTATGTTGTAAAAATACCCATATTTTCTGGAAGTATTTTAAATGTAGGCTGAAATCTATATTAACTTAAATTCAGCAAGATGGCTGCAAGCGGATAAATAGGATTAAATGTTGCCTAATTCAGTAAAGCAGTAAATTTGCAAAAAATAGATCCTTATTGGAAAGAGAAAAGATTACACAAGGTGGTAATGATAACAGCTGTACCAGAAAGCTGCAGTGGGGTTGGCGTATAATATTTGGCTAATACATTGTTGGATAAACTTTTACATTGGTATTTGAGTATACAGAAATGAGTGATTTATGATCAGTTATTTAGTTACATAATACTTATTTGTTGAAATTCAAATATATTCACCACGGTAGGCTTGGTTATGCCTTATTCAGCAAAGCTCCCATCCTTTTTACAAAGGGAAAGACCAGGCCCACACAATGTAGAATCTGCATGTCATTAATTTTACATACCTGAGTAGTACCAGCAAACTTACTGCACTGTTTGGGTGATGAAATGTTAGGACAATGTAAAACACTGGTGGTACTGAACAGTGGTGATTTTTAATTAAAATTGCATTTCATAACTCTTATTTTCTGGAGTGGTCCTACTTCAGTTGTATGAGAACCCATGGCATACCACATCTTTCTGTTTCAATTTAAATAAAGTGTATTAACCCCAGAGAGTAGGAACCAAAACAGACAGCGATACTTTTAGTGTTCTTAAAATCTACCAATCTGAAGGCCTGATTTTCCAAAAGATTCTTGTGTACGAGAGCAGTAGCATTGATGCCACAACCAGATTTACATATGCAACTCCATCTTTCCCCACCTGCAGGCTGAAATGAACAGTCACCAGTGACTCTCAAGACTTATTGTTCCTTGTGTCTGATTTTTATGATAAGCATTTATTATTGTGAACTTCAATTTCACATTTATTTTCTAACAAAGTAAGTACATGTACAGTTTAACTGTAATATTTATTTTTATGTTATACAATATCATAAAAATATTATACATAGCACCATCTGTTGGCTAAGATAGCCATAACACATGAAAAACAGTTTATGCAGATTAGATAGAAATGAGTATGGCAACAAGAAAACAGGAAAAGGACCATAAAAATATTAGATGACTAAACTGCATACTAAAATGATCTTACATTCACCTTTTTCTGTAAGTTAGGGAATATATTTCCAAAGCACACTATTAAGGCTGCTGAAATCAAGAATAGTTGACATTTTTTTGGGGAAAAAAAAGATGGGTATGAAAAAGCTATTAAACCTAGCTTAGTGTAAACTGATAAACTGTAGTAAAGAGAAAGTGATAAATGAATTCACCTGCAGCATCATAGCTCATTGTGTGCTCTAGCGTCATGCTTCTCTGGATCCTTAGTGCTCTCAAATGGCAATAGAAACATAATTAATAGAAAAATTATGATGTTTTCTGCTGTCACACACCTATCTGGAGATTTTCTGAGGCAGAATTGTGTACTTCTCCCATGTACCACCCTGAGACCCTATAACACAGACTGCCCCATGAGGTGCTGTCCTTCTCTGAGGTTCAAGTTATGTCATGTGTGTGTGTGTGTGTGTGTGCATGCGTGTGGGTGGGCAGCCAAGCAGTCTTCTCTGCTGGTGAGTCTGTATTTATATAAAGGCCAGCCACAGCTGCAGTCTGAGAACCTTGGTGGCATCTCCTCAGTGTGAGAAGCACTGTGAGGAGGAAGGTTTGGCGTGCTAACACTTGTATCAGTGTCACCTTTCCTTTGCCTTAGATAGCCTGATGCCTGCTACAGCTCGCTTGTGTGCTGGTCTGGATGGGAAGTCAGGCTGGGCCTGGGCCAGCATTTCTGCACATGGCCTGTCAAATCTCCACCTGACTATGCCCTACTGGTCCTGGAAACCACTACTCAAAGCAATATGCGTATCAGTACACCAAGGCTGCAGGAAGGTGTCTGTCATCCCCTTGTGTAGTGTATGTAGTTGCACACAGCGGGGCTTGCTGAGCAGCCAAAAAATGTGGTGACTTTTGTCTAGCAGTTCAGGGAGACAGACCAGCAGTAGTATCTAAAAAAATCTTAAAAACTGATTTCTACACTTTTTTGCTGGTCCAAGTCAGGTGGTAAGAAGAGTGGACAAACTTTTCATTGTCCAAACAAGAAATTGCAATACTCCGTTTCCCTGTGTTTAGACCAATGGATCTTGAGATAAAGAAATCAAAAATGTTCTCACACAGACATTAATGAGACAACTGAATTAAAGCTTACATCTAACAGCTGTCCCTTTATACAAGAACAGGTAGTAGAAGAAGTACTTGTGAGTTAAGAAATGGGAGTGATATCTCTGTCAGGAATATCCACTTTTAGGTCTCCTGATATCAGATCAAAAAGGCTGCAGCTGCCTCACACAAGGCATTGATCTGGTACAAATCCACAATGCAAGTTCAAATTCGGTCAAAATATTTTGACTTGTTAATTTCATGCAGGAAGGCTCCTTTGTGCCTGATGAGCTCCATACCTTGTTTTGTCTAATTCAACAGAAATGCACTCATACATTTGACCTGGATCAGTTCAGAAGTGCTGGATGAGCCAGTATGGTGGAGATGAGGCACTAACAACTTGGGATACCTCAGCTTCAAGTAGGTTCTGCAATTAACTCAGGCAGAAATCCAGGACTACTCCAGAGTGTGCACATTTCACTCCAGGCTTGCAACCCTTGTGGCAAGAAGAAATCTGACAGTCTTTCAAGACCTGATGTAACATATTTTACCTCCTCTGGCTGCCCTTCTACAGGAGCAGAGGAAGTCATAATTCCTTCCACCTGCCACTGTGAAGGAGACGCATTCACATAGCTCATCATTCATGGAGCACAAGCCTAAGCACACCTAGTCCTCTGTAAAAAGTCTAGGTGCAATGATAGGAATAGTTACAACTTTTAATGATGTACAAGACACCAGTGTTCCTACTAGAATATTTTTTTTTTTCTCCTAAACCTACCAGCAAGAGTAAGGATCAAATGAAGCTCAGGGCTACTATATTCACTGCACAGGGCTACAAGACAGATATCTTAATATGGTCATTGTTACAAAGAAAAAACATTTACTAAAGTAGGTTCATTACATTCTTTTGTCCACTCTTGAAATCTGGAAAATTAGTGAGGATGTTTCTGATAGCAGTTATGAGACTAATGTTTGTCTTTTTGAGAAGCTCATACAGGACCAGGTCTAACCTGAAGTCTTTCTTCCTGTTAGTCAGAGAACAATATAGCCACTAGTGCATTTTGATTTTGCTGCTTAAGACAAAGGCAGGGTGTGTTTTGAGTCAATGGTAGGTAAGCTGACTTAACTTATTATTTCTTTTAGGTAGTTTATATGTTAATTAATTTTTAATCCATCTTCATACACAGGAAGGACAAGACAGGAATTAGGAACATTCAGCAAGTATCTGTCAATACAAAATTATGTTGGACCAACCTGGGACAGTGGTGAACACAAGATACCTTGACTTTAGTAAGGCTTCTAACACTGTCTCCTGTGGCATTTTCATCTGGAAGCACCAGCATACTCTAATGCTAATAATGAATGGTTCAATATCTGGTGGCTAATAACAAGAGAAGGGTTTGTGCAGTCTGATGGGGAGAAGTTAAGGATGATCCAATAGCCTACAACTACTCTGGAGGATTTACAAAAATTACAGAGTCAAACTTCTCAGTAGGGGCAGACACCATAACAAGGGGCAAATTTCAGCTTGGGAGGTTCAGACTGAACATTAGGAAAAACCTTTTCCCTGGGAAGGATACTGCAGCACTGGTCACCCAGAGACACTGTGAAGTCTCCATCTTATTCAAGACTTAACAAGATGGAAGCACAGTGTTGGTGATGGTCCTGCTTTGAGCAGGAGTTTGGACTTCCAACCAATGTTTCTGTCATTCTGTGATCTCACACGAGCTACAAAATTGGCATGATCGTATGACAGCAGAGTGGAGCCATTAAAACTGACCCAAATTCACTGATGAAATTCTGTAATGCTGTAATTAATGTTGACACACTGGAGTCATTATTACGTTATTCTGAATAGGAGTAAAAGAAAAACAAAAGAGAAAACATTTTTTTTCCCATGTCCTTCCAAACACCTAGATCCAGCATCAGAGCTATATTGGAGGAAAAAGTGGACATGCTAAAATTAGGAGCTCATGAACACCGGGCAGATGCACTGGAAAGTAGGCAGCTTTAGTATTTTATGGTCTGTCCAAGCGAATCAAGGGCAGTCTGTCCAGATTCAGTGCACAATACAATGAACAGTAATAGAAGTAATAGGTTAAATAAACTATCCTGTATGTCTTCTTGCTTCTCTGTCTCACTTACAAATCAAAAGAATTGCTGTCATCTAAATCAAAGACTGGGATCTGACAGCAATAACTGTGATTGCTTTCAATCCCCACTATTGTTTGCACTATGTTCCGCCCACCACACCACAATTTGCATACCCTGACCTGGAGAGTGGATGTAAATTGAGCAAACCGCTATTGTTTGGCAAGGTGGAAAATCCATTATTAGTTTCCTTTTCTGCTGTGCAGGGCAGCTCTGCTCCATTTTCACTGTTCAATGCAGTGTGACTAAAAACCTGTACCCTGCAGAAAGCTTTCGTGCAGTAACTGAGCTTGATGCATTTGTGCTTCTCTGGCAGCAGTGAAGAGCAGTGAGCAGAAAAAGTGGCAGAGATGGGAGAACTGCTGAGCCACATGGTACACCATACATTTCCCCCTGCTACCCTCTGTCTGTCCCAAAACTGAAGTTCTTGGCCATTCATCCATACCTGAGAGGAGCAACAGTTCTTCTGCTGCACCCTTTAAAAGCAGCATATTCATAAGTGGGGACAGAGTGACCAGGCACCCATTTATGAGGCTTATATTGCTGCTCCTTTGCTCAGGTGAACAAAATACAGAAACTGCTATGAGCATTTAGAGGACAGGAGGATGGCCCTAGAGGCAGATAAGGACACATGTTTTTTTTAGATGTCATTCAGGTTTGTTGCACTGTCTCAGACTTTCTTTCCACTTATAGTTTCCGGGCTGATTTCAGATGTGAAGGTAGGGAAGGATCAACTCAAGCAAAGCCTGAGGCTGCAGCCTTTGAGGGCAATGGGAGCAGAGAGAAGAGGCCACTTCCCTGCTTGGCTAAGGGTGCAGGCAGGAAGACTCCAATACTGCCCTGCCTAGATTCATGACTGGGATGTTCCCAGACAGCCAATTGCTTATTGACACCATGAAAACAGTAGACTTTGAAGTGGAATGTGTAAGTACAGGTACTCATCAGGCACAGCTAGACTCCTTTCTTCAGTGACTTTATTTTTTATAGAAATCCTTTGGTATAGTGAATACTGTCAGAAGCTGGTTTGATCTGGTTTAAAATATTTAAACTGAGGCTGCTGGGGAAGCCCTTGGTCACTCCCTGTGCTTCGTATCTGCTTCCTATTTCTACTGCTTGAAAGACAGCAAGCAATATCTGGGTATCAAAAGTACTACAAAAGTCTCATAAATGGGAAAGGAACAACAGAAAGTGCTAGTCCGTAAATACCTGATTAGGTAAAGTTACATAGCCAGCCACATAGAGTTACTCCAACAGTAGAAAACTGAGAAATAAGCCCCCATCCTCCCAGGACCTGTGTAGCTTTTAACAACACCAAGCCAAAGCTCAAATCCCATACTATACAACCTGAGGACATGATCTCTGCATGGTCTGTAGCAGCAGGATTTGAGTTCAGGCCAGCCCGGTATCTTGTTTTTCTTCTCCCATCCAATGGACCAACCAACTTTCTCCAAATCTGAAATGTTTTTTGAGCCATCACAGCACTCCTGTCTCCTGAATAACACGCTGGTGTAGACACATCAACTTAGGAGCTTGTTTGTGGAGGCAGAACAATTAATGCTGTGAAATTAAGTAGCACTACTAAAAAAGAAGTAGGTCTCTTCCCTTTGCAGCAGCACAGATATATATAAACAAGTAGAAGCACAGGCTAGAGGACAGCATACAATGGTGAACATGAGCCATCCACCTGCCCCTGCTTCTTGCTGGGAGCTGTGCTGACAGCATATCCTCCTTTCCTTTCCCCTTGCCCCTGACTGGGAGCTGTGTGCTGAGGCTCCTGCTCTGTGAGGCAGCCAGATGGAAGAGGTAGGGGAGTACATTACAGCAAAAGTGATTCCCAGTAGCAGGCCAACTTTTGCTTTTAATTATTTGCATGGTCCTCTCATCTATTGTTTTATCTAGAAGCCTGAAATGCACAGGGCGTTGTGTCGTGTATCTTGTCTAACTAAAAATAAATCGGAGCTAGATAGCAAATTCGCTTAGGAATACCTTCCATTTGTTCCACTAGGTGTGTCAGTGTGTATATGATTTATACTTTACTTCCTAAGCCAAAAAACATTAGTTTTCTCTGAACATCTGGCTGACATCTGCAAAACCTGCAGTACACATCATTAATCAGAATATCATTGTGAGGTTTGGTAATGACAGATAGATAGGGTAAGTTCACTCTATTAGTGTAATAATGCTCACTGGGGTACTGCAAAGCTACAGCTTTCACTGTACACTTGAAAAAAATAATTGCTTTAATAACAGCCTAGAGTAAAGAGTGGTATTTGTACTTAACAAAATCATCTAATGAACATCTGTCTTCATTCCTACTAGCTTGCTTTGTACAAAGTAGATATCATATTCTTCATTTCCTGTCCTAAGCTATTGCTCACTATTAATGCCCTAGTAACTTATATTTATGTGGATATATGCTACATATGCATGTGTGTATATGTGTGTGTGTGTTTATGTATATATATGTATATATATAGAGAGAGAGGGATATATGGATATTTTGATATATGGATATATGGATCCATATAGCTCTCCATATATATATACATGTATACATAAACATACACATATATATACCTTGCTTCTGCTAAGCCCAAAACTCTAGAAGAGATACATATTTATATACCTAGCATCTTAGCTATAATTTATGTATGATTAATTCTGAGTGCGTGCATGTACATGTGTATATAAACACACAATAACCAAATATTTTCCTTTCTTCCCCTTCCTCCCATGTCTCTGTTAACAAACCAGTTATATGTAAGGGGTCCTCTGACTTCAGCAGGATCAGGACAATGAATCTACCATCTAGTTTTCCTGCTAGATCTGATTTGGTTAGTTGAAAGACCCTCTTTTCCAAAATATATATTGTTTAATTTAGTAACCATTGATCAAACCTAAAGTGAGCTTAAATTTCCACTGGAAATGATGATGAGCTGAATGCAGTGCTCCACTCCTATTAGCACCACCTACAGACTCTTATGAGCTTTTTCTGTTATATGATCATATAAGAAGAGAGGATCACTTCTTTACATATATATAAAATTGCAACAATTTCTATTTCTACAGCAGGTGAACAAATACACCCTGAGTGAAATCAAAGGACGTAGCTAGAGGGTATTGGCAATGTGTTTCACACATGGAAAATCAGTTCGTTTTCTGCCATTTAACAGAGCTGTGGGAAATGTATTTTAGGCATGCTTCAAATAAGTGACATTGTAAACTGTGCTTGAAACATAATTAGCAAATTTCCCACTTTTCACATGGCAGAACACCTGGTTTAAGTATTTCTTCCTCTTACCTGACCAAGGTTTTAAAAATCAATTTCTTCCACAATTAATTTCTCTATTTTAAACATAAAATCTCTCCTTCTCACACATGGGTATGCCTATTATCAGTTAAGACTCTATCCAGAAACACCAAGGAATTAGAGGTAAATTGGTGGTGGAGTTGTATTTTGCATTGATTTTGTTGTTGTTTTTTAATGCCAAGAAAAATCAATTTGGTTATAATTGGCTCTAACTGGCATTCACACAAGATAGAGCTTTCGCTCTTTGGCTGAAGTGAAGTAGCTCTCAGGAAAATGTATTTCTTCTCAGCATTTGAAAGCGTCAAGGAAAATCTAATCTACACCATACCTTGCAATCCCTGATGAGGAGAAAATAGTTGGTGGTTGGAAGGTAAATAACAACGAGACCTTATGTGCTTATCTTTTATCCCCAGAATTAGTCCCCACGCTTCACTACATTTGACCCAGTTAATTTTTCTAAATAACTGTTTTCTCACAAAGGTTGTTTAATACCCAAGCTGATTAGTTCAGGGATCACAGTGCTAGAGGACACTACTCCCTGTCGCTCCAAACCTCAGAGTGTTGTGTTTCCTTTATGTCCACAAGAGACTCTAAAGGGCGGAGAATACCTTTCTTCATAAAACCGCAAGTCCTTCACTACAGGTGAACACAAATATCTCTAGTGTTATTTAGGAATCTGATCATGCCATCCCTTCAATGGAGCTAGAGAAGAGACAGAAAAACTCCTCCATATTTCTGTTACTGAAAGCTAGAACTGCAGTGACTCTCTGAGTGATAATTACACCATTTTAACAGAAATGTCAGAAAGCAGTGCTAGGTATGAGCTATCAAAAGAAGAGAAAAGACACAACGATGCAACAACCAGTTTAAAAAATTACTATTGTTAGCCTGGAGTATCCCAGACAACATATCCTGAGTGAAAAGTTGCTCCAACAAAGAGGTTTTAGTCTGGGTGATCCCAAAGAAAAGGAGTTTCCTGTTTGCTCTCTCTCTCCTCTCACTATCCTTCAAGCACTAACCCACAAATACTGTGGAAAAAATACATAATGAAACTGTAAGTATAGCTCATATCTACCTTAAAATAGGGGGAAGTTCATTTTTGTTTCTGGACATTTGCTTATTTATATTCCAGCATGTAAACAAGCTAATCTGAAGCTAATGGCTAAGCTATTGCTACATGGAAAGCCCTGTTCTGTTATTTGGCTAAGTGTAAGTAGGCTGACTATCTGTGGTGATGCAGAATCATTTATTAGGAGTTTATAGCTTTTTATTCCTTTATCTCTAGGTGTCAGTTATATGCCTCAGCTGCCAAATTAATTTCAGATGTTCTTCCAAAGGCTTGCTCTGGTTTCCTCGTGATTTATACTGACAATTGTATTAGAGTATTGGACTTAGAAATGACTCTTTTCTTGGACAAGGAATCAAGGAGTCAATGAAATTAGGTTAGTGGCTGATTTCAATAAACCAGAGATTTTTACAAAGAAATGTATAACTCTATGCCAAGAAATCCTTTCTCAATAAACTAAACATTAGTCCTTATAACCTTTCATA
>WAAD01019281.1:153519-178986 GCA_013389945.1 Fregata magnificens | reverse complement strand
TAAAACCAACATAATTTTACTACTATATTTCTCTACACTTATACCAAGTAATTTTTGTGTCCTCTAGATGGACACTCATTGAATGAAACTAGGGGTGAGTTATCAACAAATCATAAATGTTGAATATTGTATTTACATACCACAAACAGGCTTAAATATACAACGAAATTAATTTATATTAATAGCAATTAGTAATAGAATATGTACAGACTTCTTAGCTTAATGTCACTGCTTTCATTAGGGTAGCAACTATTCTAGCAACAGAATGCCTAACTTTTCATTTGGTCAAGAAACAACCAACATTCCAAAAACGTACATAACTGTGTGGCAGGTAGAAAGAAAAGGTGTCACAGGTGTAGTAGGAGCTGCTAGCATTACCAATGTAGCAGTAATGCAGACTTACTAATAATGGCAGCTTCCCAAGCACCTTAACACTTACAGTGATTTAACACTTGTTTCCTAGATCCCATCAGATACCATCTGCAACTGAAACAGAAGATTCCAGTGAGGTTACTACTGCTGGTGAGATCTGGACTATATTTTACCAGCCATCCACATCGATATCCATCTTCAAGGAAAAGCTCCGAAGTCAACAAGATGATTGCAACCCACTAGTGGGAAACTGAAGTGTCTTTTATTTTACAAGAATCAATCTTCTTAAAATCCAGGTGACTTGGGAATAATCCTTTTTTTTTCTCCCAATCTCATACTTGTTTTTGGAGTCCATTTTCAAAGGCCTTTGAGTGACATTGTCTATCTGCTGTTCTCTTGGGTATACTAATGACAACAGATTTAATTGCAGCAATAGTTTTGAAATATCTGGTGCTCATCAAATCTGTAGTGCTGTTAATTACCGCCTTTAAACCAATGCACTTAAAATACGTGTAAAAACCTGTAAAATTCAAAATGTCCTGTACCCCTGCCAAAAGTAATTGAATTACTAGCTGCAGGTTGAGGACTTCTTGTGTCCTACTTTCGTGTACCACTGTATTGTATCAGGCTTCTTTAGTCCCTTTATTCTCAAGGCTGAAGACAGAGGTAGATACTGATCTGCTGCCACAGCAACCAGAGCTTATTGGCCTTAATGTAAACATGTCTAAATGGTACGATACAGTAAAATGGGAGTCAAAGACTTTGAGAAACTATCGGCCTGGTTGCCCAGTGCTCTGCTGTTCCTACGTTTTCTGTTTCTACAAGCAGAGATGTACAAATAAAGATCAAATCAAATTCAGGAGGCAAACACTCTGCAGTTTCAGCTGCAAATGTGAGTTTTAATGGAGTAATGCTCACCAGGTCAAGGTATGTACGAGCAGTGAAGACTTTTAAACGACTATGTCTGACCCATCATTCATGGATGATTATGATAATTTTGTTCATATTCACAGTGATCCTTCAGAAAACTATTGTACTCCAGTCTGAAGTCCTGCATTCATTCTGGATGAAAGCTGAGGGCTTCTTAAAGGATTGTCCAAAGAAATTGTAAATCCACTGAATTTTTAAACAGTGAGGGTGACTAACACAAATTCTTACTCTGGAGTTAAAGATACTGATCTCAGCACCCTAAACTGTTTACAAAGTTGTAGCCTGCTATCAACAACTCACCTATGCCAGGCTGTGCATCTGAACACATACGTAACAGTTGCCTTGATACTTATCTGTGAGAAGAAAAACTGTCTCCTTGCCTGCAAAATTAAAACTGAATTGCATTTTTAAGATTAGTGCCCTTAATTGTCAAAGAACTAAAACATCAGTGGGGATCTGATCTGTGAAATAATTTATCTTTGATTGCAACAGACAGCATTAACTACTTTTTCTCTTTGGTAGAGTATCTGTCCACCCACAATGCTCAGACTTCTCATCCCACCACCAGGAATCAACAGTGAGTCTTTCAGCCTCAGCAAGTCCAGACCAGCAAGACATTTAGGAAAAACTGACAATACAGAAGTCAGATAAATTGACTGGAAAAGTTAACTGAGTGAGCAGCTCCTCAAACTAAGTTAGAGGAAATTCAGCGAGAGCCATTAAAGTACAGTAATTCTGGTTAAGACAAAAGGAATAAATAACAGTTTAAACATATACCAATGGTCTGTGTATACCAGACCTGCAGTCAGAGAACAACTATTAAATGAATCTGCAAAAGATAACTAAGAAAAGAAAATTGTCACTGAGTTTAAATTCATTATAGTATCTGCCCTTCTGTTTTTAACATATAACTCCCTCCCCTTCATGAGGTCTATCGATTTCCTTGAAAAAATAGGGCATCTAAGAATTAAACAATGAAATACTGTGCCTTACTTGCCATTGTAGATCTAGTCTTTTACCTGAATTGAATTCATTCCAGCTCCATTTATGTACCACAGATGACTGCCAGAGACAGCTGAACACCGCCACAAATGCTTAATAGAAACAAGACTTTACTAAGCCAGCAATTACGGAATTGCTTATATTAAAAATGGAATATCATGGGAACATCTAGTACTTTCTTGCATGAGCTGCTGGAAAGAATACAGGAAAAGATAATTACAGTATCGCCTAAAATCAGGACAGGACAAGTTGTAAAATATGCTGGTTATCTCTTACGTGTCATCAGGTTGGACCAAAAAAACATTATCTGTTTCAGACCCAACAAAACTTTTTAAATTGCCTTTTTAACAGTCAAGTTTTGCACCATGCCACATAGGGAAAGAGTCTGCCTCACAGATTTGTAGCAAAACAAATTAGTTTGATTCCTAAGCATACTTAATATGGTTCTCTAATGGCAAACCAGGAGGAAAGAGTCAGAGTGTAAAGCTAGATCGTTAAGTTATGAACACATTGTGATGAAGCTTTGTTTGCTTGCCTTGTCAAATGTTCTTGAGCAGTTAAATGTATACAGTCAAAGGGACATTCATAAAGCAGTTAGCTAATGCTGATAAACTGAAAAAACATCAGGAGCACCCCATGACTGATTTCTACCTACTGCAGAAGGAAAAAATACAGACCTGTTAAGCTTCTCTTCTTCAGTAAAGAATTTAATTTCACTATAAAATTAGAGAAAGCCCATTACAAACAACAACAACAAAGACTGATGCTACTAATGCAAAATCTAGGGAATTTAGAAACGGAGATTTTGCATCCGTCCCTTAGCTCCTCAACTATTTTTTAAGTAACAAAATCATATTTCATGGGCCTTCCTTTAGGGAATGTTTATCCAATTTCTGTACAAAAGACCCATAAAAACAGCAGTTATAGCAGATTAACTGGCCATGGCAACAATGAACATCACTAAGCGTAAGGTATTGGACAGTGCACAGGTAAACACACTGATAAAAGTGTAGAAGAAATTGTTATGTTCCCCCCCAGTCTTTCAGATTGTCTGATTCTAGATACCTCGAATACTAGGAAACAGAGCAATAGATAGAAATGCATGGACGGGGTCCCTTAAATAGCACTTGTTACTATACAGGTCTGAGACCATGAAGAGCAGGTAGAGCTCTGCTGTGGATTTTTTCAAAATGTGGTATGGTCACTCGCACTCCTAGCACAAAAACTTCAGTGGTGTGGTGGTATATGACCAACATAGATGGTATCCATTAACATAGCACTTTATGATCTTTGCTGTAAGGGTTTGGAGAGAGAAAGAAGAAAAGTCTGACATGCACAACTGTTGTAATCCCACATGATTCAGCATACAGGAACGCCCCTACGACACTAGCAGCTGAGTGCTGACAGCTGGAGGGCATGGACACCTCAGGATGTTAGTGTTTACAACATTTTCTTCAACAAATTGAAAATAACTGCAGAAGAATAATTTGTTTGGTACTGTATCTGAATGGCCTTCTGACCTCCTGCCTAGGCAGTTCCCTCAACAGGCTGGACAGGCTGCAAATGTGACATTGGCCACAATTTCAAAAGCAACTGTTTTGACACCAAAACCATCATGAGGAGCTGCCTCCTCATATACACGCATTCCAGCCCCTGCTCTGGCCCCCTCCTCACTCTGTTGTGTTGGTATGACCGGCTGTGTGGTGGTGCAATAAACTGATCCGGTTTAAAATTACCATCGCTTTTTCTTCCCTGAGTTACTTTTAACAGAGATGAGTTCTCTGGTCTTGTTTATTGGGTGGTTGCACACAGAGGCAAGCTAACACAGCTAAGTGGACAATAAGCCATAGGAAAAAGAGTTGTCTGCCGCAGAAGCAGGGGCAGTAAGTACTTATGCTGGCACTGCCACAGTAGCAATTTGTGAGACTGCCTCCTTACTTTATGCAGCATGTCAGTTACAGTAGCCTACAGTATATGTGGACCTCAGGTGGAAGGGGGCCAGCTGGACAAGTGGCCTCCCTAATTAAAAATCTACGTTTAAAACCAGTTTAGTTTGTTGACTAAATGATTTTATATGTACTTTTGTCTTAATATTGCTATGTTGGGGGGAAATAGAGACTGTGTTATTTAAAAATATGTGTGATATGCTATCATAGTAATATATATATTTATATATGTATAGGAAATGCATTATTTAATACAGCATATTATGCTTGTATCTTGCTAACATTTTATAGGAAGAAAAGATGTTAGTTTACACTCTGAGAAAAATAAATTTTCTATACACTGTAACCATAGAAAAAAATCAAAGATAATTCATTGGTATATATGATAGAACACTGAGAAGAGGGTACCTCAGACTCAGTTTTGTGGCAGAATAGATGCTGATGAAACAATTGCTTTAAGATGCACTTTCCTCCTTTGAATCTCATTTCTAGCTTGTAATTGTATTAGGCTGTTCATCAGATTCTGCAAATTCATATGCCTATACTCTCAGGACCATTTTAACATCAAACATGTCACCTGCTTTTTCAATCAAGCATTAACATAGTCTTTTTTTAGGGCTTGTTTCTGCCACATTTTCTACAGCCAGTACAGTGTTGAGGAGGTTTATCACATTGCTCATGCAGACAACGCAGTGGTGTTGCAGAATTATAGTCTCTGTATTCCAAGCTCCCCTGGCAATAGTATAAATGGGAGATTTTTTTTACTGATAGCCGTGGAAACTGTACTGAATCTGCAGCCTGTATGACTACAGGCCAAACACGTCAGCAGACACTTGGCTGCCACTGAATGAGCATGACTAGCTATTCCAGTTTCATCTTCTGCTTAATAAGCCTTCTCAGGCAGTGGGAAGGACTGCCAACGGATTTTTCTAGTGCACCACTTTGCCTAAAGGAAGGGTGAAATACAAAAACAACTCCTGACAAATACTTGTCCAACTAGTTCTTAATACCTTGTAGCAATGCCATTTCACAATCTTCCAATGAAATATAGTCCAGTGATAGTTTCACCTGAATATTATTCTAGACATTTACGAACCACCTTATCATTCTGCTACCTTGAGGTCTTGAGAGGGAAAAATATAACTGCTGTCAGACCATACCATTTTTTCTATAACAACACCCCCCCCGACACACATACATTTCATGCAACTCATACTTTCTCAACTTTACTGAGCACCTGTGCTTTGGGATGAAATTTGGCGTTCTGAATTTCAGTCTCAGGACAACTTACCGTAAATCCAAAGGCTATCACGTGAACCAAATAAGACTGACAAGAAAACAGAATAAATCAAATTTGAAATGACTCACCACTGAAATACGTGCTGTGTTTATACGTGGTCATCCTGCATTCAGCAAATGGCTGTAAGTAACAATTATAAAAAAATAAATACAGTGAATTTCTGCAGGAGGAGTTTGGTTAGTGTCGCTAAAGCATAGACAAGCATTGAATAAAGGAGGCAGAAACTGCTGCAGTTCACCAGCAGATTACAGCAGGATTGTCTGCTGTGGAGGTTAGAAGAGAATATTTGAGCTGAAAATGCTGAGAATGATTACATATGGAAAATATGTTATCGCTCTGAGAAGCAATTTCTGAGGTAACAGCAAACTGAAGTTTTCAGTTTACATGTTTTCCAACTGGTAGAAGTAACTACAACAATTCTTTCAGTGTTTTCTCTACAAATTGCAGCAATGTGTAATGCTGTTTCCACTTTCTTGTGAGATTCATCTTTTCTTTCACGAATTCCTCCTTCTGACCAAAACAATGCTACACTCTCTCAAAGAAATCTTCAGCTACATTTATGTAAATGTCTGAATACCAGTGTCAGATACCAAAACTTGTCTCCAGCTTTTCATGTCAGGACTCAAAACTCTCATTTTCTTTTAGAAACACTACTGTCACAGGGGATTGGCCTCCCCTTACACAGTGGAGGTTACTCTGCTCTCCTTTCTTGCCATTCAGGTTATGAGACTCCTCTTACACTTCTGTTTATTCTGGGAACTGTTGCCTGGTTTTTTGGTGTTTCCTAAGCAACAGTTCCATTCCCCATGAGGGAAATGTATTCTTTGTTCTGAAAGAGACACTTTTCTGTGAAGTCACAGGAACACGGCGCTTCCATTGCAAGATAAAATACCTGGTTTCAGGTATGCTGTTTTCTCCTTGGCCAAAGACTTAGGCCAGGCTGGCTCCACACAGTACGGACACGGCCATCCTTTATAAGGACACTTTTCACACTACACAAGTAACAACCAATGTTACCTAACAGCTGTCATAGGATTTGACAGATGCACCCAATATTGCTACAGCAAAAATGAGATAGTGTTACAGAAACACCAAGTGTTACCATAATGTACAATCTCACTAAGACTTGTCTGCTCCTGCTTTTCTTGTTTTACCCACGCAGGTTTATGGTGCCCACAGGACTCTCATTTTGCCATAAACTTGTTCCTTGAATATTGAACCTCAACAGTGAAAAGAACGTCCCCTTGGCAAATATCAAAATATTCATTTTTGATAGAAAATGTTTACATTTAGTCATTAAAAAAAAAGCCACAACAAAGAAGAGACAGAATACCCCCCCTCCACATATACACCCCTCACATCTCCCCCCCCAAAACTAAGCACCACATTCCAGTTCAGTCAACAGCCCATAACTGTCTTTCTCAAAGAGACAAAGTATGGGCTCACTGATTATTTTGTGAGACAGCAAGGGTAAAGGTATGTCCTGTTCTTAAAAGCACAATCACCTCATGGTTTTCCTCAGAACAAGAAATGAGAAAACAAAACACTAGTCAGCAATAGCGAACTGGGGGGTGGAGGAAGGGAAGAGGAAGGAGACTCAGATGTGACGTGTCACCATAGGTGTATCAGCCAAACACATATGGCAAGTTTTACGCTATTTTTAAGAACAATTGTTTAATGAACTAATTTGCAAATAAAACGTGTATCTGTAATCATTGGCAATTGCCAAGATTCTGTTCACCAAGCCAAAAAAGCGCACATACTTTGATTGGGAAGCACTTGCTGGTGCTGCTTAACTCCCTCTTGCCTGTTGCTCTTCCATTACTGTGCCTGTCTTCTCATACAGACCAGGCTTTCCCATGGTACCTGAGATGAGGATGATGACTGATCCTCACGCTAGAAAGAGTCCCGTGCAAAATGATACCCTTCAGATCAACAGCCTGTCATCCCAAACACGGAGCTTCCACATATGAAACGGGGGGGTTGGAGCTAAGTAAGGCTCATTTCTTGGCTGAATTCTGAGGTGACTGAATTACAGTGCACTTGAGCAAGGATGAGAACGGGGGAAAGTCCAGGGGACTGCCAGGTGAAAATCTTTGGGAGAAGGAAGAAACTGGAGGAGGAGACTGGAAAGGATTTTGTGTGCGTGTGTACGTGTGTGTGTGTATCACTGGATGGGAAATAATGTGTGGAGGCAAACTGTTTATACAATAATATATAAACATATATTACGTAAATACTAGGTACACACACACACAGAGGTCGCTCGCCACATACCTCAAAGCCCACCTCTTTTGCTGTCTGCATCTTTGGTCAAACTGTGCCCTCTGCCGACAAAAAGACAGTAGCACAGCACTGATTTCCACTTCGGTGGGACCAGTGATTTCATGATCCAGGGTAAGGACTTGGATCTAGTTTGACTGTTCAAGCTATGATTTATCCAGTCGCGCCCACCTGCATCATGTTGGCTCAGGTCTCGAAACAGTTTTATTTCAGAACAATACATTATTTTTACCTGAAATTAAACCAGAATTAAGTTCCCCTGCTACAAGGAACAGGCAGGTTCCAAACGTAACTGAGGACGCCTTCCAGCAGATGCGTCACTCCTCATGTGCCTGGAGGCCTCAGGGGCTTGTAAGACCTTCCCCCCCAACCCCCCCAAATAACCTGCATACTGTATGAAGGCCCAAGCGCTGCCCTGTTAGTTATGGACTGCCACGCTGCCGTCGCAGCTTCACTACATTTCCTTCCCCGTTTCCCCTGGCAGAGCTCTTCACCCCGTCTCTTCCACACCATACTCTGGTGCACCACTTTCCTAACCCTTCACTTTTCCTTCTGTGCTCTACATCGTCTTCACCTTCCGTCTTACATAATCTTTGTTTTCCTGCAATTAATGCATTGAGCTTCCCACCTCCTCAACAGCAACATCAGCCAGGTGTGACCAGGGATGCTGAAGCAACAGGCAGCCCTCATGTAACACAGACACAGGGTGAGACTACCCCGGGACGGTATTAGGAAGGCAGTGAAAACTGTCAAGTACTGGACTTACGCTGCACAAAATACCAGGTAAAAAAAAGCTAATTTCTGGTGGATATGCAACTGTGGCACTTGCTGAAAGTTGAGTAGTCCTGAGACAGAGCATTATGGGTTGCCTCTGGAAAAAAAACACTTCTGAACTTTTTATCATGATCATTTTTGTTAGGATCTGTATGTGTGTGTATGTATTTACATATCCACCTACCTCTTATTCAAAAAAAGGAAAAAATATTGTTGTTTATTACAGTTCATCTCAGTATATCTAGGACTATACTTCGAGGAGCACAGCTATCCATGTCCTTTTCCCCAGAACAAGAAGGACAACTTCCACGTGTATATGCAATAAAACTGTATTTTTGTGTGTTTTTGCCTTTTTTTTTTTTTAATACAGACATTTGTACACTTTCTTACAAAACTGCAGGTAACCACAACTTTTCTTAAATCATTTTTGGTCGGCAAGTACTGTAAAATCTTTGTGTGCAATTATCATGTATTTACAGGGCCTCATGTTAGTGATTTTCAATGATTATTACAATAATGTCACACACTCTCAACATAAGACATGGCTTAAGATAAATATATTAGTAAATAAATATTCTGAGAACATATTTCCATAAATGAAATGTGCTGCTATACATATACAGAATATATACAAGATGTTTTCTAGCTTTTAAAACATTTTAAAAAATGGTAATGAAGGAGAAAGAGCCCTTTGACCATATTACAAATCTTTACAGCAAATTTTATACAAAACAATTTTAAGTGCTATAACTTTAATTAAAAACATTTTAAATAGTGCCTCATGAGCCAAACACAATGACAACTGTTCATGTAAGTAGTAGAAAGGCATTTTGTTATAAAAACCATCTATCACGGCCAGCTAGCCTGGTAAGTCTGTATGGATATACAGGTAGCAGGGAATTAACTAAATGTTGTATATAAAACCAAACGCAGAAACCAAGTGTAGGGTACCTCTGTGGTAAGGCCTGCAGAGACTGTTGTACTGGCAGAGATTCCCACAACATGTGAATGAGACCAGTACATCCAGGAACACCATGAGCCAGATTATTCAAATTTCTGTTTTATAACCACATTTTACCACAACATGCTGTGTAGTTATAGAGTACAATGCATCTTAGGTGGCCTTAGACAGTGTCTCACAAAACACCAAGCAAAATAACCAAGGTAGTATACCATAGCTTCTACAATGCATTTCTTTTGAGTGGAGGAAGGAGAAAGGTAAGACTTAAAAAAACCAAAAAAACCCCCAAAAAAACAAAAAACCAAAAAAAACCCCAAACCAAACCTTTAGAGTTTATTCTCCCAACACATACCACTTACTTCAGTCATTCAGAGAATGAGTAAGTTTTCAATAAGCTTTATACACAGAAAATGTGTTTATTGGAATTTTTCTTTTAATCTTATACCCAGATATTGCCTTGTATTAATTCTCTGAACAGCTGGGTTTTGGTGTTTGTTCATTTTAAAAAGATGTAACGGGAATTCATTTAAATAGAATTATTTTCTCCTAACTTACTGAGTACAGGAAGTAAAAGTAAACAGATGAATGTATTTGTTATTTCTTAGGTGTTTGCTTCTTTTAAAATATTTCATTTGGGACTATAAAGCAAACAAGTTAACTTTGCTTGTTCTCACAATTAGCCCAGTGCTGTCGAGGACATTACTTTGGCAGAAAATGTAACATGAAGCGTACATCTCTTTTTCATGTCTTTTAAGTATCTCCAAAGTGTACTGAACTTCGGACAAATCTTTTCAGAAGACAGGCACTGTGGGCATTAAATAATTAGTTTCCCTTTAGGAGAATTCCTGCTGTGAATACACCAGACAGGATGACACTGTGTCCTCAGGCACATGCAGCATGACAGGCAATTTAAACCATGCTATGGTAGCCTCTTACTCAGAAGCTGCTGTTTCCACAGGAAACAATTGCTATCACAAGTGACGACATATATTATCTCATGATAACAAACATCCCCACTAGTACAAGAACAAGAACGAAAGTATGTGCCCAGGCTAATGGGGTACAGAGAGCACTCTGTACACAAGACAAAAATGAAGCACAGCTGGCTGGGCCCAAGAAACCTTTAAAACAGATCGATCTATGGAAGCTATATCAACCACAGCAAAGAAGAAAAGAATGGTTAAACCAAGTCCCTCACTTTCCCACATGCACAAACGGTGACAAGCACTGCTTCCCTTACGCATGCTTGCAGTCTATAAGGAAACAAGACACCTTCTGACCTGTTTCCAAAATGAGCCAGCCAAGCTGCAAGCCCCCTGCAAGCTCTGTTTTCCTGTATATGCCAGCATTCCTCACAGCCGTAACAGGGGCTACAGGTGCCTGAAAAACTTCCTATGGAAGGCAAGGTTCATTACCTACAAAGGTATTACCCTTTCTAAAGCACTTTCTTCTAGCGTCTGTTTGAGGGAGGGGTCCCCAGCATTCTTCACCAGTCAGAAGATACAATGAGGTCCATGGTTCAGCAGGAAGTGAGAATGAGAACATTCTGAGCTACCAGTTTCCCTACCCCCACTCTGTTAAAAATAATCATAATGGCAGGAGACCCTTCCCAGCCAAATCATCAGAGCAGCATGAAAGGGGGAGGAGGGGAGAGGAGAAAGGAGACAGTCCAATGCTTCACCTCCCTCAAAATCGCTCATATAACTTGCTGGCTACTAGGATTTGCTACCAGAATTAGTCGGTATCTGAGCATCCATTCAGCAGCTGTATCCCTCTGGACTACTATATTTCAAGGTGCTATCTGGTTTCTAAGGCAGGTGTAGCCCTGAGCTTATTGAAGGCTGGACTCCTTTAAGTAGGAGATAACAGCGTCTACACATAGCCTGGCTTATTTAACACACCGTGTTATCTCTCAGCAAGAGCTGACACGGTCACTTCTAAAAAGAAAATATAAATAACACTTTGTCATTAATACAGAAATGGCACTAGAGCTCAGAAATGCTCCACACCATGTCCCACATGGGCTTTGCACACAAATGGAGGCCTGAAGGCTTCAGGCAAGAGGGAGAAAGGAGACAATCAAGCTGATGTGGACACAGAGGAAGAGGAAGTGGGGGAGGGACTTCTCCACATTACCACTTTTGTGTGTTTGTCAAAGCTTAAAAAAAATTAAGTCCATGAGAATTTGGAGTCTCTGATAAGCTCCGCTTCTCCATCCGGGATCATCTGGACAGGTCTAGTCACCAATTTGGCTTCTCTCCAAGGGATGAGATCCAGCACCTGAAGGATAAAGAAAACTAAGGAACATTGCATCTAGAATATTGCATCCAGTTTTGGGGCCCCCAGAACAAGACAGTGACTGACTGGAGCGAGTTCAGCAGAGCGTCAAAATGCTCAGAGGGCTGGAGCACTTGCCCTGTGAGAAGGGGCTGAGGGACTGGGGTTTGCCCAGCCTGCAGAAGAGAAGGCTTCGGGGGCACACCTAGCAGCTTTGCAATACCTACATGGAGGTTGTCACAATGATGGAGCCAAGGTCTTCACAGTGATGCATTTTGGACAAGAGGTAAGGAGCTTAACTTGAAACATGAGATGTTCAGACTGGATATAAGGAAAATCTTTTCACCATGCTGGCAGTCAAGCACAGGACAAGGGCCCAGACAGGGAGTGCACTCTGCGTCCCTGGAGGTTGTCATGGCCTGACTGGATAAACTTGGTCTAATCTGAGAAACTGAATAACTTGGTCTGATCTCAGAGCTGGCCCTGCTTTGAGCAGGAGGTTGGACTAGATGACGGCCTGAGGTCCCTTCCAACCTAGGGTATCCTATGATTCTATGAACACCCTTAAAAACAGCCCTGGCAAGGCAGGTAAGGAATACCCCCTTCATTCTGCGAGTGGTTCTTTTATCCCCTTGCATATGTCCACAGCAGAGACGTTCCGACGTATTCTTCTACAGCAATTCCAAGTTTTTAACTAATTTTTTTTATCCTTTAGCTTGTCTGTCCCCTCCCAGCACTCTGGCCTTGCCTACTTAGGCAGCTTGCCACAGCTGCCATGACTGGCACAGTGTCCCTGGCTGCGGGAGTTCTAATGGGGGCCTGGTACTAGCAGTCACTTTTTCCCCTCCCCACAAAGGATGAGTATGAAAGCTGTTATAAGGTTAGATAGTAAACTATCTTCTATTCCTCTAGCTATGACCAAATGAGCGCAGGTAACAAGAGAATAACACTTTTGGGCGAAGGATTAGTCAATAACCTGCTCTTATGCAAAGGATGGCAGTAGCCTTTATGGCTGCAGGTTCCTAGGAAGTTGGCAGCATTTCATACGCTAGGACAGAAAGGTAGCAAGCAATCAAAAAAAGCACACATATTACCTGTGGCCTTTGTGGTCGTCATCAGCTTCTGGGCGTTCAGAGTGGGACTGGGAAAGAGCATTCTTGCTTCCTCCTCCTGAGAGTAGTTCTGCCGCAGGAATGACGTTGCCTCGTAGCACACCTCCCTCTCGTCCTGTACCTCTCCCCTACCTTGGCAGTGCAGATAAGTATCTAGCTCAGGTGTTCCATCCCAGGAACTACAGCCTCCTGTGTGGGTCCCTTGGCACTCTGTAGGTAGGATCAGCTCACAGTCTCTGTCTTCAGGAATTATGGGAATGCGTTGACCCAGGTCACATACACCCTTACAGCAGCTTGGCAAGGTGTCATCAGGAAGCGTGTACTGCACATTCACTGCATAGTCTTCTGTATAGCAGCCACCACCTCCACTGCCACTGTTGCTACTACAGGCTACCTGCTTCTCTTCATAGAAGCAGCAGGGCAACCCCTCATATTTTACCCCATCTGTCCTATGCAAGTGGTCTGAGTTAATACTGTACAAGCCTGGGGTGTTCCCTGACTGTGGTTCTATTCCTGGGCCACACGTCCCCCACAGCGGAGAGCTAAGGAAGAGTGCACTACAGTCAGCTGTCCCATTGCTAGGCTCCAGGGCAGAGTGCTGGAGTTCAAAGCAGCATGCGCATGCTTGCTCCATAAGCGGCCCTGCTATCTCTGGATTCTTCCAGTTCCTTTTAACATCCAAGGCAGCACCAGGAGTGGCCTCATGTCCTCCCTCTGAGGTAGTGCCATTTGGATCCCTGTGCTCTAGTGAGGAATTACTGCTATAGTTCATATCCATGCTGCAATTAGACAGTTGGTCCCCTGAGGAAGAAGCCGGCACAGGCTGGCAGTCAGCACCCACCAGACTGTGACCATGAGCTGGAAGCTCGTCCTGGTGGGGGCCCTCCAAGAGAACAATTGCACCCCTGTTTGCACCACCAACCTCACCCACTCGGCAAGGGCTCTTACTGCGGTAAACGTATGGGTCATAGTCACTGCTCAAAGAGCTGCGAAAGGTGGAGCAGCTCCCATAAACCCCTTGGTTGCTGACCTCAGTGCAGTCAACCATGGAATCACTAGAGGAGCAGTGACACTGACCAGAACTGCTGCTGCTGCTGTCACTCCCAGGGCAGTCAGCCAAATATCCACTGCACACTGAACGATGACCATGATAGCAGCTAAAGCTGGAGGTACTGCCACTCTCCAAGCGGGATGAGGGCACTACATGTACCACAGGAGGGAAAAGCATGCTGCTACCAGGCTGAAAGGCACGGGAAGGACCCTTTGAGGAAATGCCAGCTGGAGGCTGTCCATCTTGCTCAGGGTAACTAAGGCCTTGAAAGTAGTAGTGCTGATACATGGTCTCATATTGGGAAAAGCACGCTGCTTTGGAAAAGTTGCGTCCACCAAACTTGGGTCTTCGGAAGTTGTGAGCTGGAGAGTAAGCCCTATGTTCCAGGCTACAGTGATGCGGGTTTAAAGCATGGTCCAAATGAATAGGCTGATAACTTCGGATATAGGCTGGGGATTGGGCTTGGTAGAGGCTCTGTTCACCATGTCGCTCAACTGTAAGTACTGTGATAGGGTTTCCGTGAGGGTCCATGCTTGTCCGAGTGGGATATGCTGTTATCTGGTTTGCTCTGTGCACTCGGCCTGGGTAATGGACAGGCAGAATCACCCTCTGCTGCCGGCTGCGTGCTGGGTTGATGGATTCCAGACAGACTGGACCTGCATTTCCCTTCTTCTGTTCTGAATGAGAGAAATAAGAGTGGAGAAGTAGAAGTAGGAGGAAATAAAAAGGAATATACTTTATGCAAGAAAGAAAGATATTTTATTCTGAATTTAGTTACATTATGCACACAGGAGAGTTTTCAAAAAAAAAAAAGCACCAACTTTTTACACAGAAGGAAAAATAACAAAACAAACAAAATAAGTCAAGACCATCTGCCTGCAAGCCTTTGAAACACTCATTTGTATTTGCTTAAAAAGGAAAAGAAGTGAAGTGATTTCAGATACTGTTCTCATATATGCAAAAGCTTCTGCTTACGCAGCATTCCTGGTCTTGCAGGTTGGCAAGTCATTGCTCAAGTTTTTACTTTAGACGTTATTTTACATTAATGTGTATTAATAGAAAACTTTTTTCAAGACAGAGAAAACGGAAGGTGGAGAGGGCAAGTAAGGGAAACCACATTCCAAGTTGCAACACCATGGAAAAATAAAAACCAATACATTGTCTTTTCTTTGTAATTACCAAGAGAAAACATATCCATCTATTACAGCTATTTGTCCTCCTTGCATTCAGACGCTGACCAACGCTGCCCTCTCCTGGGCATCACACCCAGAATGAGGGAAAACCAGAAACATGGCCTGTTATTCCAGGGCACGCAGTCATTTTCAAAGAACTTGGTCCTAACTGTATTTCTAGGGTTGTGTTACAATAAAGACTATGGGCTCTATGGGGATTTACTAACAGGCACAATTTCTGTTTCATCCTGTAAGCTGTTAAGTCCGAAATGGATGACACAACAGAGCATCTGTACTGAAGCACTTACCTATGATGTTATGGCGGCAGTGAGGGCAGGTATGATGCTGCAGTAGCCAAGGATCCACACATTTCTTGTGAAATCGGTGAGTGCAGGGAATGACACGCAGTTCCTACAGGAACAGATGAAGGAACATGAAAAAGTACTCCTTCCTAATGAGTGAGTTTTTCACAGCATATTCCTAGTTTTTTCAACCTAGCTACTAAATGGATGAATTCCTAGTCTTGAAGTGATAAGAAGGAAAAAAAATGCCATCTGTTCCAACACAGCCAAAAGCACAACAGCTAGTGATCAGCTGTCACTAAAAGAATAGTCTGCAGGCATGTTAAAACTCCATGCAGATATAATACATTTCTTTAGGACACTTTTTGTTGTGTGTCCCTATGACCTGAGACCTTGAAGGAGCCCATCATTAAAGTCTTCCTTAATATATTAAATGAACTTTAAAAAAAAAAAAAAGATCAATGAAGCCCATTTAATGATGTATCTTGCCTACAACTACTAGTGATGGAAAACACTCAGGGAAAAGCAAGAACAACACAGCATATATGATACTTTTTCCCCTGCCCAGCACTCTCATCCTTCAGGTATTATCTGTTTACAGGATTTCCTGAGCCTGCTGGATATCCATCAGTTCAGAAATCCACCACAGATCTTTCTTCCAAGTACTGCTCAAGTCTCCCCATGAGCTCAGGTTTTGAACTTGTAACATGCTTTGGCAAGAAGTTCCAGAGGGCTACTACCAGCTGGTGGAGAAACGCCACATTTTGATTCAGATTGGGTCCTAGCACCTTGCACCCAATCTTGTATTGGAAAAAAATGAACGTCTGATTCCTGTTCATGCTCTCCACTCACGATTTTGCACTCCCTCCACCCCCAAGCAATCTAGGACTAAACAGTCCTAGTCCACTCAGTCATTTTTTTGTACAGAAACCATTCCAAATCTTTGATCACTTTGTGACTGCCCTTTTCTGAAGCACCTTCATTTCCAGCGTATCTTTTGTGAAATGAGATCAGAAGTGCACACAGTACTCAAGGTGAGAGCATGACTAAACTTATACAGTGGTGTAATTATGTTTTCTGTCCAGTTCTCTAGTTTTCCCCTTCTCATTTCTAATATCTGATTTGCCTTTTTGACTGCCACAAAGCACCGATGTCCTTTCACAAAGCTATCTAAAACAGTTTCAAGATCTTGCTCCTGAACAGTAACGCTCGCCTCACAAACCATCACTAATACACGTGAAGCTCCTCCCTATGTATATCACTTCATGCTGAAGTTCATGCATGAATTTCCTGTCCAGTCAGTTTTGTACAGCCCTTCTGAAGTTCTTGTCTGCCTTAATCCTTGCTACTCTGAATAATTTCCCATCAGCTAACTCCATTAACTTTCTGTTTGCAGCCTGTAGCACTCAAATACTGCAGCTGGTATTATCTATTGCCTTAAAAATGATGAATCTTTTATGAATAATTTCTAAATAAAATGTCCTCAAATAATTTTTTTTATATGGAACTTTAAAGATGTGATTATTGACTGCCTCTATTCTAAGGAGCCTATTTTCTATTTAATGCTTTCATTGCTTCCTCTGGGTAGAACTGTGTCACAGAAGGCAAGCACTGATATCAATGCAGTGATGGTAACTGCAAAGTCAAAAAACGGTTCCTGAACCTTTTGGCATCTCCTCCTCCTCCTCCTCTGGTTTCCCAGAAGTGCTGTGTACCTGACATTTTAAAGACAAAGTGCCATCAAAGCTTGAGAAGCGAAACACAAAGTGTATCCCTTATGTCCAACAGAGCTTGCATGCATCATCACCTTAGCACACAATTTGTTAAAAACACCCAGAGAACTAAATGCTGAGGTAACCCTGACTTCTTTATGAGTTCTTCCTCAGAAAAGCAACTTGATGGAGGTAGCAACTTGGAGAATGAGATCCCTGACCCCTCACTTTGTAGTATGGGGAAAAGCCCTTGAGATTTCTTTTGGAGCTGCAGAATGCAGTTCAGGCTGAGTTGGCTACTCAATGCCATCAGTCTGGCAAGCGGCACAACCTCAGTACACAATGTACCCAACAGCCAGCTGTGTACCACACTGCTAAAATAAACCAGATACTTTCTCAGCCCATACTGAAGAAACCATTTATCCTTTACCTCCCCATCGATGTACTTCTCCAAGCAGATGGCACAGTCAGAGGTGGAACTGCTACTGAGTGTGTCCAGTGCTCCACAGCTACCTTCCCGGTGTCCCTTACTTTTGGACTTAAACTTCCTGGTCTCCATTTTTTCCAGTGCTTGCACTGCAAGCCTGTTCATGGAGCTCTACAACAGAAAGAAAAAAAAAAAAAAGAAAAGAAAAAAGAAAAAAAAAGGCAACGCTGCTGCATAAGGTACTATAATGTAGTAGCAGAGAAACACCACCATATCAAATTAATGTATCTTACCAAATCACGTCAGGCCCAGACTAATGTACAATTTCATAAATTAAGCAGAGAGAAGGCTAATTAGAATTTACATCAGAAGCCTCATGAAAAGAATGTATGCCACACGCAGTAGTGAGAATAAGCTACTTTGAATTGAAACAGGGTGAAGGTGCTGACAATTGGGATACACTGCAACTGCTCAATTAATAGGCAGCAACTATTCAAGGCAACATGGAAGACTTGGTCAGGAACTTTCTTTGAACTGTCAATATTGACTGTAATGCCCCATTATGCTGTTACCACCGTATTACCAAAACCAATACTTGAGAGAGGGATTAAAATTAAATGTTACTAAATTAGCTGTATCATTTCCCTCTCCCCCCGAATTTAATCAATAGCAGAATTTCAGGAAGGCAGTAGGTTGTTTTCATTTTACTGTAGAATTTATCATCCCGCTTTTTAACACTGTTGTTGGCCCATAACATCTTTGGATTCCTATTCAATATGTTCAAAGCAAGAGTCCTAAGCATCTACAGTGCTTTGCATTCCTTTACGTGTATATACGGGACAGTTTACAACTACAAACTTCAGAGTCCATTAGCTTCCATTTGCTTTCCCTTTCGTGTTTGACAGGACCAACTCAAAGTATCTCACCTAGAATTTCTCCTAACCAACTTTCTACCTTGCAAACCTCTCCCATTAAGAATCAATAAATGTTATTCTATTGAAAAGAGTTGCAGTTTACTTTCAATCCTGATATTCTCTCCACAATACGGCAACAAGAGCTTGGGCTTCTTTAGAAGTACACCAGTGCTACTGATAACCCAACCTCTGAACAACCAGAAATGTTCTTTCTTCCCAATGGCTAAATGGACTGCTTCCGTACTCTTTTCATTTCAGGATTTAACTGAATGAACATCACAGGTCAATTTAGATCTCCTTTAAAGACATTTCCAAATTTTTCCAAAGGCCTACATCCATGGATAAAACCCTTTCCACAAAGATGCCTATTCTAAGTCAGTGTCCGGCATTTCCAAAAGTAGCAAGCAAGTTCTAGGAGAAAGAAAGAGAAGCTAACTTTCAGCATTCAGTGAATATCCCATTCCTGCTCTTACCTGACTACGTCGCTGTTTCAGTTTGATCTTGACAAGAAGAATGAGGCAAACAAGAGACACAACCACAAAGAAGGCCAGGAAAATTCCCATATCAAAGTACTCGGTGGGTTGCTTAAAAATTAAAACAAAAATATTATTTTTCCTTTCTTTAGATGATACTCATATCTATTGTTCCTTTCTCTTCTCTACTTTCTCAGTGGTCATTGTCAAATGTACACAGTCACAATGGCAAAAGTCAAAGTACATGCTGTTCTGGATTCTAGGAGACAAAACCTGGGTTTCATATGTCACTGCAAGTGAATGAAATACACAGAATGCCAGTCACGCGATGTCAGATTTACAGTCTCTCTGAACTGATCCCACAAAACCCAGGTTTTTTTTAACTTAGTGAATCACACTAACACAAATTTTCATGATCTATTGGTTTGCTTGTATACTTAGGTGAGTGAAAATCAACATTTGAATTTTCAGTGAATGGTCCACTTCTCAAATACAGTTCTTAACAGAAGAATTCCATAAAAATACAACAAAACTAAAGTGGTAACTGGGACATGGATGACCTCTAGCTTTATTCTTCTTCTGTAAACTACATGTAGAAAGTGTTCAAAAAAACCTCTAGAAAAACTATTTTATATTACAATTACAAATATCACATATCAAGTAATTAACCCATGTTTAAAATACCACACAGAATTATTAGTTAACACAGGGCAGACTACCTTACAAATCTGAAGTACCAGGAGTGTGCAATAATTAAGTTATTTAATTAAGAAAAAGGAAAACTTCTATTATATAAAATTTTTAGCCGTTTATATATTCAAAAGGATCGTTATGAAAGACAGCAGATGCCACATTGTGGATTCTATACTTACATCAAGTGTAGCTGCTTGTCCACAGTGCAGTTGCTCAATTTATTTAGGTCAACAGAATTTCACATGTATTAATGCTCATGGGGAGCACCAAAACATCTTCACACTCAGTGCAATTAGCAAACACTGCATGAAGTTAACATCAGTGTAATAGCTAGGTAAAGTTTCTTAAAGTCTCACCCGTGGGGGCCGATGCTGAATCCTTGCTCGTGCCACTTTCTGCTTGTTAACTATGTTCATTAGCTTGACAGCATCAGCACCTTTCACATACACCACTGGTCTCTTCAGAGGGTCTTCTGAGCCCTGGTTCAGCTAGAACAACAAAATAATCTACTCAAAAGGCGCGTTTCAGGAAAACTACCTCTCTTTTGGACAATAGAGAGAAGAGTAAAGGAATATGGATGTGGAATTGATTCAAGCACCGATTGTTCTCTTCTAGCATAGACCTTCACTTAAGTATTCCACAGAGTTAAACCTGAATTAAACTTTTGACTTAAGCTCCTTTTTTTTTTTTACTGATGAAGACTAAGATTAAGGATAAGCAAATGTCATTTCTGAACAGCAGCTCTAACTTAACTGCATTGTGTGCCAGTGCATATATCAATACTGTAATAAGTTAAACCTCATAATGAAGAAGAATAAAAATCTGCACATTGCAAAAAAATTGGCCTCGCTACATTTTCTGAACCTTTTGTTATGTCAACTTTGTAGTTATAGTATTCACAAATTTCTTCGGCTTTCTGAACAATCTCATGTCAGAGTCCTGTCTTTCAGGGTCTTTGTAGCTAGCCAATTCATTAAAGTCTGTAATTTCTGCTGTTTAACTCAGCAAACTCATTCAAACAGTTATTTGGGTTCTAGCAACCACTAGAGCTATTGATTGCAGGATGGGGGCCTCAAAGGCTAAAGCATATGAGTGGATAGCTTAATTCACCCTGAAACTTCCTTCCGGGTCCAGCTACATTTTTTTGAAAGGCCAAATCACAGAATCAGAAAATAATGTGGGTGGGAAGGCACACCACGAATCCAACCTCCTGGTCAAGGCAGGGTCAACTATGTCATCAGACCAGGCTGCTCAGAGCTTTATCTAGTCAGATGTTAAAAACCTTTAAGTGTGGAGACTGCATAACTTCTCTGGCCAACAAATCCAGAAAAACAATCTGCTAAACTATATACCAGAGAGGGGAATAACAAGACAAGAGAATTGTTCTGTTACAAAATGTCACCAATATGATAAATTCATATAGCTTATTCTGACCCACAAGAAAAATCCTAGTATAAAGGCTGGTTGATACAAAACAAGCAAGGCACTGACAAGCAGATGGAAATGGTACAGGGGAAAGGAATGAGATGACAGGAGTGTGAGCAAATTGAACAAGAGTAGCATATGGCAGAGATACCATAGCTACATTGTTGATATCTACCTATTGTCTCTGGCTAGAACATGTAGAAATTACCAATGGACTCGTCTATTACCTTGCTTACAAAGTACTCTACAATCTGTCCAGATGATGGTGACAGATTTCATTGAGACTTTAAAACAGATTCTTCCTGGTATTTGACTAGGCTTCTGAGAACACTGATCAAACTATTTTTAAGACAGATGTCTTTTGAAGAGCTAAAAACTAGCTGAAGTATTTGAATCCAACCCAGGGATCCTATGCGTCTACAAGGCTTGCTGGCCTAAGGCCAAATCCAATCACTGTCCCTCCATTCCCAGATACATATTCTCTCTCAAGCTTTCTTGTCTAAGAAGGAAATCGCCTGATTCCTCAAGAGCTTTTGCACACTGCCAGACTTTTGCTAAACATGATGCTCTGGGTGCTGTTACTCCTCTTCAAACTATGCAAAAGTAAAACTAAGAAACAAATCAGACTTCACAGAGCATTTCCAAAAATAACAGTTCCATTCTTAGTCTACAGCAGAAGACACTCAATGGGAATAAACCCCACAAAATCTGCATGTAAAACCCTTTCATTTGGTAGCAATTCTGCTACCAAATTGTCCGAGGACAACTTTTCTCCTGGTCAGGCCTGCTTCCTATTTCTGTTCATTGACTGGCAGGAAGGATCGCCTTTCATGATACTCCACTCCTCCCTTTCAAAGCACTCTCCCTTAGATGTTCTATTGCTTGTTAACAAGCATACCTGGGACAGCTTCCTAAACAGCTCCCCTCGGTGTCTCAGGAAACTTCCATTTGAATCAAAGATACTCCACATTAACTCACGTCAGTTTTTCCTCCACTGTTATCCATCTGTCATTGTTTTCCGCAATTCCATTGTGAGTGCCAAAACTGTATTTATTTTAAAGACAAATTAATTAGTATCCCCTGATATCAAGGGTTCTGAAGACTTTGGCTGAGAATCAAAACACATGAAACACAAGTGTCCAGAGCAGCATGAGAAGGGATCCAATCAAATAACTCTTATGCTTAGAGTGTGAAAGCTAGGACTAGTCATTCCTCTCCTGTTTGTGAGTGTCTGCATAGGCTGCTGCTCTGTCCTCTAACAGAGCCTACTTTGTCAGCTACTGCACTAAGCCACTAACCTCCTTCCATTTTATCGGTACACCCAAAATATTCAATCATCCACTAGACTAGTTTCCTAGCTATTGGGGACAGTTGCACCCAGTTTATTATCAAGAATCAAGGAAGGACAGCTGTTGCTGGCAGAGGGAAGAGAGCAAGAGGCAGTAACTCAGCTTTGCAAGTTCAGAGCGGGGTGGCTGAAAGTAACTGGAAGCTGTAATACAGAGAAAAAATTGGAAAAAGACAGATTACATCTTTGTGGAGATAATTTTTCTGTGTATAAAAGGGGAAAAAATATCCCTAAGAATGTTTGCGAGAGCAAGGCTGTAGCCTTGATGCACGTGCAGAGCACAGTTCTCAAAGCATCCATTGCACAGCGTCTGCATTCCTTTGTCCAACAGATGCTCATTTCAGAATTAAAGCCAGCTTTTTCAGTATAAACATTGATGGTCCCTCTTTTCCCCAAGAAATTCAGGCTGCACTTAAAAACATTCGGCTTCACTTCTTTCTGCTGTAGCAGAAACAGCAGTTTTGTTTCAAGACAAAACAAAACTAAACCAAATATAGCCTATTTTTGTGCTTGTTATGTTTCTTCTCTCTACTCAAATAACTCAGAATTGGCTGGAAGGATCTTGTCAAAGCATTTCACAGAGCTATTATCTCACCCACTTCAAATGAAAAGATGGAAGTTGTACTGAGACCCCAAAAAAAGAAAAACCCTGCTTGTCCACAAAATATGCAGGCCAGAAATCATCAGCTGCGAACAAGAAAAGAAAAGCTGATAAGTTTTATAAGAATCTTGTTTAGAACCAGGTTTGAAAGCCATTTTGCAATCTCAAAAATAGCAGCTGCTCAACAATACTATCGATCACAAGCTGGGCAGGGCCAAACACCCTGTGTTTTGTACACAGAGCTGGGCAAAGAAAACCTCCTTGACTAGATAATGGGCCACAAAAAATTTGCCTCCATCCTTTCTCAAAACCTCCATCCCAGACCTGGATTCTGGATTCTAGCAAAGGCTACAACAAAAATACAACTCCCCAAACTTTCCTCTTTCTACCACATTCTCAATACCTCCATTGCTTCTTGCCTGCCAGAAGCTGAGCAGGAAAACCACAGCACCATGTTACCCAGGGTCAGAAGCTGCATGTCTTAAGGTAGGTGTGCTCTGAGACCTGTATGCTCTCAACTCTTGCCTCGGCAACCCTAAAAGAACCCAACAGAGGCTGTAATAAAACTAGGCTCCCTTCTTCATACCTGATCAATGGCATCTGGGTTTTCAGAAACATCAAAGATGACCGCTGTGGCTCCTCGCTGTACTGCTCGTTTTGCCTGCAATAAGAAAGACAGCATCCTCAGTCCCACCCCGAGAGATGACGTCTTACCTCAAAAATTACTCCCTCTCCTCATCTCCAGATAGCAAACTTAACATCTTGTGTTTCTCTGTAGTTAAAACAAATGACAGAGTAATTACAAACACAGGAGCTCCTGAACCAGCATGAAACGTAGTTAAACTTCACTATAGCTTCTAAAATCTCTCTGCCCCTTCCTTCTCGAACTCCTCCTTCAACAAGCTTTTAAAGGAATTCAAATGTGATTTAGAACCTCTAAAGATTTTAAATATAAGAATTTTCAAAAATTAAATTATGTTCTTTTTCTCCACGTTACTTGGAAGCGCCATTAAAAACAATCTTCCCTGTGATTTGAGGTGGAGAGACAAGCTCACTAGTGTAGAAAATAAAGGTGGACCAGGTTCTTTACACCTTTTCAGCGTCATTCTCACAGTCATGACAAACTCCAGCACCTCACAATGCTTGCAAAAAGTGTCTCGGAGAATACTGCTATTTCTGACCATTAGAGGTCAGGACTGTTGCATACAACATTTTTTAGGCAGATAAGATCAGTGCTATTTAAGTGCACAGCTTTTCATCAAATGCGCAGACCAAACCTGGAGTTATCAACAGCACAGAGGAGATATTAGACCATATTAAAATCCTCTGGGATAGAGAGAACAGTATTTTAACCAGCGAGGCTAAGACAGGGTATTTTTACCAGTTTCTGCCACCGTGCCTCTGTACGTTCTGTTCAAATGTTGCTCAATGGCTCCACAGAGCAAACATTCCCAGTAACTTTCAAAGCCTTTCAAACTGCCTTTGTTGGACGCAAGTAACTATTCCTCCAAGCGATGACAGCTATCACCATCACAGTACCAAACAAGAGGACACTGGCTCTTCACAGAGACTAGCAGAACCTGAACTTAAATTTATATGAAAGAAACATATGAAAGTGATAAATTATGAAATATCACTGTTTTCAAAGAAGAACGTTGGCCAGTACAGAGATGTTAGTTTGAACACCTACAGGTCACTTTCTTTGCCCTATTCTTATATTTTGTTTTTATTTTAAATTAACCAAGCCCATCAGACAGTGCAGGAGGGAAACCAACTCCCAAACGGGGTCTCTTTCTCAGCCCAGCAGGTATTTGTTCCCTTTGAAGTCAGCACACCTGGCTAATCACTAATAGCTGGTGGGGAGGAAAAGTTAAAAGGAACCTACTACATGTTCTCCACTGCAGCGGCCCCGAGGTGAAAGCTCATCCAGGTTTCCCTAGAAGGCTCCTTTTTACAGACAGGCAGTGCTTGTAGAACTGTTCAGGCCATTTGGACTGTTCTTTCAGGACGGTCAGTCAACAAGCAAGGCACTTTGATCTCCGAAGGGTTTTTTTTTAAAGGTATTTTGCAGGTTGGTTCAGAAGAGAACCCTTCATTTTGTGAACGCGCTGAATGAGCAGTACACAGCGCAGCAATTCATTAAGTTTCCACCACCGAGATGTAATCTCCGTTCCTTACTTTGTATTGCAAAACCAGATGTTAAGAGACGAAAAGTACCAACCGAGTTCAAACACCGCGCCGGAGAAGGTAACAAGTGGGGTGGACCGCCCGCCACCTCCCCGCTCCTGCGAACTCGCGGAGCTACTTTAACTCCGGCCAACGGCAACCCGCGCCGGGCCCCGAGCGAGGGGGGGCTCCGGCCGCCTTTCACCGGCAGCTCTCCCCCGTCCCC
>WAAD01019281.1:73917-153227 GCA_013389945.1 Fregata magnificens | reverse complement strand
ACCTTCCAGGTTTCGCTGGCAGGAGATCAGAGCGCAGCCGCAAGCGCACCGCAGCCCGCCGCTCCTCGCCGCTCCCCCTTCCTCCTCGAGCTCGTGTTTAAAACCGCTGCACTTTGTTGAGGAGCAGACGAGTGCGAGCAGGCTGGGGCCTGAGCGCAGACGCTTTTTTTCGCCTGGTATCCACCTCCTTCCCCTCGGCCCAAGATGGCAGCCGGGGGGCCCCGAGCGCACCTGGGGCCGGCGGCCCCCTTCCCGCCTCAGAGAGGCGGTCGACTCTCGGGAGGCAGCCTGGCAAGCCGCTACGCCCCTCCTTCTCACCCCCCAAAAAACTGTAGGGCAATGAAAGCCAAAGCGTCATTGAAAATATCCCGTCCACTACTCAGCAATCAGGACAGCTCAAAATAGCACAGCGATCCAAGTCCCACTTAAAATAACGCCAGCCTGTCACAGGCGTGTGCCTTTTTCCTTTTGGGCTGCCCCTAAATCATTTTTCTAAGCAAAGTGGCCAAAGCCTGTATCAAAAACCAAAGACACACGTTGGATGAGGGGGGAGAAAAAAAAGTCGTACTGGTACATGCTTTACTGTTACAATACCCATGGCAAACAAACAGGCATCCCCTCAATTCAATTCCCATGCAACTGACAGAAAGCAGTAAAGGTGCCAGGCATATCCCTTTCTGAGATTATTTGTCTTCTGTGGTTTAAAATAAATGACTATCACTACATAGCACTATTCTTCCTTTTTTGCAAAGAGTAATAAAAACAAAAAAAAAATCGGTAACTGCACTTTTAGTAATTCAAACGATCACTCTTTGTTCATAGTGACAACCTCCCAGTCTTCCTTTGCATTCAGAGTCTGAAAACCTACACTACTACAGAGCCACGGACTCCGACCTGTTCGCTCTACGTGGCTGCTATATGCAAGCACCACCACCATAACTTTTACCTTTTCTGTAAAGTGATCCTGACAGGAGCTCCAGGGAAGTTATACGTGTTCTGTGTAGAGCAGCAGCTAACTAAATGCCTGATGTGCAGAAACATAGGGCTCAATTGTGCAAAAACACTGATGTAGAGACCACTAAGCATGCCTTGGTCCTACAAGCAGGACTGGAAATGACAACAATCTTCAGCAGGCCCTGTATTGTCAATTCAAAAATTATTTTGTCACAGAATCACAGAATGGTTGGGTTGGAAGGGACCTCCGGAGATCATCTTGTCCAACCCCCCTGCTTGAGCAGGTTCCCCTAGAGCAGGGCGCACAGGACTGCGTCCAGGAGGGTTTTGAATATTTCCGGAGAAGGAGACTCCACAACCTCTCTGGGCAGCCTGTTCCAATGCTCTGTCATCCTCACAGTAAAGAAGTTTTTTCTCATGTTCAGCTGGAACTTCCTGTGCTCCAATTTGTGCCCATTGCCCCTTGTCCTGTTGTTGGGCACCACTGAGAAGAGTCCCATCCTCTTGACACCCACCCTTCAGATATTTATGAGCATTGACAAGATCCCGCCCCCCCCCAGTCTTCTCCAGGCTGAACAGACCCAGGTCTCTCAGCCTTTCCTCATAAGAGAGGTGCTCCAGTCCCACAATCATCTTTGTGGCTCTCCACTGGACTTGCTCCAGCAGTTCCCTGTCCTTCTTGAACTGGGGAGCCCAGAGCTGGACACAGTGCTCCAGATGTGGCCTTTTGGGCTTAAGGATTTTGTCCTTAAGTACAAATATAATAAACCACAAAATATAGGTTAGATATACGTAGGTCTTTATAGGATAGAGAGAAGTCACCTGGCATCTTATTTGACAAGCACAACCTTAACTCACTGTCTGAAATTATTGTAATTTTTGTGGAAGGGAGATACATTTTTTTACAGGGGGCAACTGACTGTTATTGGCATTTGCCCCTTGTGTGATATGTAATGATGGTGTAAAAATAACGACGGTTTGCACTTGCAACCTATGCTACTATGTCTAAGTGCTGTGGTTGGGAACTGCCTTACTTAAAAAAAAAAAAAAACCACCTCTCAACTATTTCTGGTAGAACACAGCTGGTCAGCAAGGGAGATGTAACAAAAATCTGGGAGTATACAGCTGAAAAAAAGAGAAATCTCAGTTTCTTCTTTCATTTTTAGGAATGAAGTTCTAAATGTGGAAATTTGTTACAAAACCAAGGAGTCATCCTGTATGCATCTCTTGTCATGATCATATGTGGTAATCCTTGCAGTAAGAAGAAGGTTCATGCTGTTCACATGGCAGCCCTCTTTTCCTATACAAGCTCTAACCAGCTCCCTGACTGTGTGCTCCCCAGATGAGGAAACTGTGTAAGGCAATCACAGCCTGAACCGTATATTGCTCATTGTATCAACTCAGAGATAGCTCTGATTAAGTTAAGTTTCCTTTTCTGTCTATTAGCCCTGCCTTTAGGCCTTGTCAATACTGATCACAATGCAGTGGGAAGGCCCTCATAGATCTGGACACTTACAGGAGGAAAAAAATCTCCAGTTCTGGTTTTCAGATCTTTGGAGCAGTGGTAACTTTTGCAAATTCCTCTCACAGACCAGTTTCAGAGTGCCCCAATAAATGCAGCTACAATATTGCCAGAAGCACAGGGGCCAAAGAGAAGATAGAGCAACAACAAGCATTTGCAGCGGATGTAGATAACAGACTGGCCATGCAGAAGTAGCCTATACTGCACAATTAGAGGGGAAGAATAAATCTTTAGAATTGCTGAAAGGACAAAGAAATAGAAGAGGTCCATTTACAGCATGATAACATTATGGAGTGGTGATACAGGCGAGCAAACCACTTGATGAGGAATAATATTTGTATTTAAAATTTATCCTAGCAATCTGGAGTAACAAAAGCAGTAAATGAAGTGGAGAGAATTTCAGTCCATAACTGCACTGAACATTTTGCAGCAATGTATTGCAGCTATCACAGCAGGTAGAAGCTGTATTCCAATATCCATTCTAACCTTTTCTTGTGTACTGACTTTACTTGCATACAGATTCAGACTCCATTTGAACTAATGATTTTGTATATTGGTTTCAAGTTCTGTGATTTTTTACCCCCTGAAAGTACATGCAAAATCAGCTTAGCTCCAAACTGCATATAAATCCCTATTCTTGTTGGTAACAGAATTCAGAGCAATTACCAAATTTTTTTTTTAATATTAGTGCCATTTAAAATTAGTATTTTCAAGTCTTCACAGCAGTTTCTATTGGATTTTTTCTTCTTTGTCTCTGACGTAGTATACAACAGCTTAAAAGTGGTTCAAAGACATCTCAGTTAATCATAAGCCAGGCATGGAACAATCAAGCAAGTTAGTAATGTTTCCTCTTAGAAAGCCAAAAAAAATGAAGCTTCAAGAATCTACTGTCTTGTGCATTAATGATATTACAAAACTAGACATAATAGCTAGTGTGAATAGGCTGAAAATAAAAAGGACAAAAAAGACAAGTGTCTAGGGGTTCTATTTAAACCTATTAGACCTCATATTGCAGCATGTCCAGAATAATAAAAATCATTGCCTTGTCAATCTCACAGTCCTTGTTCAATCTACAGATTTGATCAAAACACGTAGACCAGAATAAAATGCAAGAAAGCAATGAATGATTCTGCCCTAAATGCACCAAGTCCAGGGCTGTATAATGGAACTGAATCTCTTGGGATGAAATAGTACCATCAAAGGATGGACAAAAGGTATCCCTGGTGCAGAGAGAAAGGAATATGTACCCTGAAACATACCCCTAACTTCCTAGGTACGTGCAAGTTGGGCCTGGGGGGGAGTCTAGTAGTGACTCCAGTCATGACTAAGGGACTGCAGAGAAAACACAAAAAGGTCTGTTTCTTTTGGATTGTTTCTTTTGCTAACCCTTTACAGTAAACTTTATTATTTAAGATTATCACTTGGATTAAGTCATCTGTTCAGTAGGGGAGAAGATGACAGCAGCAGATGAGGGCAATCAAGCTCTTGAAGAATGCGGTTAAAATAACCAGCAAACATTTGTACTTGTCTATATCATAAAATATAGAGAATATGCACCCTGACGGTAACTATTTTTAAGAGTTTTGGCCACTTTAGGAATCTTTTCAAATGACACCTTAAGTTTTTCTTTGTAAATGAGCATTAAAAAGAGATCTGCCATTTGCTAGAATTCATCCAAACTCCTGGTAGACATTTGACTATCTTCTCTAGTTGAATGTTGGATGCAGGTGCCTCTAAAGTAACTAAAATGATCAGGGATACAAACCCCACCTTTGAATTTGCCCTTCCTCAATGCCTTAAACATCACCACCCCAGGACTTTATCAGAAGCCCTCTGCCAAAGAATACATTTGGCTACTTTATACTCAAAGAAAAATGTAAACAGAAGGATATGATGTGTTTATTACACATTTTAAAAGGATTTTTATTGCAAATACATGATATTGGCTTCATCTATGTTTCTGTAGTGGTTTAATTTGCACAGAGATTGTCATAGCTCATGGAGAAGGCTGATGAAAAGCTATTTTAGACACCTACTTGTTATGAACTCACTGTTGATAACCGTTACCAATAAGATGCACATTAAATACTGTCTCAGGTTTAAATGTCGAAGAATTTACTAGACCCTGTAATCTAGAGAGGATGAGAGGAAAAGCATATGACAGAAGCGTGAGGAAAGTATCTCTTCACATCTGCAGGCCTGGGGAAATTTTAGTTATTACCTCAAAGAACACCAGAAAGATTTGAAGAGCTCTGCACTCCCTTCCTGTGGGCCAGACTAATACAATAAGGAAGAAACAACTTCCTTGATGAGACAAACTTTCAACCCCGAGGGACCAGATGATTATTAAACAGGTGCACTGCTTCCTCTCATTCATTCAAATCAGGTAGGACAGCAACAATCGAAACAGTAAGAAGGTCAGCCACTTGCTGACATCTAGAAGGACCTTACATGCTTGCAGATATGAACATTGCAAGCATCTCCTCCTCTGCTTTCTAGTATGGCCTCATTCCAATTAATATGTCAGTTATTATGCAACAGTGGAGAAACCAACATAAGAAGAAAAGCTGCTTAACAAGGTCCCCATTCAAGAGAAAAATCATACCAACAACATTAGCCTTTATTCATTACATTTACTTCTTTGCCAGAGTTAGAATTCCCTCACAAGGACATGACACTAATGTAATGGGTTGCAGAGAATGAGTACATTACAGATGAGAGAAGGACTGAGGCTTAGAGCCATAGATGGGGAAATCAAAGTTCATTAATCACTTTTTGCTCTGCCATTTACATCAACATAGTAATGCATTACACATTTATTAGGATAGTAACTTAATACCTTCTGTTGAAAATGGCTATTGGAAGAGCCAGATTACTATTTATAAATACTTTTTTTTTTAAGTTAACATCCTAGATAAAACTGACGGACTAAAGGGAGAAAAAGATGCTTTAAAAGTATTGGCTGCCTGTGTAAACCCACAGATATATCCTGCTGTTCTAACACTATGTTCTCACAAATGCTCTTACATTAAGAACTATGTATCTGTCTTCCTGGATTAGCCTTCTGGATTAGTTGGATCATTCATCCAACTCTAGGAATTCTCTTCTTGGAACTTAGTGCACTGTAAATAACAAATATTAATTATAACTATGTGGTATGTGGTACATGAGGGAGTTGATTTATTCTCTGGGTTAAGAAAATCATAAAGACGAGGAGGGGGAGATTGGGCAATGGTTTAGGTGGTAACCAGTACAGATGCCAGTAAACTGCTTTTAGCAAACTATCCCAACTCTATTCCATCAGGTGCCAGCATGTACTATTAGCTGGTCCTCCAAAATTAACAAGACAGGAAGCAGAAGAGTAAGGACACAGTATGCAGGAGACAGTCCTGTGGACCCCAAAAGCAAAACACTGCTTTCAGTCAGAACTGAGGAAAACAGCACAGCTCCAACAGGTATTAACTGTGGCTTTTTCCTCTTCCCTTCCCTTTTCCTTTTTCTTTTTTTCAATATATCTCATGCTTTTTGGGGCAGAAAATACGATAATTGGGTTGCTCTAACTCTGTGCAGAGATTGTTGAACAGACTAGTCAAGAAAATTGGTTTATACATCCTTATTTAGCTGCGAACTGAGCCAGCCTGACCAAACTTGCATTCCCTCTGTCAGTTTTTGAGGTTTTCCCCCTCAATTTCTCTATGAACTAAAAATCATTGAACTTGAGGCATATTTTCTGTTTAACCCAGCCCATCAGATCCAATATTCCATGTCAGAACTCTCCACATTGTGGAGTTAGTGGTCATTAATCTGCCAAAAGAGTGTGATTATGCCAGCGGCGTGAAGTGGTATCTTTTTTATAGCTAATTCTTTCATCAGCTGTCTTTGGTCCTCTGAAATAAGCGGTCAGCCTCTCACATAGCATATCAGTAACATACAAGCAACACTCCGTAGCAAGCAATTTGCATACTCTGTGACTCCAAGAAACATGATTTTCAATGAAAAGGTCCAGTGTGTTGCTTTATTGCTCTGGAAAGGCAGGTCAGGATTTCAACAATCTTCACTGCTAGGGAATACAACTGAAGGGGATGAGGTTTCCATCTGCAATATTTCACCAAAATAAATGATGAATATAGCAATTCAGTGGTCATGGTCTTCTCTTGAGCAGACTCAAAGTAGCAAAATCTGTTCCAATAATTTTAGTGCTCACAAACCAACTGACTTGCACCTTTTTTCTCCGTATCAGGATCAAGTGAGACCACAAAGATGTAGACAATATTACCAGAGCTATGATACAGAAAATGCAGTACCAGGTTCTAGAATATCAGCTTTTCTAGTTGCCTTCTGCAGACTTGTCCTCATTTGATTTTGTTCTAGTAGCAGAGGACAACTCTGGTGCTGAAATAAGCATCAGGAGCCTACATTATCAGGGTTTAACTTCTGCAGAGACTCTTGAGTTTTAAGGAGTCTTCAGTTAACCCAGGAAGTTCTATAGATGAGAAAGAGACCACTGGTTCTTACATAAAATGCATGATGAATCTGCAGGTCTGGACAAGCAGATGTTGCCACCGCCAGTTTGCCATTTCAGTCAGCTGAATGGCGTTCTGACCCTGATGCTCTCAAAGCCCTTAACTTCTTCAGAAGAGAGGTACACCTTAAAGAACCCTATTAAACTGAGCAGTGGGTATGAACTGCACCCCCATTGTATGACTGGCAGCATTAGATTTTCAATATGACAGAAATGGCATCACATGAAGCTAGGCAATAAAATCCAAACCTGTTTTTTGATATGATTGTGACTTCCGCTTCGGGTAAAAGTTCTCTCTTCAAGCCAAGTGTAATCTCCTATCAGGACCAAGACACACATGGATTTCAGAAAGTTCTTTCCACCTTGATTCCATATCACAGCACAGCAGGCTTTACAGCACTATACTTACTACTGCAAAAAGGAAAGTACTCTTCACTGGAATACTTTAGATGCTCCTCCCCATAATTGGGCACAAAAGAGACATCCCATTAAGGAGGATGAACAAAAAACCCCAAACACAGGTCAGCAAAATCTGTCAGTATGTTTAAGAACACTACTATATTGGCTGCTAAAACATCAACTGCAGTGGGTATTACTATTCAGATGATTTTGAAAATACATCTGGAACACTATCTGCTAAAGCACGCAAGGATGTGTGTTTCCTGTTGACATTTGACTATCCATAATATATTCAGTTAGCAGCAGCTACTGTTGGGGAAAAGAAAATATAATGTTATCTCATTAGCAGAATAAAACCCATTTCTAGTGCAGACTCACAACTGTACTTGCGAAAGCATGGAACATCGGCCACAGGCAAAGACACTCCAGCGAAACAGTCTGCTGCACTCTGCTTACAACTGACAATCTTGCACAAACCCCACAGCATTATGTCAAATACACCTTTTCATTACAATTGTCAACTGCAAAACCTCTTTTTCTCTCAGAGCTACAGAGAATACAAACAACATCTGAACAATACAGGCATCCCCTCCCTCTCTCTCCTAAACTGCTGTCAGGCTCAGTCAATCACCAAAAATACCTTGCTCCTTGAACCATCACTGGAGCTAGAAAGCCAGGCCACAGGCCAATTCTGCAGGGCAGAGGAGGAAGGAGAAAAGGACATCATCTACTTTGCAAACAGCAGAAGTTACAAATTAACCAACTGATGCCTCAGCCCTGTTAATGTACAATTCCCCAGCAATTCCAGAAACCAAGGTAAGCCAAGCATAAGCAGGATGGCATTTCAAACCTTTTCTGAGATAACAAAAAAGGAACTTTCAGATTGTCTGAAAGCAAAGGCAGAGTATCACAAGATAGTCAAATCCCTGAGTATCACACCAGCATAAAACCCCTTCCTGACTGGAATACTCAACTCAACTTCTCTGGCACATTGGGATATGTTTTATACATGTGCCCTATAGATACTGCATTATATGGCATTACAAGAATTGCTTTATCAATTAAGAAGTACAGAAATAGAAAGTACCAAGCAGTATTTTTAAATTTAAAAATATAATCACAATTAAAACCCAATGTACTTCTCTGTAAAAAAATTTTAAAACTTAAAAAACTATGTACTTCTAGTTTAAGAAAAATATCACCTTATGCAGTACATAATCACATCAACAATATATACCAATATGATCCATACCACTCAGTACTGAGAGGCTCTCAGACAGTTAAAATGAGGAAGAAAAAACCAAGAGTATCTCTCTCTTCTGGGGTTAGGGAGAAACACTGTGATCAGTTCTGAGTCTAGACCAAGTAAAAACAACATGAAAAAGACATTTATTTCATCCTGAACACAGCGAAGCCTGCTGGTTGCAAATCTCTTGTGACAGCTTTCAGGGTCATAGGACTCCATCCCCAAAAACCTGCCCTCTGCTATCACAGGCCATTCTGCGTGCCAGCAGTCTTGTTGCTAAGAGAAGGCACAGTCATAGAGAGAACGGTGAGCACTGGAAGAGAGCACAGGAGGGGACTGAGGTCTTGAACTAGATAATATATTCACAGAGAACCCAGCACGCTCAGCAAGAAGTGGGTGGAGGCATTCATGACAATTGATGGTGTTACACAGAACTGCTGCTACATTTTATAACCCTTCAAGCTTTTTCAGAGCAACAGAATTCCTACATACAGTTACCTCCAAAATATAATGCTCACAAGATGAGTATATTTTGGAAATTATGTACTAAAGATTCATATACTATAAAATACCACTACAGCCAACCTAGATAATTCTTAACTTTATCTTTGCATTGAAGGTGTACTGAAAGTAGATGAACTAGAAACAGCAAACTAGACTGAAGATAATTATGTAAATGTACATACAAGCATGCTGTGGTGCTGAGAGAAGTCATTAAAAATTTGAGATATGGGAAAGCATTGGAGGAGTTGTAAATTAAAGGAACTATTAACCTAGAGCACTGTAAGAAGCCATCCCTATAGTACCCAAGCCATGTAAATAGTTAGACTGTACCAAAGTTCCTCCTATCTCAGATACACAAGGCATGTGCTCCAATAGAAAACTACCTTAAAATTATAAATTGGTATGTATATACATCAAAAGGGAAAACAAAGAATTACAAGAATTATGTCTTGCATTTAGAATGGGAGATGGCAAAACTTTCAAAAATTCTAAGTCCTGCAGGAATTCCATCCAATCTCAGTCAATTCAATGGGGAAGTTCAATCCTCCTGAGAAACAAGCTTCACCTTATTGCAGAAAGTTCTTTTCAACAAAACAACAGTTTTGGGCCCTGGCTCCCAACCCACAGCTGTAGGTAAATATTTAAATATTTTAGGAAAGAGGAGAAATTTCAAACAGGTTCAGCCTGTGTGAAATTATGTAAAGAGTATAGAGCAGGTCTGAAGCATTTACAGAGGTCTGTCCAAGACATACTGACACATCTAAATTAACCAAAAATTATTTGAAAGGCTGAAGAGCTTTGTGGTCATTAACATCATACTGCTATCCTCTATCTGGAAGGTAAGACAAGATACAAATATGACCACAGCCCACCAAAAGTGCTGAGAAGAAATTAAAGCAAGCATAACTAAGCATGAAAAATCAGGAGTGATTCAGGCCAATTTGGCGTATATACCTATTTTCAAATATAAGAAACTGATATGAATGAAAATTCAGTGTCTTCTGCTTAGTATCATCTGTCTTGCTTAGCCTCATCCTCAAGTCGGCCTTCATCCATAGGTTGGTATGTACTGTAAACAAGGACATTTTAGAGATAACACAATCATCATCTGAGGTGATAAAACAGTAGATCCAAGTCTCAATAAGTAACAGAAAATGCAGTGCTCTTTGCAGGGTTATTAAGTGACTGCACGCAGTCTATGAGAGTATGTTCAGACAGACATCATATATACCAAGGTGAGTTGTCAAGCAGCAAATGTATTTTTACTTCTACACATATTAGACTTAAAATGATGTAGCACATTCCCCCGGAGGGTCTGTCTTCTCTGTCAGGGATGAACATCTGCATCCAAGACTGCAGAATATGCAAGTAACACCCAGTCAGGGACTTCAATCTTTCTGAATGAACAAAGGCATGTAAAATTCCCTTGGTATCCAGTAGAATACTACTGCTTCAGTGAGATCCTCCCTCTCTCTCCCTCTCCTTCTTCCTCTCCCTCTCCCACTCCCTCTTCCTCTCTACTAGAAGAATCAGTTTGGGTAATACGTTCAGTAGTAAAAAGATGCATGGTGGGCCAGTATTCCAGTTTATCTAGCAACTTTCCATGGGCTGGCTAACATGAGATGACATGGTCTTTCTTTCAAACAGTGATCCTTGGTTTTGGATGAGATTAGTTTCAAGGTCTCAAACTGTGGTGGGCCCCTGTTGTTAGTTTGTTGATTCTTTAAAAAAAAAAAAAAAAAAAAAAAAAAAAAAAAAAGAATAAAAAAGGTGGAGGATTTTTGTTACAGAGGGAAACTGGAAACTTCTCTGCACACAAGCAGAGACATGGCTATATTGCAGAGGCCTCAGGGTAAGGATTAAAGAAAAACAAAATAGAAACCCTTCCATCTCTAATTAGGGTCTTCATTTGCCAAAGAGCCATTCCACAGCGGGAGGAATTACATTCAGGCCGTTGCTTGGATAACGTCTCCCAGCAGGTTGGCTCCTCAGAGCAGGCTACTCTGAGCCAACAATTTCTGGTTACTTGGAGGCAAGCAGCCTGCATATTGTTTTAACTGGCCTGGCTTTTGCAGCCAGTTTTGCTGAAGAACAATCTTCTATTCAGAATGCAGAGATAAAAGCTTCACTTGGTTTGAATTTGTCCCCAGTTCTTTCTCCCTTTCTTTTTTTAAACATGGGAATTATAGGTTCTGGAGTTTGCATTATTTCCCTTGTAGACATCAATGTTTTTCCCCCTCTAGCCACTTGATTCTTTGCCAGTGAGGGCTGCTGTCTGGAGTCCAGCCATTCATCAGCCCCTACCTCATCATTAACACTGTGGTGCTGGCGGTCACAGCTCATTGCTGGCGACAGGAAATCCTAACTTGCAAGAGGTTAACCACAGCCCATAAACAGCCAGGCTGGCTCATTAGTCCCTTACAGTCAGCTGAAGGGACCCTCTGGGAGTTTCAACACTGTTCATGGACTCAAGAGTCTACGCATTCTGTGCTCTTCACAAATGCCCTCCCCGTCCCCCAAGCTCACCTCGGGGCTAAGGTCCATCTTTTTTCCTATCCAAAGCTAACCAAGTTCTTTGAGCATTTAGAAAAATTAAATGTCTGTGATGTATTCTCTTGGCTTACCAATTGAACAAAACACCAGTGGGCCAACAACTGAGACATTAATGCACAAGAATACATACATGCTTTTGATATTTTTAATAGTTTTGGTGAGAGTTTCAGATCCATATTGAGTAATTCTAAGGCAACAGCTATGCAAATGTTGATAATATATACCTAATCTGTCTAGAGAATTCATACCACAAATATGTCCAGCTCTAATCTTCAAGAAATAACCCGCTAGAATTGCAAATGGCTTGGTCAGTGCTCCCTACATTGACCAAAAAGCCCACTTCATACCCATTTTGAGTTCACAGTATGATCACTTGACTCATTTGGAGTTCATTCCTTGAACTTAGTTTAAATCATCATATCATCCAAACAGGCACCTCTAGATAATGTCCACCTGGCCATCATGAAGACAAAACATTTAGAGCAGAAAAACAGCTTCTGGCAAATTATCTCAAAGGAGGAGGATATGAAGCACAATTTGTGCTATATTTTCTCTTTCCTCCCTTTCAATGCCATGAAAATCACTGCAAAACATTGCCACTTTATGTCTGCAATTCCTTATGATCCACTATTTTCTACCACTGCTGATTGTATCTGCCCATCTTTTACTCTGACTATTGGAGTCCCTCTGATGCAGCTCTGGTTACATTCCCCAGTTCTCCAATTTCTTTCAAAGCCTTCTGTCTCCTAGTGCACCAAAATTAGGTGTGTCACTCATCTGTGAAGTCCTAAATAACTCCATTCCCTGCCTCCATATCTGCCCCTTATTTTCTTCACTTTCTGATCCATTTATCTGATTCTGCTTGCCAGCCTTCTTTTGTGCTCATTTCTATACTCCAACATAGCTGCACTTACTTGCCCACTCACTTTTCTGCTTCAAACTCCATTTCTGTGGTTCTTCCAACATGTCTGCCATTGTGCATTTCTCCTGTTAGAGAAATAGGTAGATTCTGTATGTAAAATAAAAATATCTCTGGATGTTTGAGAGGCTCACAAGGCACATAGAATCATGAGGGTCCAAAAACTTAAGAGACATAGAACATTTACATATGCAGCATGTGTATATATTTACATATTATTTTTATGTGGGGCACATCTTAAAAAACTGTTCCTCAGTCTTTACTGAGCCTGGACTTCCATTAATTTCACTGGGAGTTCTGACTGAGCAAAGACTCCAGTAACACATGTTGTGCAACAACAGCTGCTTCTTTAGCTTAAGGGAGAAGCAGCTGTGTTCCACAGTTGGCTGGAAAGAAGTGAAGATGGTGGTGGGGACTGCTAAGGACTCAACTCTAAAAGTGGACATTTATTTAAAGTAATCAATCCAACAATAGCAAATCTAAGGAGCGCCCAGAGGGAGAAACGTAAGAGATAGCCTTTCTTCATGAATAGCTGTTGCTTTTCATAACTGCGCAGTGAACACAAAAAGGAAGTTAGTAAAATAATACAGTAACAGATTGCTGGCCCTAGTTGCCAACGGAAAGGGCCCACCACCACCCATGAATTAAAACCTGATAGATCTACTTCTTCTGAACTGCATAAACTGATTCAGCCCTTGTTTGTCCACTCCTTTGAGCACTCCCCTCTTTGGCTTTGATCCAGCTCTCTTCTTTCCTTTTACATCTTTCACCGTATGATCCATATACAACACAAACCTTTCCTCTGTCTCCAGAATTTAATTGGCTTGCTTGTCAGTTCTCCTACCTGTGCTCAACCTTTCCCTTCTCTCGTCAAAGGGACTGCTGAAATTAAGGTGGAAAGTAGTCATGGAATGAGAGGAAAGACATGAGAAAGGTACATGTGAACTCAAGACTTCAACTATAGTGATGAGACTGCTGCTTCATGCCACGTCCCCATGTTCTCTGCAGTGAAACACTCTTACATGCAACAGTTCTTCCTTTTTCTTTCCCATTCAAATTTATTTTTTATCTGTTAAAATAGGCTTGTTGTTAGAGTATGGTCTGTGGGGGATGGAAGAAGNTACACACTTGTGTGTAAAATACACACACATCAGGAAGATTATGAGGACTGACTACTTCTATCTGTCACTATGAAAATCCAGCTTCTTCCTGAAAAACCATGTATTATCCCCTCTTCTGACCCCATCTACACAATTTTATTAGAAATCCAGAAATCATTACGTCTATATGCTGTAGAGGTCTGATCACACTGCTAGAACTGGGGAAGTAAGAAACAAGAATGTCAAAAGATAAATGACAACAAAAATAATTGCACAACTAACAGTATCACTTCAAATATAATTTTTTAAAGATGTTTTATGGTTGTTTAAAATGGATGTTAACATTTCAGGTGTCCTGGACATTATAAATGATAATGAAGTGGGGAATAACAAGAAACAATCAGTACGATATTACAGCACTTACGTTCTTCTTCGGTGCTTCAGGAAAATAGTAATTGTCTCTCTCTGTTTCTCAATATAGTCTTTAGAACAAATACAGTAAGAGAAACACATGCATATATGCTACTTCTTTTCACAGTTAACTCTAATTTGAGGCAGTGCTGAGACAACAGACCATGGAAATGGAAAATTTAAATGCAAAAGTAATGGAGACTCTTAAAGAACATGACTGATTCAGAAGCTCAGAGTCTTTAACACTAGCCAGGATGCTATTTTTCCCCCTCAAAATGCATACTCTTTTTTCATTACAAAACAATGGGATTGATAAACAATGTAGTTTGTGTTTTGATCAGAGTTTTGGCATGTTTGGCATGTGCAATGTAGATCTATCAAATAGTCCGCAGCCAAAAGAGTCTAGTCTCGTTCAAGAAACTTCTCTTCTGCTTCATACAACTTCCTTCTTAACACAGAATGTCTGAGAGTTCAAAACAACCAATATTAAGTTTCTACTGCTGAACAACTTTTCTCAATCTGTAGTTTGACATGCATTTAGGCCAGCACTGCCATCAGAAAGAGAAGTCCCTTTACCCTCCTCCTCTTACTTGTTCCTACCTCCACTGGACATTACACTGCCAACACAAACCTTCATGTAGCCACACAGTGAAACAAACAAACCAACAAACAAACCAACCAGCTTAAAAGTCACCCATACTATTACTTTTCAGCCAGACCAATTAAATTTTGCTCTAAATTTTGAGACTACTGGCTCAAAATGAATTCCAAATGCTTTTTAGATGCTGTTTGCAAAGGAGAAACATGGGCTGACAAACAGAAGGCAGCAAAGATCCCCAAACTGTGGAATAGATACACAAGTGGAATGTCAACTACTTCAATGGATGTAAGAAGTTTTCCTAAAGTGACAGTATCTTCTACTGCATGTGGCACAGGACCCATCATCGGGTGGGTTACTGCAGCTGTCACTACCCGTTGAAAGTATCTGAACAAGCAGAGTTTTGGAAACATTGATCAATGGTTTTAGCCATGACTCTCATTCATTTTAGATCTTAATCTACAGCATAGCTCAGTCCTAATTTCTGAAGAAGTTTAGCATGGAAGAGTGTTTGCCTAAATTCCATATGCATTTCTACAACTGAACTGAATCAATTTCTACAGGAAATTATCAAAACTGTATATAAAACTATTAATGTTATACAGAAACAAAGGTATGCTTATATAGTCACTGCAATTCTTATTTGTACATGCAACTGTATGCTTAATTTAGGCTATTAATATGAAGGTGTAAGTTGATTTTGTTCAATTTGCCTTTCTTTTTTTGTTACTTTCAGTAACTCCAAAACAAAAGGATTAAAACTGACTCCCCACAGGCCCTCTCGCTCCTCAAGTCTTAGAACAGATCCCTTCTTATTCAGGAACTAAACTACTAACATAGCCCCATGACTTCTCATTTGACTACCTTATAAGAATCTTTACATTTAAACTAAATTGTTAGACAAAAGGTTAGGAATTACAGACTGTTTAATGCAGACTCAAGTTATGATGATTTTGGCCCCAACCTAAGTATTATAATCATAATGATGACATGGCAAAACAAGAGATTCTTCTAGTTAGTATTTGTGTAAACGTTTTTGTAAATAAACTCTTAAAAGAGAGAAAAAAAGTGAATGGATACTGGAAGAACTGTTAGGAATTTCCTCATATTACAGATTCCTTTGATCTGAAGAAAACAGGAAGCTGTAGTAGCAGGGACATCCTCTCTTTGTTAGGTTCTACTCAGATGCACATCCTCAAATGCACACATCCTATGAATACAGAAGAAGAGTCCCTTCAGCAGTCCCTGGAAGAGAAACAGGAACAAAATCCTTCCCTGTGGACTTTCAAGCCTGCAGAAAGGGAAGAAGTGCTACTTTAAAGCAAATCTTCAGCATTTTCTCACTATGTATCCTGTACTGAAATAAACAATGGTGTTGCTGGGTTGTATTTCACTGTCTTGACAGATGTCATTTGCTTTACAAATGACTGGGGCAGGGGAAGAACAGGGGGGCTGCATACTGGAATGTGCAGGACACACGCAGGTACTGCCATCACAGTACAGTGGATGCAGGCATGCAACAGGTATTGTAGGCAACACTGCTTTTCCCTTCCTCCAGAGCAAAGTTACACTGCGGGAGCACGTGCGCTGGCAGGCAAAGGAGAAGGAGTCTCATTGTGCTGCATGCAGAGGAGGCAGGAATTCCAGGAGGGGAAAGGTTCCCTTTGAAGCACATGGCACGAAGAGCTTCCCAGTGACCATGGCAACAGCTCAGTGGGTTCCCAGCCTGAGAACGAAGTTACTACAGCCATGCCTCAAAAACAAAAAAAGTCTGAAAGAAGGAAAGAGAGAGGGGGAGGTGGGGTCGGGGGTAGGGGGGAGAGAAGTTGGAGCAGAATTAGCCTGGCAGAAACTGAGCGGCTCCCTGGTAGGCAAATCCAGCCAATAATGCTGGTCGGGTTCACGGGGTTTCCTTTTCATTTCCAAAGCTTTCTTCTTCCTCTGTCATTCCCCTTCTAGCCCTATTCAGCAGCTCATGAGATCAGTAAAACCCAGGCCTTTGCTTTGCCTGCATGCAGCATTGCCTCAAACAGGGCTGCACTGTGATCAAAGGCAATGTTAAATCACAGCTGCCACACACACCCCTTTCCCAATCAGGGTCCAGTTTTCACCGGCACTCTAAGAGAAGATACATTTTTTTAATCTCTTTCATTTCCATTACACCTTATAAATCTGACTAAGAAGGATGAGCAATTAAAAAATGTAAATGGAAATGGACACATTAAATTCTGTACAGCTACCAATCCCATTTAGCACATGGATAAACAAGTGGAGTGAAGCTTCTGAAAACACAGACCAGGGTTTTACTAAAAACAAAACAAAAAAAACCCAAACCAAACCAAACCAACCCCCCCCCCAACCAAAACACCCCAAACCAAAAAAGACCACAACAACTAAAAACAAGAATAAGAATAAAACCATACATTCTTGTACCAAATATGTGCGTCATGGAATTTAGCTTTACAAACAGCTTTTAAGTAGTCTCTACATTCTACTTCACAATATTCCAAACTTTCCACAATATCATCTCTATTTTCTTTCTTTTCCTTTACTATTAAACTAAACAAAACCTCGTAATTTATTCCTTCATATATGCATGCATTCCACCATACAGACACAAGCAGTAACCTTTTTGCTTCTACTACTATTTTACTCAACACACGTGTTCACCAGTTTTAGTGAAACAAGTTTAAATTGGCTCCCTTAAAACAGGACTTACAAATTCTTTTATGGTTTGAGTTAGTCTGACCTTTTAAACACATTCATTATGATAGGTTTAAGCTGACAAGGTTATTCATTGCTTATGTACGTAGAAAGATGGACAAAGTAATTGTCAGCTGAGCCAGGATAACTCTCCATGTGTATCCTCTTAGTTCATAGCAAAGATGAGGATACCCAAACTAGCTTTCTCATGAAAAGTGTCCAAATGAAACACAATTGCCCACATGTGCCATAAGCTGGAAAGGGAAGTGCATACACAGACAACTGCCCCGGCAGAGTCTTTTTATTTTGCCCTAAATTGTTGAGGCAGACTTTCAATTATGCCCATGACAGTTTTAAAACAAAGCAAGCCCTTAACTTCTCTCACCTTTCTGGCACCAACTTTATTCCTACTATCAAATCAATAGGTCAAACTGATCCAACCACATCACTTTCCCAACGTACAAGATTTGGCTTTCATTTCACAGAATGGTTTCTAATGGAATTAAGATCTACGAATAGCTAGTAGAAGATCCCAACGGCAATTCCAGCATTAGGAAATAAGTGGGAACTGAAAAGGGGAGATACACCTGCTTCCAGCAGGCGGTATAATTGATCACACAGTCAGACTTCACTAGACAAAGCAGAATTCCTGTGGTCTAGAAGTTCAAATGCCCTATATACTCAATTTTATGCACTCTACTACATCTTTCAAGGAGGTAAGAATATTTGCACTCAGTGAAGTCTTTCTGTTACCCACCTGAGTCATTCATGCAGATGTCTGTGTAACACGGGGTTGCTTTGCCATTTATCTCGCATAATATCTGGATATCAGCAACACCAGCAAAGCTGAAATGCAACATTTCATATATCCAAGAGGCTAACATGTTTCTGAAATGCTGCATCAGCCCTGCATCTTGTAACATCCATATTATCTCTGCAATAGATGCTGCAGTTGGGCAGGCCTACTGCACAGAATTTTGGAAAAGCAAGAGCTTACCACAACTCTACTGAAAGGCAAACACAATATTTGTCTGGAAGATCAAATAGTGCAGGACAAGCCACCTTGGGGACAGGATAAATCACACTAAATGAGGAACAAACAGTAGGCTTGCACTCCTTGATTTCTTCCTCCTTTTCTAAGTGGAAGAAGTTCCATTTCCCTTCCTTGTTCAAGGCCACCCCTCCCCCATTTTATTTTCTTTTCCTTTTTCTTTTCCTTTCTCTTTTCCTTTCCCCTCTCCTTCCCTTTCCCCGTTCCTTGCCTTGCCTTTTCTTTTTCCTTTTCATTAGAACTTGTGGCCTATGCTCTTTCACACACTTCCAACTACTCTAGACTTCAAATGTCAACATGCAATAACCTCAATCCTTAAAAATTCTAAGCTGAGAACAAAAAAAGGACAGCTTTCTGCTTTCCTTTTTAACATATCTGGCAGCAGTAATGATATCTTACTGACTTCATTCCATAAAACAAAGGGAAATGTTTTGCAAGGAATTTAGATTCCAGAGGCCGTATTCCACAGGGAGATTCCAGCAAGATGAAAATTTTTATTTCTTTGACCAATACAATAAGATTCACTTGTTATTAGAGGTATCTATCCTGCAATTAAAGCAAAGAAATCTCTTCTGGGGTGGAAAACTCCTCTTCCCCCAAAAAAGGAAATTAATACATGTCTTCTGAGAAAATTGTACCTAAGGAAAACCAATAAAATGCTTTCGTTTTGACTGCTTTTGATAACAAGCTTCCTTTGATCGAATGAGCATCACACCTGCAGTTCACCCTATTTCTACTCCAATACCGCTTCTACTGAACAGCCATTTTTGCAGAAGTCTTTGTTAGGTTCCTACAGAGCTCAAAACTGGAACGTGTGCACTCAGCTCCCCATCACCATCTCTAGCAACTGAGTTATGAATTATCTTTCCCTGAAGCATTTAGTGTGAAAACAGGCAGAACGGGAATATTTCGGGAGTAAAGGGAGTTTTGTCTTGTTTTATTTCTTGCTGATTTTACTCAGAAAGGAACTAACCCTTCCAAGAAACACTTTACACGCAGCATTTACCCCAAACTACCCCCTTACCTTTCCTAAGACAGTGAGGCATGGCTTAGGCTCCAACTCTGGCTGTTCCAGTTTCACCACTCCTACCCAGCCATATTCATATAGGTCTTCCTCATCATTGCTATTACACAGTCCGAGTGGATGCATCTGAAATAGAATCAGAAAGAAACCTTTAGCCAATCAGTAGAATTAAAAAAACCATACAGATTGCTTTGAATACTTTAGTTTGTAACAAACACACTTTTATTTATTAAAGTACACCAGAAAAACCAAAACATAAGGCTGCATATATGAAGAATTCAGTACGTTTCTGAAGCATGCAATGAGTACAAAATCCTGGAATGTGAGCTCACTGTCATCTTGCTTATGAAAAATCATTTAAGGCTCACAATTAAATGTGATTATAAGTCCTTTTCTCAGGTATAAAATAATTAAATACAAAGCTCCACTTTGTATTGCAAACCACCTTTCCTTGCAAACCCACAGAAATAATACAAACGGTTTTGTGGAGCCACTCATAAAAGCTTTACATGTCAAGAGATCCAGAACCAATGTTTGAGAGGCATTATCACTTTTTTTTTTTTTTTAATATTTGCAGAATATTAACTGTCTGTCATCCTTTGATACATGCCTATCACGTAGTTCAACGTAAGGTACAAGAAACTTCCTAACTGTTGTGGAACAGTCTCTAGTGTTTTCTGAACCCAAATGAGGGGGAGGTATCACAAAGTGAGAAACTTCAGTCTCCTTTCAGATATTTGTGTTTCTTACACAAGGCAACGATACATATCTGCTTTAATTTCAGATATTCAATCTCCTCCTCCTCCTTCCAACACTATGCAGTTACTCTAACTTTAGGAGCTTCCTATGCATCGATTTTTTTAAACTTCGTCTTTTCCAAGTTTGCTGTCCTTCATTAGGATAATATCTTTGTGTATAAACTAGGGTGTGAAACATTTAACTTCTTACACTATTTACTATGTTCTCCTTGTTCTCTTCTTCTCTCAACTAAAATCTCAGATTTTTCACAGACCCTTGCCTAGGAGTTGCCCAGGATTTAACATACGCAGAAAAAGTCATTTGCAAAAAAAGTCTGTACTTTATCCAGCTTCATGCCTTTCCTTAAATCTCACCTTTGCCAAACTAGCTGAAGAAAACCACAAACTGGTACCAACACTATGACAATTTTGTTTTCTGGTAGCTGATTATAATAGGAGATTATACTGCTCAATAATTTACATATATATCTCTCACTAATCCATGCAAAGTAGCACCATGTAATGGTCACTAATCCTGCCATCTCTTCTGCATCACCAGCTTGTCATTTTGTCCTTCTCTCCCATGTCTAGTACCTTGACTTTCATTTTGCAAGTGATTCAATACAAGGAGACCTATTTATATTATTGTGTGGGGCCCTGACTTTCTGAATAACTTGAGTGATTACTGCCAAATACAGGAAACATGATGGTGATCTGACACAATACAGAGGTTTTCCTACCAGTCATTATTTTTCAAGATTCATCACCAATCCACCTGTATTTTGAGAAAAAAAACAGGCCACCACAATACTAGGCAGACAGAGTAGAATCCTCTGCCCAATTCTTAATTCATACTTCCTCTTTTTTTTGTTATGAGTTACTATTACACACTACTGAGCTGTCTACAGCCTCACATGGATGAGCAGTTCAACTTTGTTTAAGAGCTTGGGACAAGTACTATCACTGGAAGATGAACCACTCCTTAAACTCAGCATCTGATGGATAAACTGTTCAGCATAGACATAAAAACAGGGAAGGGAGTCAGGCAGAGAGTGCTCTCTCCAAAATTGCCAGGGCCTATATTCCAACATAATTAAACCCAATAGAAGTCAATGGGATCCTTTAAGTAAACACAAAGCTTTAGGCTATATTAAATATCTAAAGAAACAGAGACCCATTCCCTTGATGTAATTCCCTTGACGTATGCTGTATTAATTGAGCTTTGAAACCATAACCCATATCTAAGAAGTTTCTAGTTCAAAATCCTTGAAATGTGCTGGGGCACTTTCCACATGGCTGAAAGGGCAAAACTGAAACCACGACTCAGGTGCTTTGATCCAAGGTTACAAAATCTGTATACATTGCTGAGGGTTTAAAATAACTTCAAAAAGAGCTGCACAAATTTTAAGTGGGTTAGTGTTACAGAGCAGACAAACGGTAAACCAAAAGAGGAGGAACATTTTACTCTGTAACTCTATCACCTCAAAAAAGTCCCAATGATTAAAAGAAAACTTCCACCTTTTTGTCCTTTTTTTTCTGTCTGCCAGGATAAGGCACTATAGTGTTACAAACCACCATATGAACAGCTCAGGATCTTTCTATACACTGTCATGAGATGAAAAGTCTCGGTCTTTTTTTCCCAACCATAAAATAATACTGCCTCTACCCACTTTAGTCCAGAAAACATCTTGGAAGAAGGCCAAGAGGAACAGAAAATTCTTTCTGCAGCCACTTTCCTCCAGAACACTGTTATTCCATAACGGCTTCCAAGCGTGAATAGCCCTTTAGATCACAGTCACCAAGCACATTCTGCAGTTATGTCCCCGGAAATCAGGGTAAGCCCAAAGTTGAAAGAGCCTCTTCTCTTCCTTTCCCAAAGCCCGTGCTTCCTTACCTTTAAAAAGAAATTGGTGATTTTGTTCCCTCCTCAATGACAATACTGGCCGACACCCTGTCTCCAACAATGCCCCAAACACCTGAGAAGACAGCCTTCCTATTTAGAGGCAAAAAAGCTGCAAATTACACACAATTCTAAAGACAGTTAAATATTTGCAGTGTAGGAATATTAAAGGCCTCTGAATAGGGTTTTCAAGACAGTCAGGAATTTGCAACAGTCAAGCACTGGGCATACCCTAGCTCAAGCATCTCACCTTCATACACAGGGCACTATTCCATGTGGCACAGAGCTCCCAGGCATTTAGCAAAATCAAAGTTGCATTTCTGAACACTCCTGTCTTCTTCAAAAAGCTAGGCGGCCTGGAAAAGGACCTACGCGCAGTTTAGTAGACAAAAATCATAGGCCTGGAAGCAGCAGAGCCCTCAAGACTCAAATAACCTCCATGCTTCTACCAAGAACCGACAAATCACTTAAAGAGAAAGCTTTGCTAGACCTCTGGGGTACCACAGCTAACAATTCCTTATGATTTTAGACTTTACTAAATAGAAAAAAACCCCCAGCTTTTCAACCATGATATGAATATTAACTTGATGCATTTTGGGAGGGGAAGGGCAAGGCACAGAATTTAGCACTCCAAGATAGTTATCAGCAAACTAACGTTTATAGGGCCCAGGTGCGCTTCACGGTTAGACCCCCATGGAAAGAGTGTAACTGTCCAGAATAAATTCTCTTTCCTGTAATAACAGGCATGACCAGAAGAAACAAACATGAGAACTAGTCAGAGAGGAAGATGGGGAAAACATTTTTAAAAAGGGAAAAAAGGAAGACCCGGGGAACTAGAGGCCAGTCAGTCTCACCTCTGTGCCTGGCAAAATGATGGAGGAGATCCTCCTGGAAACTATGATAAGGCACATGGAAAACAGAGGTGATTGGTGACAGCCAATATGGCTTCACTACGGGCAAATTGTGCCTGACAAATTTAGTGGCATTCTACGACAGGGCTACAGCATTGGTGGACAAGGGAAGAGCAACTGACACCATCTACCTGGACTTGTGCAAAGCATTTGATACTGTCCCGCACAACAACCTTGTCTCTAAAATGGAGACACATGGATTTGACAGGTGGAACACTCGGTAGATAAGGAACTGGCTGGATGGTCGCACTCAAAGAGTTGCGGTCAACGGCTCGATGTCCGGGTAGAGACCGGTGACGAGTGGCTTCCCTCAAGGGTCCGTATTGGGACCAGTATTATTTAATATTTATATAACATCTTTGTCAGGGACATGAACAGTGGGATCGAGCGCATCCTCAGCAAGTTTCCGGGCGACACAAAGCTGTGTGGTGCCATCGACGCGCTGGAGGGAAGGGATGCCATCCAGAGGGACCTAGACAGGCTAGAGAGGTGGGCCCGTGCGAACCTCATGAAGTTCAACAAGGCCGAGTGCAAGGTCCTGCACACGGGTCGGGGCAATCCCAGGCATGGATACAGGCTGGGTGATGAGTGGATTGAGAACAGCCCTGCGGAGAAGGACTTGGGGGTACTGGTGGATGAAAAACTGGACGTGAGCCAGCAATGTGCGCTCGCAGCCCAGAAAGCCAATCGCGTCCCGGGCTGCATCAAAGGAAGCGTGGCCAGCAGGTCGAGGGAGGTGATTCTGCCCCTCTACTCCGCTCTCGTGAGACCTCACCTGGAGTACTGTGCTCAGCTCTGGGGCCCCCAGCACAAGAAAGACGTGGACCTGCGTGAGCGGGTCCGGAGGAGGGCCACAAAGATGATCAGGGGATTGGAGCCGCTCCCGCATGAGGACAGGCTGAGAGAGTTGGGGCTGTTTAGCCTGGAGGAGAGAAGGCTCTGGGGAGATCTTATAGCGGCCTTCCAGTACTTAAAGGGGGCCTACAGGAAAGATGGGGAGGGACTCTGTATCGGGGGGTGTAGCGACAGGACGAGGGGTAACCCTTTTAAATGGAAAGAGGGTAGATCTAGATTAGAAATTCTTTACTGTGAAGGTGGTGAGACACTGGAACAGGTTGTGGATGTCCCCTCCCTGGAAGTGTTCAAGGCCAGGTTGGATGGGGCTTTGAGCAACCTGGTCTAGCGGAAGGTGTCCCTGCCCATGGCAGAGGGTTGGAACTAGATGATCTTTAAGGTCCAACCAAACCATTCTATGATTCTATGGTTCTATGAATGGCAGCAAAAATACGGAGCAATCAGGGACACAATAAGGTACCAACCAGACTATGGCTCCTCTAAGTCTCATTCCAGGTTCATATTGTACACCAACAGCAGAGTTTCGCTGAAATGGAGACTGCCACATCATTTGATTCCTGCCTGCAGCAGACCGTAAGCCAGCAGAAGCTGCTGAGGCTGAAATTACCAGTTCATTTTGACTCTAGCTTCAACCCAAATGGAATAATGAGACCCCTAAAAAGGCACTCATCTCTTTCTGACAGACCACTAAGCACATTCATTGTCCCTATGGTTCTCCATGATCAAACTGTAGGACTCTGTCTCCTGTTGTATGAAAAAATCGATATGCAGCTTCCAAGATCATAAAGGATGGCCGCTCCTCTAGTGTAGCTTTGCAGGGCTCCTACCTTCCAATCAGAAGAAGGTAGGAACAGACAGCATATCCAGTACGTTCTCCCTTCCAGCAGAGGTATATGCTGTCCAAAGACTAGAGGAAAATCTTAGAGGAAAACCCTCTCATCTCACTTTACCAGATCAGCCAAGAAATGAGACTCTGAGAAACTGCATGCATTTAAAGAAGGATTCAGAGAGCGTCATGTGCTTACAGCTGCCTTGGACAAAATACACGACAATATTAGCTACTATCATCTGAGGCATGTGTATCGTGCAGTAGGTACCAGGCACTAAGTTTGAAAACCAAGACCAATATGTGTAACTAAATGAGCTGTCTCTTTGAAAAGCTGCACAAGACTTCAAATTGAACATCGAATATGAAGCCTGAGGACTGAAGAACAGGTAAGAATGAAGAACTGTATGAGATCTGAGAAACATCAATTATTTTTCTGGCAAGAGGTGACTTCTGCTCAGCTTTTACTGACTACTATACGGCATTCTGAAACTCCTTTTCCAAATACCAACAGCCCCTGCGTCTTGAACCTAGTCCAAAGGACTACGTTTCCCTAGGAATTTTCTGAACTCTATCCTGATGCAAGAACGTAAAAAAAGAATCCCTGGCAAGTTTGTCAATAAAGGGAAAAAAATCAAGCAGGAACTCATATCCTCAGTACAGGATTCCTGCCATTCACACAGTTGTATTCACCCTGAGCGAAAGAAATTTCCAAATTCTTGTCCAAACCCATGAATTGAACCCACTTAGAACACACACTTTTACTCACAAACTATAGCAAGGTTGTACTACGAACTAGTTACTAGAAGAAAGCTGTGCTCTGGCTAGCAAACAAAACCAAATAGCTGTTACAGAAGAATTCTCCTCCAACATGGCCATGCTGGCTACTACCATTGCCGTGCAAGGACAAACGTGACCACAGCAAGTGGGTTCCATTTTGTAGTCCAACAACCCAGGCACAGAATGTCTACTTTACATTTCCTACTGGTGCATATAAGACTGAAGCAGGGAGAAGACCAAATTTATTAAACCACCACACAATGGCAAAATGATCTCACACACAAGAAACCTCAAACCCAAATGCAAAACCCACTGCAAGCAGTAAGTAAAACTAATAGGGTGCCGCAGGCCCTGTGCTGGCAAATGTAGAGAACTTACTAGGTACATCTCCAGGCTACAAACTCCCAAGGATTTTGTTGCATCACACTGGAATCTCACCAGAGTAATTAATGAAACAAATTATATTATGCTACTCTCTCGAAGTCTGTATGTTTCAGGAAGGGACAATTGACAAAAACATTGCACTGTTCAATTAAAAACATGTGCACTGCAAAGTCGAACTGTTCCTAGACTATTTGTTCCAGTGAATCTGAAGATCTACAGGACCAACACAAATGCTCAGCCAAGGGATAAGTCAGACACATTAGTCATCAGCTCTGTGTAACCATTAACACATCGAGGGAACTCATATTCAAGTACCCAGTGTCAGCTCTTTTAATAAAACTGCATTATGAAGTCAATGACAGGTTGTACAGTCTCCCAATTTACTAATCTTGTCATGACCAGAACTTGGAAGCATGACCTCGGTCCCCACCCTTCAGCACCTCTTCCTCTGGGCTCCTCGTGGATTTCTGTGACAGCACTCTTCTCATCTTCTCTCTGGGTGATCTCATGTGTTCACATTGTTCAGATTTCAGATTTTTAATGCAGATCATTTAAACCTCCACTCAAACCACCTTCTCCATCAACCTCATCCTGATCTCATGCCTCATGGATAAATTACCATTGGCAATCTGATCACCTTCCTCAAAATTCTGTCCCTAACCCACCTGCCAAGAGAAGACATTCAATTCCCCACCTCAAAAAAACATTTGGGTTTTTGCATAACATTTTTGCAACCCTTCCAAAAATCCCTTATTGTGTTTGTTTCCGCAGGGAATGCATATCTCTTCTTTATACATCAACTCATCAATTTCCATCTTACCTACTGCAACCTTCTTTTCCCTGAACACACCAAGCTCTATAGCAACCCTTCTCACCAGCATTGTCAGAATCATGTTCGTGGTGTATCACTCTGAGCATGCAATTTCCACCCATGAATCTCTTCTCTGCATAAATTTCTCTCTGGCTTCACATCCCAGCCAACAGTATTTCATTCACACTTCATATTGAGACCCCAATGGCTAACAGGAAAGCCAGCTTCAGTGGTCCATTCATAGGGTTGGGTTTTTTTTTTTTTTCCAATTCACACTACAATTAAGGATCCCAAAGGGCCCAAACNTATAAACAAGGTAAAGAAAGGCCTGTTCATAAAAGGAAGAGACCTTTTTCCAAAGGAACCAAAACGAATGGAAGCATGACTTGTAAAAAAAAAAAAAAAAAAGAAAGAAAGAAAAAAGACAAAGGGTACATTCATACCATGTGAAGATCACAAGTGAGCTTCAACCTTCAAGCCATTAAATCCACATGGTACATCATGCCACCAAATATTTATTGGCTTGGGTGTGGAAGCATGGCAGTCATGTCCACACACATCAGGGTGATCCCATTATATTGCTTTGAGGCCTGTGCTAGCGTGGATAAAACCAGGCTGGCATTTCTGTGTCTTACATAGTTCCAGTAGTTTGCAGAGAGGCAGAGCATGTCAACACTGTAAACAGATGCCCTAATTTCAGTTTCACCAAAAACAAAACAACACAACCCTAACAGATCCCAACTCTTCCCCTTCCCTGCAAAGACATCAGTTCTAATAAATACAAGCCAGGTCTGGATAACGAGACCTGGACAGTCTTAAAACTTCAATAACATGCCTTTGAGACCCAGCATTACCTTCCCAAACTTTCTTCTTGTTGAATTCTTCAGTACAAATTCAATTCTTTAAATCCCACAAGCCACAAAACATTGTTCTTTCTCCTCCACCCTTTGGGCAAAAAACAGCTAAAAGATTGCCCATGTCATATGCATGCCTTCGCTGAGCAGCTGTGTAGCTTTAGTGGCATGACCTCTGCTCCCCTCTTGAAAGGCTTCCTGTGATACGGCAGTACAGAAACAAACACATACAAAGTTCAGAATGTGTGCTCTGGTCACAGCAACACGAGATCAGTAACAATCAAATTAAACAAGAACCTCTTCACTAAAATTACCTACTTATTCTTCCCATTCTTTTCTTAGTTAAATTTTAGTCTTCCTCCCAATTGAGCTGCCAATGTCTCCCTCTGTACTTAATCCCCCATAACTAATCAGGTGTTTTATCTCCTGACAAATAATAAGGGAAAAGATACAAGGTGTAGATATTTTTCATTCATTTTGGGGGTTTGACCCCATACTTGAGGTTGACCTGATTTAAAAAAAAAAAAAACCAAAGCATCTCTCATATTCATTAAGTCTCCTAGATACCTATTTACCTTTTCCTTATTCTCACTGTTCTATTGAGCGTATCACAAAAAGCAGTCATATCTACTCACACGCAACGTGCACCACCAGAATCTGTGGCTGATTTTTATTGGTAATTCAGCATACAATGAATAAATGTACCTCTGTGAAGCCAGGTAAAGATTGACATGTGTCAGAGGGCCCTAAGTAACTCTCTGCGCCGATCTGGAACTTCAGTCCGTAACACTGCCATAAGGACTTTTGTACTTTCTGTGGCAGAGGATTAATGTGCAGAGAAGCGTTATACGTAGTTCCCAGTTCATGAAACAGAGGCCAGGGTACCAAGGCATCCTTTTTGACAAAACTGAAGTATGACTTCCTCATGGCCATGAAGGAGTATGTGCTATAAAGTTCTGAAGTATATGCTAGCAGAACCAGACTTGATGTTGCCTGTCCAAACTAAAGTTACATCCCACCCTGGTAAGCATCTTTATTCTTTTAAGGTTCTCTCTTGCCTCTGACGTACCAGCACATTTTGAAATACAAAATTGAAGTATTTTCCCCTTTGTTTAGCTATGTATTTGACAGAAAGATTTGGATAACCCAGGTATAACAAAATCTCATGGTTTTGCAACAGTAACCAGAAACGACACTGCTGCAGGGTCAAGGATTGGGTGAGAGACTGACATTAACCTGAGCACCCAAGTCCCATCCTCTGGGCAACTACAATCCCTCCAAGCATGCAGAACCAATTTACTTACAGAAGTGAAAATTTACCAGGCAGGAGAAGAAATGGCAAAAGTAACAAAAGAGTGATTTAAAAATGGCTCACAGATCCATGCCAGGAGCAGAGAAGAGTGAAACACACTTTCGTAGTGGCAAAGTTAGTACAAACCACCTAAGACCACAAAATAACAGAGAAGGGCTCTGGGGACCTACCCCTGTCCTAAAGACTGCAAAAGAGAGGATGAGAAGGCACGCATGGCAGGTTTTTGTCTGCGTTCTCAAATACAAAACAATGTTATGATTAAGGTGCATATCAGAAGTGTCAATCCAGTAGCACAATTCTGAAAAGCATGTATTTAAGATACAGAAAAATCCAGAGAGTCAACATCAAGGCCAGTAAGACACGGGCTGCATCAACAGACAACCTTCTGTCCACAAAAGCACTCCACCACATCAAGCTGGAGGTAGTCGGTGGATTCTGCTCGGATTCCACAGGCTTACATTGTAGTAGTCTCAGTAGATCATGACAGACAGAATACATTGCAATTTTTAGAAACAGGGATATCAACTAAAAGTGCAACATGAGCTAGTGAATTTAAGAACTCAAGCTTAAAACTGGTGTTACTTCTACTGATTGGGTGTCTAGATGCGGCAAAAGACCACCCACTGGGGCAGATGGTGCTTGCAACAGGACTGATGCAGTGCAAGTACCTGTCACGTTCTCATCTCTGATTTACAAGTGAATTAACCCTGATTCTCAGACAAAGCAGTGGTTTTCTTACTCTCCATCTTGGGGAGATGTTTGCACAATAAACACCAATAGGGTCAGCTGTCTGACCAGACTTCACTGCATGGCTAGAAAATTGTTAGAAAGGAAGATGGTAACTGTGGCATGAGGACTTAGGCCACTGAAATGAACAGAAACGATAAAACCCAAGCCAAAATAGTAAGGATTTTTTCCAGCATGAACTTCCAGAAAACAACATCTAGAACTGGAATAACAGTGTGGAATTTTAATGTTTGAATAGACTTTTTCAGCTTGATAGAAAGTGGTGGGTTTTTTTGGTTTAACATGAAAAAAAATGCAGCTCTAGCACTTAACTGCACCTTAAACATTGGACACAATTCTGTAGCAGGTTCTCCAGTAGGCAGAAGACTCATGCAGTGCATTAATGTGCTAGGAAAAGAGGAAACTGAGAATTTGCTCAAGGGTCTGTACGGGCTATACTTAAGCACTCCCTGAAATACGTCCCAAAGTTACAATTCGAAAGTTACAATTTTCAAATAAAAACAGCAGCTCTGACCCCTCCTCTACCAACACCATTCGACTATCAAAGCTCACTTTTGTGCTTACCAACCTACACACGCAGTCCATTTCTTTGCTTATTCTGTTTTAAAGCCAAAGAAATTCTATGGAGATCAACATCTTACTTTAATAAAAGATTAGGAAGGAGCTGAGTAGAGAAGAGACACGTTTCCCAGGGAGCCTTTCCATATCCCAGGAGACTTAAAAAGGTTATAAGGACACCTGACCCCTCTTGCCAATAGCATACTTCCTTGGTTAGCTCACTTGAAAAGTAAAGCTCTGCCAAGCTCCCTAGTGAAGTTGAGCTCCAGCTGAGAAGTCGAGCTCTGCAAATGCCAACTTTAGTGCCAGTTTCAACTGTCAATCTTGCTGTAAGAAATTATTAAAAACCCCTCCCTTCCAGTTTAAACGCTTCCCTGTCCCCTCACATACAAGACGTCAGACAATCCCCTCCTCTGCACCCTCCTTAGGTGGCTATGGTGTGACAGATAGGGACAGCATGGCAAGGCAGGTAACACGCTCCTTCTCATCAAGGGAGAAATTGCTACAGGCAAGGGAGAATTGCTGGAGGCACCACTTTACAAATCAAGACAAAGCTGAAAGAAAAGACACCAACTTCATTTCCTCTTTTGGAAGACAAACGAAGTGAAGGTACACTGACTTTTTCGAAAAAGCTGGGTAAGCACCTCTCCATCCTAGACTCACGTCGAGCTCCAAACACGTCTTTGCTGAAGCACCTCGGCTGCAGACATCTTGCTTTGCCCTTCAGAAGAGAAAGCCAAGGGTCTGGGGCGTGGGGGCCCCAAGGTGCACAGGTTAAGGCCTCTTTACACTTTAAAGCCTAAGTAGATCACAGGACACGAAAGGGTAAGGCTGAATGAAAATACCTAGACAAAAATTCAGGCCCAGGGAGGATCCAGGGTGTTTCTGGATCCCAGACATGTTTCACTTTAGACACATTCAACAAAAGATATCATGGACAAACTACAAAGGCAACAATAAAACTCCTTATTTTCTATGAGGGGGAAAACTATCAGTAGTTTCAAATAGGTGCAGTAAAAAGCAAATTCAAAAAACTACACTGCACAAGCCTCTAAAATGGAGCAGAACTCTTGAGTCTTTTTGTGAAGACTTGAATTCCTTATTGTTCTAGGGCCTGAACCAACAGATACAGCATATAGCTTTCCCACCTGGAATGCACTTGGCGTGGATTCGTCTCCCTCCACATGAATTCACATTCCTTCACCAGACAGGCTTTTGAAATAAAATTTATGAGGTTTTGCAGTGTTAAAAAAAAAAAAAAAACCCAAACCAAAAAAACAAACCAACCTGAATGGGAAGTCTATCAGGGAAATGCAGTTTCGTCTCAAAGCTTTCCCCCAAACCAGGTGTATGTGTAAGCAGCATCTGGTAACTGAAGGGAAGTATGCAGAAGTAGGGCCAGGTAACTCAGTGCAGACTTCAGACACTTTTAGCTACCCAGCCCCTCGGTGTCCAGACACCACTTCCAAGCTCTAGATCTCATTTCCCTCCTCCAACTCCATCCCCCATGGAAGCTTCTTCTAAGGGACTGATCCAAATTCTGGAGTATCATGGCTCAAGTGAAACGAGGCAACCAAACAACGTAAGTGTTTTACAGTAAGCAGAAAAAACATTAGTACACTTCTGCTGGGACTTCTGTAGTAAATATCTCCCCTGTCAAACCAGTCTTATGGAACACAAAAAGTGGACTGAGTGTACGTGTTTTCTTCAAAATGCAATAAAAATAAGTCACCAAACAGATTTCAAACAAACAACAACTTTTTCATTCACCATTGAAGTACTAGAGGACACAGAGTGTCTGATTCAGAGACAATCCAGTATTTTGTTGTTAGAATCTCCAGAAGTTGGATGGAAAGGAGAGATGGAAAAAGGGGCACACTCCCAAAGACAAATATAGAAATATTGCTCGGGAATGCGGAGATTTAGTTAGGAAAGCATTAAGTTCAGCCGGATCTCAAACTGGCAACAGATGTCAAGACTAATAAGTATATTAACAGCAAGAAGAATTACAAGCAATGTATAAGTCTGCTACTGAATGGGCTTGACACAAAGCAATAATAAAGCAAGCAACAAACAGCTGATAGTAAAGGAGGGTCAAGCTAGGGATCATCAATGCAAACCAGACATCTAGACGTCTATGGGATCAGAGAGGATGAAGCCACGTATCCTATGAGAGTTGGCTGTCATAATTGCAGAGCCATTCCATTCTCTATTATCTTATGGAAAAGGGCAAATACCACACTTATCTGCAAAAATGCAAAAAGACAGATCTGGGAAACCCCAGAGCAGTCAGCCTCACTTTAGTGCCTGAGAAAATTATGGAACAGATCCTTATGGAAGCTATTTCCAGGTACATGAAGGACAAGATGGTGACTGAAAAAGCCAGTTTAGATTTACCAAGGATAACTCATGCTTGACCAATCTCAATACCTTTTGTGATGAACCAACTTCCTCCACGCATGAGAGGAGAGCTGTGGATGTCATCTACCTTGATTTTAGCAAAGTGTTTGACATCGGTCTCCTTCAACATCCTTGCTGACAAGCTGCTAAGATATGGACCACAAGATGGTGAAAAACTGGCTAAACTGGCTCAAAGTCTGCACTCACAAAGAGGGGTGGTTAATTGCGGAAGTTGAAGTGGCAGCTGGTCACAAGTGGAGTTCCTCCAGAGTCGATACCAGGTCCGATACTATTCAATATCATTATAAACAACCCAGATGAGAGGATCGAATGCACTCTCAGTGAAGTTTGCAGATGACAACAAACTGGGAGGAGTGGTAGATATGCCAGAAGGAAGGGCCACAAGAGACAGTCACTGTGGAAGGCTGGAAGACTGGGCCACCAAGAATTGCATTAGGATTAATGAAGATAAATTTGAAGTCCTACATTTGGGACAGAGTAATACTGAGCAGCAGTACAGGCTGCGTACGGTCTGACTGGCTACAGCATAACTCTTCTTGAAAAAGACATCGGGCTTCTCTGATGGACAGCGAGTCAACTGTCTGATGACAGTGAGTCAACAGCTGAGGCTGCACTTGGAGCACACGTATAGCCAGCAGATCAAGGAATGTGATTATTCCACTGTACTTGGCACTTGCTAGACCACACCTGGAATAATGTGTCCAGTTTTGGTTGGAGAAGGTCCAGCAAAAGGCCACCAAGATGATAAATGGGTTGGAGAACTTGACATATGAAAAAGGTTGAAAGAATTCCATTCATTCAGCCTAGAGAAGTAAAGGCTCGGGGTGATCTAATCAGTCTTACAGGTAGCTACAGAGAAGACCTAGGTAGTCTTTTCATGAGGGCACATGATGACCAGACAAGAGGCAACAGGCACAAGGATACTTCAGGTAAAATTCTGTTTGGATATATGGAAACAATTCTTCACTGTAAGAACAATTAAACAGTGGAACAGGTTGCCCTGAGAAGTGGTGAAACATCCCCCACTGGAAATATCCAAGATTTGGCTTGACAAGGCCATGGATAACAAGGATGCTAAGGATGCACTTTCAGTGGAAAGTTGGATCAGATGATCTCCAGAAATCCCTTTGAGCCTAGACTTTTCTATTGTTCTTTGATTCTAAGTTCCATCCTCCAAATCAAGGTAAAAATAATTTGCAAAAGCTACAGACTTGCCATGCTGCAATTTCAGCAAGCTATTGTCAGGCACCTAAAATGGTTTAATATACATATCCCATTAGACATGCAACTGTTTTATGAATAAGCATCCCATTAAATAAAATTTTATTTGTATTAAAGTTGGACTTGTTGGACTACCAGAATAAACAGCATATAGAAGGAAAACTCAGTAGGATAAAAATTTCCAGTTCTCTGCAGAGCTTCAATCCTCATTCACTGTCAATGGGAAGGAGTAAGTAAAGAATCATACAAGCGACAGGGGCAGGAGTGAGACTGAGTAAGAAAGTTTTAAATATTAAATTCAGCTTCAACAATAACAAAATTGTAAAGGCAAGGAAAAGAAAATCTTGGAGAACAGAATTGCCACTATCTGGTGTCTGCACCTTCCTCCAAGCTGGCTGGTGCTAGCCGATTTCAGACCACATACTGGACTGCAAACCAATTGTCCAATTCTGTACAGCTGTTCGCATGTGTTGCAGGTGGGGGGCGGGAGAACAATAGGGTTGGTTCATTCACACTATTGATACAGCTGTCACAGTGAACTGAAATAACATACACTCAGATTTGGAAGGTTATCTGCAAAGCTTACTTCCACAGGACACATACAAGAACTCTGGAATGAAAGTGATGGATTTCAAGTTTCCTTGGAGGATTCTGCTCTAGATTTTACCTTTCGCTGGAGTGATAATTTTTTCTTAGCATCAACAGCAAATTACTGTATTGGGTATAATACTGCTAAGAGAGATTCTTTCTACACCTAACAGAACAGCTAATCTCTGCTCTAATTCTCCTGATCTATAGTCTTGGATGTACAAGATGTGTGTTTTAAGATTGCCAGCAATTATTCATCATCAAAAATGTTTCTGATAGCCCAATAGCAAGGTCTAACCCTAACAAAACCAGACACATGAGTAAAGGCAAATATATACACACTCTGGAATACTGCCTTGCCAAAAACACAGACTTTATGAAACTGTATGAAAAACAATTGCCATCCACTTTGTCCTTGTTCCTACTCCTACAGAACTACACCTTTTCTGAAGACAACCTTTCTTCCAAATCAAGTTGCCCCAAATTACTTGGTTTTACATAACATTTTTTGTTTAGGTCTTGGCTCTAATCTGAATCTTTCAGTGCCCTCGGATGAGGAATCCGTGGGATATCATACATGTAGTGATGCTCGAAGTAAGAAAAGAAGTAAGAACTTGTGGCAAGTTACCAGTTTCCCACTCAACAAACATTAGAAAACAAGTGCAGGATGTTAAGTGAGATGTATTTTCACTATAGCAGTACGGGTCAGAACAAAGCTATTGATTCTTCCACTCATAAGTGACAACTAACCAAAGGAAAAAAAAAACCAAAACCCACAAAACAAAACACAGAGTACTAGCTCGTATTCAGTAAGAAACGTGGAAAATTCCTGTCAGAGCAATGATCAGAGCTCAGCTCATCACATACACCACCTTGCACCAAGTCAGCCTAGAAACTGGCCCAGTCCTGTGCAATAAAGTCTGTGCTTTGTCCCAGCAGGAACTACAGATTTCATAGCTCTATGACATGGAACAATTATCCATGCATTCATTAACTCTACCAGAAAACACCTAACTTGTCCATTGTCTCTCAAGTTTGCTTTCCATCAGCTTCAGAACACAGAAATAATGTAGGAATTTGGAATTTACCCAACGGAGCCCAAAACACGCAAAATGAGCACCTAAAGGAAGAAAATCTAGAGCTCACTAGCAGAACCGCTTCTGCCTTCAATCTGCTTCAGTGACAAGATCAAACCTACCTGAGCCTTTGTTACATACTGCCATTACTTAAAAAAAAAAAGTCTCCACTTTATTCGTGTGAGAAGAAATTCAGCTGTGACAAGGAACAGAGCACAGGGCCAAAAAGTGGCACTGGGTAGAGAGGAAAAAAGTAGTAATCTAGCAAGTTTTCAGTCAGGGCACAAAGTAAGCTTTTTTAGAGCAAAAGCAAGACACCTGGCTAACACTCCCTAGTGAGAGCAGTGACCAGACTAATTGTATAAAGTATTCCAGTAGAGCTTATATATTAAAATAATCAATATGAGACCCAGAAGGCTGCAAAACAGTCAAGTCAGTGTTAGCAACACTCATTTTTTGCATTTCCTTTGCAATTTTACCTTCTTACCTATTAAAATAGAAACTGCTTCTTAAGGACTACAAAAATTACTTTGCACTCATTCTCCAGGATAGACTTGAGTCATCTCAGCTGACGAAGATTTCCCACTGATTGTTGCCATTGCTATGATTTTGATCTTCAACATATTGCAGCTACTAATACAACTGCATCACCACAAGACTGTATTTGTTCCTACTACTTACAAATACAGTGGAATGAAGAACTTAACTTTTCCATCTCTGTTTACTCTTCTGTATTGGCAGAGCAACCTGCTGCCAAAAAAGTGATTTAAGGTTCTTGGCTGCAAGATTCCAACCCAGCATTACTAAGACCCCACCAGAAAGAAAAGACTCAGGCTGTAGCTTCTCTGTATCAGCGCTTTTTGAAAAAGGCATCAGTAGAATGTGCCATTACTGATGAGCAATCCAAAACCGTACAAATGGGAAAAAAAAAAAAAATCTTTCAAGAACTAAACAGTAGATTTTTTAAAAAAAAGTTAGGAGTTGCTATTGTCTCTGCAGCCTGATAAAACATGAGGTTTTTATGCTGAATGCAGCTGGAACATAGCAGCCTTTTTAAAAAAGGTGAAAGCTAGAAGCATTCCCTCATCACCCTGTGCTCCTCTAGACCCTGCAGCTTTGCTGTGCAGAGAGGAACGTTCAGCCTCCGGCACAAGTACAAGACTCCATTAAAACAGTTTCTTTTTGCTTTCAGACTTTTTTTTTTTTCCGTTTTGAAGAACATCCTGCCAAAAACCAAATCACCACAAAATGTAACATTATAGGACCTGAGCATTTCAGCAGTGCACTTTTCTTGGCTATCAGTTGTGACCATGCGGTTCGACCCAGCGGTTAGCGTTGAACCCACAAGTGGCTTCCACCGAACTTTCTCTATAGCAAGAGCATCAAGCGTTCCTGAAATCCTCTCACAGTCCACTTTACTCCAGGAAGTATGCCAAAAGGAATGATGAGAAATCCAGTCTACGCTGTAATTAAATGTAAAAACAGAGATATGCAGTTGAACACATCCACCATGCAGAAAAGGCCAGTAAAATTCTGCAAAGCAGACAGGCCAGTACTGTACACAGTCCACCAGATCCTGTGAAAAGGAGCAATAAACTTTGAAGAGCAGCCAGAGTAGGTTTTGTTAACTAGGGAACCAGACCTTGGCACTGATCTAGTTGATCAGCACACTCCTCACCTGAAGCAAGAAGCCACATCATTCGCTCACTCCTTTGACACAGGGATACCCAACCTGTGACTCACAGAGTATGTGAAGTGCTTGTGAGCAATTCACCTGTGCCATGGCCCAGCTTCAAATCCCTCAGGACAGGAAGAAAACTGCCAGCTGAAAGACATACCTGGCAGTAGCAGCATGCTCTCAGATATCCTCCTGCTAGGATTGCCCCAAGTCAGAGAGACGCTACAGATACCCACAGCACACGCACAGTAACAGATGTGTACAAAACTGTAAATTCAGCACATCTGCATCAGATTTACTGCACAGGCAGAGATCAAGTGTACTGCCCACGCTATGCAGCTGAGTGATCTACTGCAACAAAGCAGCTGGACACTAATTATTCCAAACACTTTGCAAGGGAAGCTCCCAGCCCATTCAAACAGAAAGCTGGCCTCTCCTTCCTTCAAAGGGTCTCAAACGCAAAACTCCATGAAAAGATGTGCATACCTGAGATAATTTGAGGGCAGATTTCTTCTCTCAAGAATTTAAGTGCTTTGATTACACTGAATTCTCCTACCACAGTATTGACAGAGCAAAGGGGAACAAAGTCATGTTTATAGTCATGTTTTTCTCCTCTTTAAATGGGTGGAAAGATGCTGGCAAAAGATGCAGGCACGATGCCACTAAGGACGGGGGAAGCTGGAGGGAAAATTAGGAGTAAAATGATACCTTCGTAGATTACTTTGGCAGAAGAAGGCTGCCAGTAGCTATATAGTAAAACACAAGAGTTCTGACCCTATATAGAACAAGACAGGCCCCAAAAATGCACTAATGGCCAGAAGTTCAGACATAATCATAACTGGCTGGGAAAAATAGGATTACCTTACATCTCATGAACAACTACATTTGTCCCGTAGCACTCAAGCAGGGACTTAAAACTGGAAGCATCAGGTCAGTGCCATATAATCTCCTCAGCTTAAGTTAAAGGCCTCATATGGAGTTACAAATACTTTGCAAGTATGTTTTCTAGCAGAAAATGGAGTAGGAAGTATGAAGAGACCCTGACAAACATTGTACAACATAATGGGGTCTATTTGTTCAACCCCAGGGAGTGTTTGGGGCCCAGAAAGAATGAATGTAACTATTCAACAGCCAAAAAAAACCCCCAGTTGATTGAAACTGTTCATATAAGGAACCCTAAAAGAAATTTCCATTTGCATTCCCCTGCCAAAAGCACACACGATGCACACTTAGAAAAGGAATTAATTTGTCTGGGTTGAAAATTCCAAGAGTGTTAGGAGGGAATTAAAAGACAACACACACATGTGCGCTCATCGGAAAAGGTAGTGTTTTATTTTACAAAAGCACACAGCTCTGTGAAAAATCTCTGAGCTACTCATTTGCAGGTTGCATTTTAGCAAGAAAGTTTAGCAAGCAGATTGACAGATCTTATGCTGACCCAAAATTTCACAGTACTGTAAGTCTCCAGACTGATAGTGACTGTTCTTTACACATGTAGACTGATTTGTGACTGCTTTCCAAACTCAGTACGGTTCATTTTCTGACACGTAATGTGGTCCAGACCCTGGCTTTCCAGGAAGTTCTTTATGTTACATGGAGTTTAAGAGCTGACTTGCTTCTCCAGAGTCCTCTAGGATCCCTGGCAAGAGAAAATATTTTTCTGTGTATTTTGCAGTAAGCTGCTAACAAGCATAGCTGGTTTGCTTGCATTCACAGTTGTGGGAAACCGTGTTAGATTAATGGAGAAGGGTAGGGAAGAAGAAAAGACAGAGGAGTTAAAAATAACACAAATTATTTCCCAGGCGTCCTTTAAGTTTTAAAGAAAGAAACCAAGTAACTTCAATAGATGCCATGCATCAAAACAACATGCATATAACAGGACTTACAGAACTACTACACACGACTGATGTCATCTACCTGGACTCGTGCAAAGCATTTGATACTGTCCCGCACAACAACCTTGTCTCTAAAATGGAGACACATGGATTTGACAGGTGGAACACTCGGTAGATAAGGAACTGGCTGGATGGTCGCACTCACAGAGTTGCGGTCAACAGCTCGATGTCCGGGTAGAGACCGGTGACGAGTGGCGTCCCTCAAGGGTCCGTATTGGGACCAGTATTATTTAACATTTACATAACATCTTTGTCAGGGACATGAACAGTGGGATCGAGCGCATCCTCAGCAAGTTTCCGGGCGACACAAAGCTGCGTGGTGCCATCGACGCGCTGGAGGGAAGGGATGCCATCCAGAGGGACCTAGACAGGCTAGAGAGGTGGGCCCGTGCGAACCTCATGAAGTTCAACAAGGCCGAGTGCAAGGTCCTGCACACGGGTCGGGGCAATCCCAGGCATGGATACAGGCTGGGTGATGAGTGGATTGAGAACAGCCCTGCGGAGAAGGACTTGGGGGTACTGGTGGATGAAAAACTGGACGTGAGCCAGCAATGTGCGCTCGCAGCCCAGAAAGCCAATCGCGTCCCGGGCTGCATCAAAGGAAGCGTGGCCAGCAGGTCGAGGGAGGTGATTCTGCCCCTCTACTCCGCTCTCGTGAGACCTCACCTGGAGTACTGTGCTCAGCTCTGGGGCCCCCAGCACAAGAAAGACGTGGACCTGCGTGAGCGGGTCCGGAGGAGGGCCACAAAGATGATCAGGGGATTGGAGCCGCTCCCGCATGAGGACAGGCTGAGAGAGTTGGGGCTGTTTAGCCTGGAGGAGAGAAGGCTCTGGGGAGATCTTATAGCGGCCTTCCAGTACTTAAAGGGGGCCTACAGGAAAGATGGGGAGGGACTCTGTATCGGGGGGTGTAGCGACAGGACGAGGGGTAACCCTTTTAAATGGAAAGAGGGTAGATCTAGATTAGAAATTCTTTACTGTGAAGGTGGTGAGACACTGGAACAGGTTGTGGATGTCCCCTCCCTGGAAGTGTTCAAGGCCAGGTTGGATGGGGCTTTGAGCAACCTGGTCTAGCGGAAGGTGTCCCTGCCCATGGCAGAGGGTTGGAACTAGATGATCTTTAAGGTCCCTTCCAACCCAAACCATTCTGATTCTATGCCTAGACAATAATCAGCTCACTTAAAATAGACAAGTTATACTAGGACATGAAGGAAGCGGGAGGGAAATGTTCTCACACGGGCTGAAGGAAGACTACAAAATTAAATCCAGTAAATATCATACTTTCATTTCAGCGGAAAACTTAGGTATACAGCAATTGCCAAAATGGATTAGGCTATACCACCTACATCAGTAGCTCCTAGAATACAAAGCACAGAGTTGTAATCTGCATGGCCTATTTTTGTTCAGGTTGTATAAGAATGAACAAATTACATGAAGAAGACACATCGGTGTTGGATTTCCTTCAGATAAGTAGCAGAGGGAACACAAACTTATCCCTGCGCTTGTCCCAAGAAGTCTCTTATTTCCAAGGGAATAATCTATTACTTTTACTAGCTTACGTCTTTGTTTACTGTTTCTAGCTGGGGTGAAAGGAGAGAGGCTGGGTTTGCTGGTTGTTTTCTGAAGAGAAGATAATACTAGGAGATCCAATTAAAAAGCAGTATTCCAGATAAGGATGAACTAGTTACATGCAGAGATCACCGATACCTCTCACATCCTATTCTTCTAATTTTGGGTGGTATGCTGCACTGAGGCGTTCCAACTGCATACACAGGCACATCCAAGTTATTTTCTTCAGGTTTGCTGTAAAATACCCTGTTAAATGCGTAACTCCCGACTTTGTTCATCCATATTCAACGGCAATGTCAACTGCCATTCTGCTCTCCACGCCCAGACTCTAATAAAGCCTGAAGAAACCTCAGACGGTCTGAGTGCTGACACAGGTAGATTAAAGTGATTCCCATCATTGAGGAAAAAAGTGAGAAAGGGGATGGTAAAATTTGTAAAAGTGTGTAAACACTGTTAGTTACAATGCTCTGTACTAAAACACCTCACCTGCTCACCTTTCACTGTAGTGAAAATTGGACGTTTATTCCTATGCTTTGTTTGATCCCTGATAATACCTTACTTCTTGCCCTACAGCTACTGTTTCACTATAAGACTCTCATGAAGGATTTTGTCAGTATTTAGCAAAGCCTGGTTGTTTGGATTTCCAAAAGCAGTCAGTGTCCACGCAAAATGCAACCCAGCCCCAGGGCTCCAGCACGTCCCTTTCCATTTCACACCATAGCCTTCATTAACAAGGTGATATATTTTGTGCTGTCTCTGAGAGGGTGCGTTCACTGGGGCCAGAGGGAGGGAAGAGGAACACAGAACATGCACACAGAGAAAGGCTGCCCTATAACTAAGAACAATATTGTCCTTAAAAAGAGGGATGGGGGAAGGGAACTAATGCGAGTAGATTGTTACAGGAAGAATGCAATGTCCTCACCACAAAACTAATCAAACTTCCTTTGTCCTATAGACAAATGCCAAGCAGAAACTGTGCATTTCTGCCAGAAACCATTTTCCATATGCAGGACAATATTTCATCCATATAGAGAGGTAAAAGCCACAGTGAAAAAAAAAAAATTGAGAATGCAGAAAGAAATGAGGCTTAAAACGCACAACACTCCATCCCATCCCCCTCCCCTCACGCCAACCTCTCATCTATAATCCAACACAAGAGAGACAACAGGCAAACAGCAAGAGGTCATCTTCAAAGGGCTGGTTGCCAAGGGAGGCCAGTGGAAAGAGCGCAGGCATGTCCCCATCAAAGTCCAGCAGCTGTGAGAGAGCCACAGAGGTGCAGCTTCCCCTGGGGCTGCAATGAAATTCAGAGATGGAGGATAGTGCTGGAGCTGCTCTAGCCAGCAATACAAAATGGGTAGCTTTGCACTTTGCAACAGGGAAAGCACAAGAGAGAAGGGTTATGATATTTTAATCCTTCTCTCCACCCATTTTTGCACTTCAGATACTTGAACTACTGTTTAAACTCATCAAGATACACCCTGTAGAATCACTGCAGCAGTAGGCAAAAGGCAGCACCAACGATCAACTTTCTGCTCAGTTCAAAATGAAAACTTTGGCTCAGTGACTACACGCAGAACAGAGATGGAAAAGCTACAGCAGATAATGCACCGCCAGCTGTAGTTTCATTACTTCTCACAGAAAATACAAACACATCTTCACAGCTGGAGCCTGGGAGACTGTCCCACAATAAAAACTGCCTGCAAATATTACCCAACAAAGCATGTATCATTTTTCTTGGAGAAAGTACGAGATAATAACACAGACTCCTAGCTACCTGCAACATTTGCATAAAAAAATTAGAAGCCAATGTATGAACAACCACAGATTCTGGTTCTTAGAATTCTCAGAACTTTAGCTCTTTGTATTAAATGAACACATGATGATCGCATGTAAAAATTAAACTCCTAGTCCTCAAATACAGGAAAAGAAGTTGCAAATGCAAGCAGTGAAATCTAACAGATTAAGTAAAATCAGAAAGGAAAGAAGAATCAAAATTGCTCTATTATGAACAAAAAATTAAAAATTAAAATTCTGACTTTTGTAGTTCCCAGAAGCTAGGGGCTACTCTGGTTTAGAAAAATGATTGTCCACCTCCCCTGACAAGTGGCTTAATTAGCTGACAGAACTTCAAAATACAGTTGTTGAATTATCAGGTAATGGTAGGATATAAATAATTGCATTACATTTACCTCCCACCTCATGCCTAGAATCTTCCCCAAACCACTCAAAGAAAGGAAGCAGCTGGCACTTGCTAAGGATGAACAGACACACTTCTTTAGCATGCATTTTGGAGCATGAAGTTTCAGTTGACATCAGCAGACAACAGTAGCTTGAGTGAAAATTCAAATGGCACAGAGTTAACATGGTCTGAACAAATCCTCTGGGTTGCAATACAAAGGTCAACAGGAAGGACGGTTTTAATATTTAGAAAGTTCTTGATTACCACCTTGACTGAAAGTCAGTCTGGAAGCACCACCAGGGAAGCAAAAGACACATCAGTGATACTGTATTACACCTGCATTCCTATTAGTCAGCATGGAAAAAGTTTTTCAAGGCTGAAACATAATAGTTCATACCCTAAAGATGTACCCTATTTCTTAGGTCAGCATGTGAACTGATCTTTGCATTTTTGCATAAAGACTCTTTCAAGATTCTATAAACCATACAATCTCTGGCCAACAGAAGTTCCTTCAGCCTGTGCCTCAGAAGATGCTCTCAAAAGTTTTTGAATATGATGAAAATACTGTTGCCCTCCACTATGGCAAGGCACATTAAACAGTCTGAAACAGAATACTCATTTTGTGTCTTTCAAAGTGATGTGCTGAAGTTGATTAAAAAAAGAAAGCCTGTTGTCAGCAGACTTAAATTCAGTACATAAGTGTCTGCATCACCACCAGAGGGTTTTAAGAGACTGAAACCAAGGACATGTTGAAAACCCTACATAATGGACATTTATTCAGAGTTTTATATCTCTAAGAGCAGAGCAGAGAGTAAGGAGTTTGTGTGTGCACACACAGCAGAACTGACCTCCGCCTATCCCACACAACGCGATGACCAAAAGTGGAGTTGTGGTGCTTACCTGGGTATTTGTCACCGTGTCTTCAACATACCGAGTACCCCAGAGAAGAACTTCCTTGAGAACTGAAGCACTGTATACCAGCTTTGTTTCCTTCTGTGAGCACTCCTAGCATGGCTTACTCTCTGGAAAAAAAAAATCACCACCTCTTTGAGACAGTGCTTCAGAGATATGCTCTCAGCTCAGTGGTGGGAGTAATGATTTCTCAGTTCCCAGAGCAAGCGGCACGTCCCTGAAGCACAGGCCCAACAGAGGTCAGATTCTTGCATCTGCTCCTCTCACCACCCAGACTAGACTTCCCAGCACCCAATCTTCTCCTCCACATTCTCTCTCAGTTGCTCCCCCTATGTTGCATTACTTCTAAGGAATCTTATTTATTCCTCTGTCTTGATAAGAAATTATCTGCGCTGCATACTCTGTCCAGTCTTTCCTCACTCCTCTGCCACAAATCACTCCTTAGCCCCTGTTCAGACCCAGTCTACTGCAAATCCCTTCACACATCTCTCTTATGACGTAAGAGGAAGACAAATATTGAAATCAGCTATGGATATTACGGGTCTTAACTACACATTTTCCTTCGTCACACTGCTACAGAGTTAGACTATTTTGGACACCTCTCCTTACTTCTTACCTCTGCATACATTTCTCTGAAGCTTAACCTTTAAGTTTTCTAGATTTATAAATAGGTGACTCTCAAGTCACCTATGATAACTATCATATTCTTGTATTGAATTTTATCATAAATTGCAAAGCACTCTCCCTCTCTCTACATTTAACTTTAGCTTACATTGCAGCAACCAAAAAATGCTCAAGAAAATACCTGTGACAATTTTTACAATCTAAAGATTGAAAAATGATTTAAGATGGAACTCTCTAAGTTTACCTTTTGGTCAGATTTGTTTTTATGTTTTATAGGCCATCCTGGAGCAATACACGAACAGGTAAAGTTTACAGGAGTTCTGTTTCACACTCCAGCTGCCACACGCCTTCTCATATCCCAGTTTCCCCACTTTGTGCTCCAAATTTTCCTTAACTCTCCTCTCCAAGACCTACCACTTGACCTCTTTTTCAGTTGGACAACCTACTATACTTCAATGGGTTTGTTTCCAATTTATGACTTCTGCCCACCTGAAAACATTTTAAGGTGTTAGGGAAATTTTAGAAGGAAAGGAGCCTTCTGAAAGCACAGGTCTCCAAACAGGTACAGCCTCCTGTTTGTTTCTAGACTGTCTCCTCTTCCTTCAACATCAAGTTCTCAAGAAATTACCTCCACAGCCTTCTTCATGCTCTGCCCCTGCTTTGCACTCACATTCACTGGGCAAAGTCCAAACATCACATCTAGTTTTACATACACTTCTTCTGTCAGGTGTAATGTTATAACAGATAGCAGCACAATCTCTCCGATCTATTTAAAATGGAAATACAGGTGAAGCCGAAGCCTCTGCTGCAACTACATGAGACAAGGCTCTAGAATAGGCTGTATGCAAAGGAACACGATCTCCTTTATTGGAAGGCAAGGTGACTTTCTCATTGTACTTCAGCTTGTCTCACAGCAGGAACTGGATGCATTCCCCCGTTTCCTTTGACATCTCCCCCAGCCCCACAGGTCCAGGATTCTCTCAAGGCCACTCACCCCACTTCTGAGCCCCCAGCGTAAGCAACGCGGCTCTTAGGGAGACACCGGCCATCCTCTGTGATGTCCAGTCTCCTCACTTGATGGCTCCTGAGCCCGGGTGCACCCGGGAACACACAGGCAGACCTGTGTTACATTGCTGCATTACGCCATGGTGGAGAGAACAGACCAGCCTGCTCGCCGGATCTCACCCTAATGGCAGACGGAGGTGGCTGGATTTCTGTTGCAGCAAAGTCGTTCCCCTTTATGACTGTATGGAAATCATTCCTTTTTCCCTCTGCTTCACTTCCTCGTTCACAGTATAGGGAAAAGCTAGCCCTGCCCAGAAAGGAATTGAGTACTTTAAATAAAAAAAAGTAGTGGCCCGTATTATGGCATATAAATCAGGTGCAAAGAGTTGTTTCTGAAAACAGATTAAGGTTTAATGGGTTTTTTTCCGTAAAAGAAAATACCTGGTGCACTGCGTTCTGCATTTCAGATAAAGTAATGAGTAACTGCACTGTTTTCAAGTCTTCTATGACAAGATTTCAGTGAATATTGAGACCTTCTATGTTATCAGATGGGAAGAAACACTCAAATCCACAGGGGAAAAAATGCCCTTCTTAAAAACAGCCACCTGATGGCAGCCTGTGGCTTCAGTCCTATTGTTCCAAGTGGCAACTGGCAACCATTTTGAGCGAGATTAGCTCTACACTGAGTCACCACTGAAGAATGTTCTGTAGTAGGGAGAATGACTTCAAAATAAAAAGCTATTCTTAATTCTAATGTAACTCATTGCTGAAATAGTCACTGCAAATATTCCCATTTCACACACTGTGAAATTCTCCCCTCTTTCAGCCTCAATTTGTTTTATTTTGCACAGCAAATAACCAACTTAGACGTAAACCGGTCTCCACAACTCAGTGCAGTGCACTATTCAAAACCCTTCGTCAGCATACAAGGCTGACTGATGTACAGTTTTACGCACTGCTCACAGTCTATGCTTTGACGTCTTGAACCAGAGCGCTATTCTGCACTTAAGAAATTATCAGTCCTTCGTTCTTTTCCATCTTTCAAAGGTAGTTATAGAAACTTAGCACTTGCTGGCTGAAGGATTCATTTTATATTATTTGAAGTCAAACTAACAATAATGAAAGTTTCTGAAATTCTGGAGACCCGATGCACTCCCCTTTCATTACAATGAGGTTAATTCCCTGATCTAAGAGCAAAATTCAACTTCACTTTGAATACAGAACTGCAAAACTGAACTGTTTTACAGAACTGTAAACCAGAACAGCTTTCCTCAGCTTCTCCTCTGACACCATATTAATGTACATGCTTATCATACTCCAGCACCCTATATATGGAGGGAAAAAACCAAGGTACTAGAAGTTTCTAAAATTTAAAATTTACCTAAGCTTTTTTGTCCAAATAATTTTCACTGGCATTGGCGTTCTAAATGTTCGTTTTTATCTAAATTGTATAGGAATGCTAAGGCTGGAGTAGTAAGCGTTTCATACTTTAAGTGCGAGATTTAAGGCAGCCCAATTCAGCCTTAATTTTAGATACTTGTGCTGTATTTCAGGATACAACAACAGTTTTCCCTCCTTCTTTCCTCATCTCTTTCTGGATTCTTCCTTCCTATGGCCATTAATCTATCGCCTCATCTCTCTTCTCTTCCAGATTACCACTTCACTCTTCCACCCCACCCCCTTTTTTTCCTTTTTTTTTTTTTTAAACCAACTCCTGTAGCACTGGCATACAGCCCATGCTAATAAGTCCAGCAAAGCTTATTGGCTTGGGTTTAGTGCTGTGTATCTACTGTTGGCACACCTCACCACTGAGGTATGCCTCACTGATTGGGAAATTAATGGTGTAAACTGTACTCCAAGAATGCAGCAGTGTGGGGCGAATGAGTGCTGTCTGCAGGACACTTCCCTCACATGTTAGAAAAATTGGACAGTGCAATGAATGAGGTAAGATACTATGAGAAAAGAAAATATAGCGTTGTGGTTAAAGCAGCTGAATGCTTCCCAAGAGACTGGATTGCTTCCTCTGCCACAGAGTTCCTACGCAATGTTGGGCAAGTCATAAAAACAGCCATACAGGGCGTGACCAAAAATCCAACCAGCACAGTATCCTATCTCCAACAGTGGCCAACTGCAGAAGTTTGAAGAATAGGAAAAGCAGAACAGATACAGAATGATTCTTCTTTTGATACAGCCTCTTAATTAAGGCTATCAGTGACTAAAAGACTTCCAGAGCTGAGACTTCACTCAGAACATTGTGTTTAATAGTAAGTAATGCATCTATGTTCCATGATTTTGCCTAATCCCTTTTGGATGACACCCATACTTTTGGCTTTTACACCATCCTACAGCAAGTAACACAACTTATTGTTTTAAAAATATACATTCTTTTGCTAACTTGAAAGCTGTTATGTGAATTTCACTGAGTACGCTCTGATAGTCCTTGTATTGCAAGGAATAGCCAATAACTGTTCCTTAGTCAGTGTCTCTACATCAGACTTTACTCAAAATCTCCTGCCAACGGCCTCTTTTCCAAGCTGATAAAATTCAGTCTTTTTCAGTGAGCGTCATGATCACGACTACATGATGAGGCTGATCCACAGCTTGTGATCTACCTGTTCCTTCTTCTAGTCTCCCTCTCCAGTTTTATGATGCACTGACTTGAACCACACACAACGTTCAAGCTCTTGGAGCCAAACAGTGCCCGTGAGGTCTCCTGCTTTGCTCTCTGGTCCTTTCCTAGTAATTGCAACACTCTCATGAAATTTCCAGTGTTATTTCTACCAGGGTAAGGTTTTCAGATTACGCTCTATTCTTAAGAAGGAAAAGAAATCTTAGCCACAACTTTGAGAAGCCTTTTACGATCCCTTTTTGTTCTTCCTGGTGCATGCCTCCAGCTTGCATTAAAATTAACCAGGATCCTTCCCAAGATCAGCACTGATACATAACCCACTGTATATACAGCTGTGACTTGTTGGGGAGAATCCCTTTAACCAAGGTCCTTACACGCACATTCTGGCACATTCAGCCAGAGATAAACACAGAGCAGGGTCTGCAGAAAATGTGACATATGCAAAAATAAAAACAAGGTCAATGGAATCTGTGCCCAATCACAAAAATAAACAGAAAAGGACAGGCATTGTGAAAAGAACAACCACACTCACAAACACATCTCTGCACTCCTCTGCTAGGGAACTTCTAATTTTGTCCATAATATTTAAATAACTGTTGGTGCTCGTTTTTAAAAATACATGTAAGAGTCCCTTCATTTCATCAGGCGTTTTGAAAATAGATGAGTTTTATATCTATAGAAAACTAACATATATTGCAAGCACCAAAGGCCACATGAAAAAAACCAGCTGTGTTAGAAGAGCTGTGGTTAGGATGCTTCGGTGACCGTCATACCGTGTATGGCCTCTGTCAGGTAGCTAACAGTACACAAAAGTATCTATCATCAGTCGTCAGACAGACAATCCGACTCAAACATACACTACCATATTTTGGCTTCTTTCTAGTACCTAATATCACAAGATACCGTTGTCTTTTTTTTCAGAGCACCTCAAACCATCATAGCTACTATAGTACTAAAATAATGTATCGGTGACTTCAAACCTGCCTCTTACTGCCAGAACAGGGAGTCATTTCAGGCCCAGGAGCCTCAAGTGAGTAAAGTTTTCTTGACATTAAGGAGGCAGCCCCTTACCCCCGCCATTCTTCTTGGAGGAATGTCAGGCCGGTACTAGCATTCAACTCCCTGTTTAATACATTCATCCAGATTAACAAAAGTTTTTTGTGCAAGATCACATCACCTTTCAGTAACTAACTTTATAAACTAGTTTGCTATGCTGGAAATTAATACTGTGCACTGTGGACACGTTTGCTTGTACTTCAGCTGATAAGCTCCTCTTGCTATCCTCTCCCAGTCCAGAAGAAAAAGGCCAAGAACTCCACCACATCTAACGCTGTTCATGTTAGGCTTTAAGGATGCATTTTGTCATCAGCCTAAAGTAGTATGCTTTAAAACATGCGTGCAGAGGAAGAGCTGGGGCGAAGAAGTTCTCCCTTTCTTCCTCCCTACCGATCACTGTCACCTGAGGCGCCGTAAATTATCTTCTCCAGCATCTTTAGGATGTGTTTGAATCTGGTTTGTCACAAACAGGACAACAAATGAGAGACCATCACCTCTAATCAAACATAACAGAACTCACGATCCCCAAAATAAAAATACAGCCATACAAGTAAACTTCTCTTTGCATGAAGAGGTGACAGACAGAATTCCTGGATTTGCATCTGCAATATTGTTGCTCAATAAAAAAAGTTAGCACATTTTCTCCTAGATTAATATTCTTTTCCAGTTTCCTTAAACAAAAGAAAATTTGAATGAACAAATCAGACATTGTAGTTGACGGCGGTACAACTCAGTTCCTATATAAACTCCCTCAAGCTGGAGTCTTGAGTAAAACCTGTTCAAGATCAAACTCATCTGCTCACTATCATCATCAGCTTCCTGTTCATTCATCAGTATATGAATGGCTACAATAGGGCCATCGAGACAAAAGATGGCTTCAGAGGGAATGTCTGACAGAGGAAGAAGTTACATCAGCCTAACGCTCCTTTGTTCAAAGAGCTCTGAACATTAATAGCAGCTAAAGACCAGGCAGCTGCTGCACAGAATTAGAAAGAGACAGAAAGAACAATTACTTCCTGGCAACGTTTTTTCCCCTGCAGCTCAAAAAAAAAAACCTCTACAGAACTTATGCTGAACAGTAAGAGAATGAGAAAAATTCTGGAGATTTAGTCCCATCTTCCCTCCATTCTTGCTAGTGAGCAATTTAACCAGGTACCTAGCAGACATGCTAACAAAACTGTCGTTCTAGACCTCCTGCGCTACAGGCACCAACTCTGACTCCTTCGCTACCCAAAAATAAGGGTAAGTACAATGTCACGGTATGCAGCAACCCTCACAAGGCCCTCAAAACCAAAACAGATCTTCCCTGTGCTCTCTCAAATTCAGACAAGCAAGCTACAGGCGAAGTAACGGACTGGAAAAAAATGTGGAAGAAAATGCCATCAAGGGCTCTCATGTACTGGCTGATGCTAATAGGAAGTCCTAAGCCACAAGCTGGTAGAGCCTGGAAGCAGGTACTGCAGAATTCTCACCATGTGCTTGCTCTAATCTTACATTCCTTCACAAGTATCTGCTACTGGCTTCTGCCAGAGAGAGTCACTGGAGCAGAGGAATGTTTTGGTTAACTTGGCATGGCAGTTGTGTTAATTTACTTGGCTGCATGAATCAAAAGGCCATGGATACTGCTGATAGAAGTGGCTGCACAAACTCAGTAGAGCATACAGGAAATCAGTTAAAACCTCTCTTTTCATTCTATCGCTCACTAGAAGCAAAAGCATGGGAATGCCATACTGATGGCAGAACCCTCCAATTCACCTTCCTCTACGGGCAGAGAAACCTCTGCTTTATTAACTGCTGTCTGCTACAACAGACTGGAACAGCCTGTCCCGCACATAGCTGGGTGGGATTCCCAAAAAGGAAATATTTTAAAGAGGATGCATAAGTTCCCAGAAAGCCATGCTAACTGCTAGGATTCCCACCCCAGAATTTTTCTCTAGCCTCTCCGTATCACGAGGGGAAAGTGCCTGCAGCAGTAACAAAAGTACATGTCAGAGCCCATCTCAGAGCTCTGTAAGATGTGCAAATTTCCTGGTGCCTGAAGGTTTGGTAACTAGAAACCAAAATCGGAGTATTTCAAGTATATTGAAGCTCTTTCTACTAGTGTCAAGTATCAAATCAGACACATCTGTGGAAGGAGCATGGCAGAAAGGAGATTCAGGGGAGTGGAGGGAAGAAGTTTTGATGCCGACCAGCAAAATGGACGGATTTCCACATGAGACAACGTAGGAATGCCAGTATCATCCCACATATTCCACAATACAGAGGATGCATCCCTTTTTGAGCAGGGACCTCTTATTAAGGTAATAAACTTATCTAGCAGGCTATTAATGTAGCTTCGACCCCAGAATGAAGCATGAAAGTCAACAATATGTGCAGTCACCTTTCCCTCATGACAGATTTTCAGACTTCAGAGTGCCACAATTTTGAGTACTAATCTGAAGTGCACTGCAAATAGTCTCATGGCTATGGGGGAAGGAAAGCTGGAGATTTTGTCAGATAGAAATAACCACTGTGGTTTCTGGCATCCTGGAATACATTTTGGGACTGAGATAATCCCATTAGATCTTTATTCTAAAACAATCAGTAAGTGAAACAATGCAGAATGGTGAAGTCATTTTTCAGTTTCAGAGTTAACAGCTTCCCAGAGACTAGTGGGCGCAGCTTTCCCTCCCGCCGGGACTGGTTCAGGCCCTCTGTCACACAAACGTACCCTAAGTCTATACCAAGAGCAGATGCATGCAGACTTTGCTCACCATCCAAAGCAGCAGAGCTTGTTCTGCCCGAGCTCCAAACACGTACAAAATCAATGCAACTACATTAACTAATATATATTGCCTCTCTGGTAATACTTATTCATTCAGGCTTTGCGTCATGCCCACAAGGTCACACAGTTTTTGGATATCAGACTGTACTAGTTCAGGTCATCTGCAATACACTGTACAGATACACCTTTGGGTGGAAAAGCTGCACTACCATGCTCTAGCTCACGATTTCACAAGGTTCCCTTTGAAAAGCTGTTTTCTATCCCTCACCTTTATAATCAAAATGGAGGTTAAGAAACACACTTCTGCAGCTGCAGCATATAAAGAGAAGTGAGGTTTGTAAAGGAGAAGATTGGAAACTCCTTCCATCCCTGCACATCTGTTCCAGAAAAGTCACACCTCTCCTTCCTCCTTTCCACATGCACAAAGGGGGAGAACAACTGTTTCTTTCCCATTCACAGTTTGTGCCTGAACAAGCCTGCGCTTCTTGACAATGGATAAGGCTTATCACTTCTCCTCGAACTCCACCTTGCCTGTGCTCAACTTCTTTTCATACAAATCCCAGAAATTTTTAACTGGAGTTCTCAAGAGAAAACAAAATAGTTTCCATTTTAATAAGGAAGGCAGCCTGAAAACAAGCATTCCTTCCTTTGCCATTTTCCTACTTCATCCCACATGGACACCACAAGTGAGAGAATACCACATGCAGAAGTTGTGCAAAGTAAAATAAGGAAAACTGCAAGTTTGCAGTTCCTTCAAAATGCTTGAGCTCCATGGTATCCGTGAAAACCTTCTATATACTCAGGTATCCCTGCTCTATCTCTGTGGCACACGCTTCACCTCTCTAAACAAACAAGGACTGTCTTTGTGTCTTTGTTTAAATTAAGAAAAAGAAAAAAAACCCCAACCTGTCTCACAGGCTGTGATTACATCAGCAAGAGCGTTCTCCTTTTCTCTATCAATCCTGCCTTACTCAGGCTTTGAAGAGCCTCTGTGTGCTGCTGCCATGTGCTTTGATCTTTCTATTTTATGCCCCAGGGCCAGCGCTGATAATATCTGCTTTGCCTGCACAGTTTTGGGAAAGGCAGTAGCACCCATTCCTGTCCAAGAGCAGCTTTGTTAACACACTGAAACAGCATGTGCGCCCCTGTGACCCCAGAGAGGCAGACACATAAAAACACACAGTCAATACGCATACGCCACTATAACAACATTTGGACAGACTACATTTTTCCTCCTGCTAAAAAGTAGTTGAGTGTGATAACTTATTGTTGGTCTTTCAGCTGTGCAAAGCAAAGTCACTGTATGGCCAGCCACGCAACCTAGACGCTCCGAGTTCTGCGTTCTTGTTTCTCTAGACTCCATTTTGTTAAGGATATTTAATAACAACACAAAGGCCCATCAGCTTATGTCTCGTGTAACACAGAAGTGGGAAACATCCTCGGCATCAAACTGAAGTGTGTCAATTATCATGAATCATCCAACATGGCAAATGGACTGGAGGTTTTCTTTAACTCCTGCACTTGCAAAGCCAAGCAAAAAGACCTGCACAGCCAACACGTAAGGAGCCAGGCAACTCCCCTTCGCAACCAGAGATCTAACACAGGTAGCAGCTTCTTGAAAGAATAAAATAAAACAAAATACATATCCCAAAAATCCTGTTCTGGGGCCTTTTACTTTCACTTCTGCCATGGCACTAACCCTCACTTTCTAGAAAATGAATGTGTTTGGTGTAGATTGTAAGTCAAGATTTTCAGTGACAGCTCTGAGATGAAAGCAGATCATGTTTTCTGAGATTCTTAGGCCTATATTACTATACATTTTCCCCGGCACTTGAATTGTTAAATGGGAAAGCAAGGTACTTCAGGTATTAATAAGCAAGCATTTCAAGGACAGAACCGTCTGTAGAACTCATACAACAGTAGAAACCCTAGAGGAAAATTCTGCTTATTTTAGCAACTAAATTCTTGACACTTTTTGTGTTCAGAGAAAAGGCAGAGGTAGAAAGCTAAAGAGTGAGTGGCAGAGCAGCAGGGAAATAAACCTGCAGATCCTACCAACAGTTAAGTGTCGGATTCTTAAATGAGTGAAGATGAAGGGACAGGATTATTAAGGGCAGTTAAGATAAATTTAACTTGAAATTTGGAGATCTGACATACAGCACTATCATCCATTCAACAGATACAGCCAGGCATTTTAATGTTACCCCTCATTAGCTGGTGGGTAAACTGTTTTTGATTGTCCCTTCAGTGGCACTGATTGCTAAAAGAAAATTTCTTTTCCTCAGTTTCAGGTAATGGCAACAACAGTATCTCTCAGATTCAGACCTTCCCAAAAAACGTGTACGAATACTGTCAAGAAATTATTACCAACAGGCAAAGTATTACCCTGGAAAACCAGAGAGCAACTTTAGTTAGTCTAGTTCCACTGCTGGTGGTGGCAGGAAACAGCAAGTTCACTGGAGCCCAGCTTGCATCAGGTTTTGTCTAGGAAAAGATTTGCTTTTAAGAAGCCCTATCAAGCAATGTCATTCATAGTTATGTACCATGCTGTATACAATAGAGGCGAAGGCTTCCTGCCGTACAGCACTATAAACCTAGAGGCTTTTCTTACAAACATGATGTCTTCCAATTTGGTTTCAGCCATCCAGGGGAAGTGCCAGAACTGCCATTCTCCCATCATCTGTTTTATTGCTAAACTGAGAGTTCAACGCGTCTAAGGTATGGCATCAGGTCTGAGATTTCGCAGGTTCTAGCAAATTGGGAAAAAAAGGACTTCTGAAAGCTCTTTCTAGAACATACATTGTTCAAAAGAGTTTGACCTCCTTCCCACCACTCAGCGGAGGTGAATCTTTCTCATCCCAGGCAGCAGCAGCGCGTACTTCACTACCAGATCAAATCAGAAGCAGCCAAGGAACTTCCAATAGGACCCCTATTCTTGGCCTGCCTTTATGGGAAAGGGTATTTTTAATCCGTGTTTCTTGCAACCTGTCCCAATCCAAGAATTTTCCAAGAACTAAATAGCATTTGAAGAATTTCAAAAAGAAAGCCTTCATGCTGAGACAGTGAAGGCGAGTGAAAGAAACCGTGACCTTCTCTGCCATCCCATACTGCAGTTGCAGGCAGCTGCCTGTTCCAAGCTAAGCCCACTACAAACTGTTAGCTGCAGCCCCATTCCAGGTTTTACCCTTAGCCGCTCCTCCCAGTACTTCAAAGGAAAAGTATTTTTGTACAGCCCAGCAAGGAGTGTAAACTGCCCAGCTGCTTCCAAAGCAAGATGATTTAACCCTTAAGTACCCAATATGCTATGCCCTCAGCAGGGGATGTGTGTGTAAAGAAAAACAAATTCATCAGGAGCCTAAAAATTAGGTTTGTTGTGTTAATGACTTAACTGAAAAGTGACATACCAATAATGATCTTCCCCTCCCTCTTTTTTTGGAGGGGAGGAAGAGGGAAGAGAAACTAAAACTTCTAAAACAAATTTATGGGAGTCACACAGACACTTTCCGTAACACATCAGAATTTTGCTTAAATGGCTAGAAGACCTCCCTTCTCTCAATAATGTAGAGTCAGCTCTAAATATCTAAATACCTTCTCAAGCTGGACCCTCAAAGGATCCCACAAATTCAGCACTTTGCTGCAAACTTCAGTAAATTAACTGCCCGCCTCGGCCCCCCACTCATTCTCACAGTAGTGACAATCTGGAGGACAGGCTTCCTCACAAAAGAAACCTCAAATAACTCTTTGCAGAAAATATTAAAATGGCCTGGATGTCTTTATGCTGGGAGACAACCGGAAAGGTAGAGGAAGACACTAAATGATGCTCTTCTTACTGGAAAATGGGATCAATAAAATGTCTTTTATTCTGGGGTTCCTCCTGAAGTTTGCGTTTCTATGCTCTGCAGTTATTTCCCCACTACTTGGCACACACAACAAGTGGACCACTGCCCACCACTTCTTGCGTTCCCTTGGTTCTCAATTTTGTTTCAGGCCAAGATGGTTCACAGCCAATTGTACACAAACACTTATAAGGAGCCTTCCATCAACACACAGAGACCCAGGGAAAGGCACTCATCTTTATGTTAACTGGTGATGGGTAAACTTTGATGTCAAACAAGCCACTTCATTTTGTCTGACATCAGCATATACACTCAGGTATTTCAATTACAGAATCTGCAAAACCCATTAGCATTTTACTGGATCCAAGATTTTTTTTTTTGCTTAGTTATTAAACACCAGAGGTTGTCTATTACTTACACGTAAAACTCTTGCTTAGAGTGAGGCTGTCCATGCCATTTTTCCAGTTATGCTTTTATTCTATACTTTATTTTTTGTGCTGGAGCTTGTTTGACTTTTGTATTTGTGCATTGTTACACTCAAACTAACACATCTTCCTTACTAAGGCACATCTGTACTTGAAACACTCAAAGCCTGCGTAGATACGCTGCCAAAGCCTTCATCCAGATTACAACACAGTGGAGGCTATCTCTGCATTTTTAGTTTGTACATTTTACTTCTGAAACCAGTTTTTTCTCTCATACACCTAGCTGATACATCAAATAACTGCATCTCTGTTAACAACACACAGAATTAGAGCTCAGATACATTTAACTCCTCCTTGCTTTGTCAGTTGTTCCCCCATATCTGCAGCATGGCAAAGGGCTTCGTTTGGACAGTGCTGCAGGTACATGAAGCAGGTAAGTCCCTTCCTCCAAAGGATAAAATGAACACCGTCTGCTGCAGCACGAGCCCTTGTGGTGCATCGCTGTGGCTGCACCATTGCCAGGGGAGAGATGGGTTAGAGCACAGCGTTCATTTCTTATCATCCTCCTGACTGAATGCTATTTATTCAGAATGTACGATGAATAGTTTTAATAATAAGGATTCAGAATTTGCCACGGTAAATAACTGCACGCCAGTTAGCTTCCCACATTGCCTTATGTCTGGTGGCATTAAAATTTCTGCTTTCCTCCCCCTCCTTTTCAGCAGCCTCACCTACTTGGCGTATAGTCCCAACGCTCTAAGAGCAGGACAGAATGATCATTAGGGAAGTCAGGGGTGCACGTGTGGAAAGCACACACAATAATACACCAGGGGGTGTGTGCACGTTAAATGCACATATTTTGGGTGTGCTAAGGAATGAAGTACAGCCGAGTGCTTTTGCCCCAGACCTGCATTTGCTGTATGGAGGCACAGTCTGGAGTTTTGCTCCTAAAACTATTAGAATCTTTAACATTCAGTCCACAAGCTGCCTCTTCCGATTTCTCTGGGTACGGAGTTAGTCTCCAATAACACTTCAGTAGCTGGTTCAGGCAATTGCTGTAGGGAAACTGATGTTCTGGCACTGTTCTCTGTGGGGGTCCTTGTGTCTTACGAGTTCAGAGAATGTCTTTAGACTCCCCTTCCTGTGGGTTACCACTCTTCTTCCCACACTCCAGAGGTACAAGCAGCAATACTTGCTGGGGTGCACTGAACTCTGAGCAACATCCCCATCTCTCCTGCTTCCCAAGCAGAGTGTTGAGCACAGGCAGCTCTCAAACTCAGTAATTTACAACTGAACAGATGAATTAGGCAGTGTAAGAAGCTTGTTCAGGAATCACAATCAGTAGTAAAAGCGGGTTTTTTGTGGGGGTTTTTTTGGTTTTTTTTTTTTGCTAGATCCATATCAAAAGGGATTTTACTGTAAGGAAAAAAACCATGGTTTCAAAGTTAAGAAGTGTCAGAACTGAAGATAACCTGTAAAATTCTGACCCTCTGTGAACGTTTAATGTGATAAAGTCATTAATTTCATTATAAGATTTTTCTACAAGACCTATCTCAGTACACAAGATGGATAGACAAAAGAAATAAGGGTTACAAATTTACAGAGGTTTCTGCCTATAAGAACCCCTTCTTATTTGACTGCAAGTTGGAAAGTTACTTGTCAAACAATTCTATGCAAACCTGAAATTGGCTAAAGAGTATCGCTAATATATCTGAATCACATGGCTGTCTAAATAGCTCCGTCATCGATCTTCTCTACAAAAGGTGGGTAAGCAACTCACACCAGAACACACAGAGATAACACCCAGTTGTACATTATTCAGGTTTTTGAATCCCAGCTCAAAACATGCAGTGTTCCAGGTGCTGGATTACTTCACAACTACTGGCTAAAATTTGCAACAGCTGCACCACTCACTCACTGGCAGAGTCTGAAGAGCCAGCACAAACTCGACAGTAAGGAGATCCTAAAATTTTACTTCTTTCTTCCAAAGACTACTGGAACAGCTTCCAGCAAATCACTACAGCAGGTTTCCCGTACAGATAAACCAGAGAGAACTCAGTGGAGCCGTACCATGAAAACACAGTTGTGGCTGTTTGTGAAACTTTGGTGCTAGGACTGAGAGCTACAAGAGGAAGTAAGTCACAGGGAATTTGGATGCCATGCCATGCCTGTGGCTGAATGTCCAACATGGTGCTGAAGATGGATTCTCATGCTCCAAACCTTACCAGTGCTGAATTGGCACACAGGACAGAATCCAAAATATTTGATAAGATAACAGGAGATCACCATTACCTGGAAGCAATATTAAGTTTACACAGGCAGTCTTTATGAACAGAATAATTACTATGGATGCAAAAAAAAAAAAAAAAAAGGCAATACAGATTAACAGTTTTACATGGGTGACTGAAGCAAGGGGATGAGTCAGGCCCAAAAAAGCCATTAAGTCATATTTTGAAAGTTAAAAGATTGTTTTAATATTTAATTGTGTGAAAATGAAGCTCCGGCTTTGTCAACTTCATTCTAGAAATGTCTTCAAGCAGCAGCTTAAAATCTCATACTACAATTTCAGAAACCTGGTTTGGGCAATAAGGCTGGGGAAAGGGAGCAGGCAAACACTTCATACCACAAAATTTGCAATAAAGTGAAAGTTGATGACAAAATTTCAGCACAGGATTCTTTGATATGAACTACAAAAGTAGTATATTAACCTAACAGACTAGCACACTGATGCAACTATTTATGCATAAGACCCCCTCCTTTGTGCGATACTAGAGCAAAAAAGTAAATCCTGCTGTAACTTTAAGACATGCATGCCCGAGTAGCTAACATTCGGAGCTGCTTTATTTTAACTTTAATTCTGCCAAATCTCTAATTTTGACTTTATGAAGGGCACAGAACTGTTTTCCAAAGCACTACTAATTAGCTTTAATCAAGAAAGGTAAGGTCTCTTGATATGAGAAATACCAATCCTAGTTTCTCTGCCTGCAACCCATCTGGAAGTAACTTCATCATGAAATTCCAAAATGTGACAGAAATAGTCCCACCTATAAAATCATCATGAAGGATAACCATGACTCAGGCACCAGTGATTATTGTAACAGGCCTTCTACAACACCTTGGCATTTCCCTTCAACGTCCTTTTAGACCTGGGCCACATCAAAGGACCAGAGATAAGACGTCACACTAAAAATGTCACTTAAGGAACATCACATATAAGAAATTCTCTCTCTTCTTAATTCTCTTTCACTGCACATCTGTGCCTAGATATAAAAAAAGGCAACTAGCTTTTATCAGGTACCCCCGACTGCATAGGACTAAAAGCATCACATTTCAAAACAAACCAAAGCTTCCTTCTCTACCCTCAAAAACAAAGGGGAAGAGAAATTCAACTACGTGAAGATTAACTCTGAATTAGTCAGAGGTTATTATCATTTTTTCATGTCTTCTACTCCACTGTTCAAGGGAAACACTTGCAAATATTGTCCTACGGAACCACAAATTTAAATGAAGAGTATAAGGTATCTGACTCCTTGATACTCCTCCTTGCTCTAGAACTACTGCCTGCTCTAATACATCTTCATATCAAGAATTTAAGTGATTTACAGCTTAGATTCTCTGAAGTAAACAGAACCTTCTATATAAAAATATCCACACATATATGGAAGATTGTCAGCACTGAAGAAATAAGACATTTATGCTACCTGCTTACTCTCTCACACAAGTGAAGGATATAAAAACTGTCATCTTACATCAGAAACTAATCTTCTCTCAGATCTTCTACAAAAATTTGATGCACTAGTTCAGTGCTATGGCTCCAAGGGAAGACAAAAGACAGACACCCAGTACTTATTCACCCTCTGGAAAGCTGGGCACCGGACCATGCGTTCAGAACATTCCCCTACATACCATAGCACCTACTAATCTGTAACCATTACTGCATGACAGATACTGAAACCATAGAGTCCTCCACCAGGGACCTGTTCAAGAAAGACCTCTAACATGGACTTTCTCCTTTGTATAGTCCATCTTAAGGTGTATTTTTAGAAGCAGATTGCTTGAAAACTCCCAAGTTTTCATCTTCTCCAGCTTTCCACGTCAGTGCAGATGGTAAGACAAATTGCTTGGAAGGGTTCTGTTTTGATTTATTAATATAAGCTTTATTTTCACACCATGTCACAATCACAAGAAGCCTAAGGTTAGAGTACTCCCACAATCTAAACAAACAACGCACCACGTACATATGAGCAGAAGCTTTATTTAGGAAGTTATGTTCTTCACTCATATGTCAGGATTTAGTTCTGCATACTGCTGTCGTACCACGCTTTGTGTTTTTCACTTAGACACACTCTAACAACCCCCTGAAAAGGGGAAAAATTAAGACAGGTCTGAGGACATACCAACAGCATTTGCTGCCCTGTGGAGAAGCTGCTTCAGAAAAAGTGCATGCAAGTTTAGATAGTTTTTCAAGAGCAGCAACAGTCCCATCTCGTATCTGAGCATGACTCACAGGGGACCAAACATGGCTCAGAACAAACCATGGCATAGTTCTAGTACAGAAGACCACATCACTCTCACTTCTTCTTCACCATATACTAATCACTATTACAAGCTTCCCATCTCCCTTTTCTCAGCATTCTGTAAAATTTTCAGTTTTATCAGTTTTCCTTTCTTTTCAAACCTCTCTCACCTCTCATCCACTTTGTGTTGCTCACTCACTGCTTTGTTCCATGCTCTGTCACATCCCTTTTGAATCTCACCTATCTAAAACCCACCCTGCTAACTTTCACTACAGGCCCATCCCAGTACCAGAAGCACAGAAGGCAAGCCTTTATGTGGACCCTTCCCACTCTACGCCCATCCCTTCTCCTAAAAGTCTACCATCATCTCTTGATGGCACCTACATCACCTACATACATACATAGACCTAGGACTCCACAGGAGAGAGCATCATTTGCCTTCTCAACCTTTAGCATCTCTTCAAAAAACCTTTGTTCCGGTCCAACAATCCTGGCACTCTACTCCCTGCCAAATACTTCAAGACACTGCCTACCAGCAAAGCTTGCCTCAACCTTTTCTCTATGCTCCAGTCCTCTCCAAGCAAACATGTCACCATTATAATCTCTTGCTAGCCTCTCTCCACATGTGTAAAATCTGCAAGATGCAAGATTACTTCCCCAGATAAAAGCTAGAGGAGCTTTAGAAAAGCTAGACAAACCTTTCTTCACATGCTACCCAGCCATCAAATCCTAGAGTCCTTCTGTTCATTCTTCATCATCCCTCAGCTTCCCAGTATTCCATATTTTTCCCCAGTTCCCTTCAAGCTGCTAATCATGCATGTATAGCTCACAGACCACAGTCCAAGGACCCATTAAGTCACATTATCACCTTAAGGCCCATCCTTGCCAGGATATCCACCTCACGCATGTAACAAGAACCGTGGCTGAAAGAAGGTAACTCAGGGCACAATTCTTATACTTACCCCACATCTTCAGCTAAGGTAACGCTCTTCCTCATACCCAATGGTCTACTGACATCCAGAGGTTGCCATGTCAGAGTCAGCCTTGTAACCCTTTCCAACATGCAAGCTAAGAGAAAACTTAGCTCTTAATACTTTCACCTCAGATACAGAAACTCACACCTCCTTTGTTCCTCAACCATTCTCCATTGTTCCACATTCAGTATCACCACCCTTTCTGGACAGCAAGAAAAGATCCTCATTTAGTCTAAGAACTATGGGACTTCTCAGCCCGTTTTCACTGCACAGCGGTGCCAATTTCCACTCCTTAACTTACATGGCTGAAGAGCTTTTGTTATTTGTTCCTAGTTCTTCAGCAATGTCCAAATCAGATACAGGATGAAAAACTCCAGGAGTCATGCTACGGCAGAGCTCAAACTACACACCGTTGCTTATGCTCCTCTTCCCCTTTACCACATTCATTGTAAGGGCAGTCTTGGCTCTTAATATGTTTGCTTAGTTAGTTATTCAACTAACTGAGACTAGTGCAAAGGCAGAACAGCAATCTATATTATAGAAGTGCGGGCTCAAAATGTTAGGATCATGAACTTTTAATTAATTTGCTACCTTGCAAATCAGTTTCACCCTGGAGTTCAAAGACAGTAGCGTGTGTCCATGGTAATACACTGGGAATTCACACAGGAATGAGAAGGAATCAGAAAGTGAGACATGAAAGGCAAGAAAAAGACACCAGGAAAGAAATCAGAGGTCAAGCCTAGATTTTTTTATCACTTGCCCACCCATCCTCATTTAACATCATTCACTCCTTATCCATCAGGACTCTTGTAACCATGCTGCCAGCCCTGGAAACAACGCACCCCAGCCTATAATCAGCAACGGAGCCCCTCTTCCGAAAGCTGCTCCCCCCTCCCCCTCCCCAGGCAGTGCCAGCCACTTCCACCCCGGAGAGCAGGAACGTGGGCTTGGAAAAGCAATCTGGATCTCTGGAGGACAGCAGGGGAGCACCACTCCTTTGCCAGGATTAGCTGCCAAGTTTTAAACAGCGTGAATGAAGTTTATTCACCCACTACCTGCCTCAGTAATAGAAATATGATCCTAGAGTCTTAACATCAGAGATGCAATTCCCTACCAGCTAATGAGAGACAGGAACAGGCCAACATCAGAAGACATATTACAAATATTTTCCTAGAACATGCATGATTTAAAAGCTATCCTTTCTAGCACTTCAGATAGGCAGCATATGCTCACCTGTAGCAAAGCAGAGCATATGTTTTCTTCTAACCCATTTTGTTCATCCTTCCAATAATTCACCTCATTCACTGTTAAAAGTCATCCCTCAGCATCTACAAGGACATTTCACCGACAGGTTTCTAAATGGACAGTAAAAAACCCAAACCAAAAACAAAAACACAGGTACCCATAAAGTCCCAGTCAAACAGCACATTCTTAATTGCTTTCAAAATGACTATACACTTATAAAGGTATTCTGTATTCTTAAGAAGTAAGAAGCTGAAGGAGAAGCAGTGAAAATGCCTGCAATTCTTCAGAAAAGTGTATTTTTAATGCAAATGTAATTTACTTTACTTCTAAGGAGCTTTTTTTGGAAAAAATTTACTATATTCTTCTAGCAGCAGTCTCAGTTTGAAAAGGTAAATAAAACCAACTCCTCCTCCCGGAGGCACAGTTTGTGGTGTTAATTCCATGTAACACGAACAGCAAAAATCTGTGAATTCACTTGCAGATTCTCTTCCAGACTAAGCAATGCTATTCTGCGCTGGGAAACGGGCATGGAAATGCCACATTATTGTACTGATAAAAAGATTAAATTCCTCTATCATACAGTTCATGAACCATTCCTTAAAGCAGGGTAGCCATAACTACCGCGCCTCTGAAGGCAGGAAAAGTGCTGAAGGGTATTCTCCAGCTGTTCAGTTTTTACAGTTTGTTATACGCCCAGCGACTGCTTTAGGATGGCTCTCTCCTAAGGCTTGTTCGATTTCCCTCTATTCTTCTAAGCATCTTTTATTATTTTCTTTCTGGCAAGATTGCTACAAAAAAGTGAAGTTCCCTGCCCCACAACCTTCCCTTGGTAGATATTCAGGACTCCTACTACTTTTCTCAGCCTTTCCTAACTGAACTAGTCCTAACCTAGGTCAGAATTCTGCCGCCTTAAGAATATGTTTGGCATTAATCTCCAGAACAGATGCATCAGTTTGTATATTCTGCTTTGCAGACTGCAGTGTCCATTTTATCTGGAATATGTTTATAAAGACGAGATTTCAAAATTCAGCAGCACTTGGATAGTACAGCTGCTAAAAAACATAATTCAGCTTCCTAGGCAGTGCAACCTAGTCTGACAAAGATCTTTATCTAGGAGGTTATTCGCTAGCAATATCCTTAACAGCAACAGTATGTTGTATCGCTTACACAGGGAATAAATACTTTCCTAGCTTCACCAATTCCAATTCCAATTCAAAGACACCAACTGCAAGTTAAGAGCTGAAAATAATTTGTATTTAATTTGCAAAAATTCTCTTTGCAATAGGACTAAGACTTATGCTACTGTCTGCTACTTCCTCCTAAGACAAAAGCACAATGAGAGATGGAATAGTGTTTGCAGAGCCTACTTAAAAGTGTTTGAGGATACTAGGATCTACACCGTCAGCCCTGACCCACAACGTCTCAAAATATTCTAGTTTTGGGTCCCCACGGGGCCACAACAACACACTTCAGTGCTGGCATAAGCACTTCTAAAATCCTAGCCAGACCCAGAAATAGGTATCAGTGTTGTCCCTCCTCACGCAGGTGGCACAGAACATCCTCAAGGGGAGGTGTGAACCTGCAGCTTGTGGATTACTTAAAAAGGATATATAAAAATTAATTAATAAAAGGACGCCTATGGTAGACAAGCTTAAGATTGACAGACTGGAACCCACACCCCCACTGGAAAAAATGTTAGGGAATCTGTAAATTTAAAAACAAAAAAAAGTTTTAAATCTCTAATCTAAGGTAACAAGTTACAAAACACCAAGGCAGCAAGGGTTTGATAGCCTTTTGACCTATGCATGACAATGACACAACAGGGGAAAAGGTGGAAGGAGATCATGTTATGTGAAAATAAAATCACACTAAATAGGAACAGAATAGTCTAAGAAGAGCTGACCAAATGCATTGGGTCAGAAAACACACAATTCTATCATGTAAGTCAAAAGCCCCATACAATCATACTTTAAAACACTTTGAGGTTTAATAAGTTTAAAGCCCAGCAAAAGAAAATCTCAAAAAACATGCTTTACATATGTAAACAGTATGCTTTCCAAACTAACTTTTCTCTAATCGTAGGAGATGCTCCATAGCCTTCATCAGATGGAAGTAACCCCTTCCAAAGTAGAAGAATTTTCCAAAGTCCATTCTTTCTCTAAACATAAGGCAGAACAACATTCGTCAAGCACAGCTCACACCGTTTAGTTCACTTAAAGGGTACAACCACGCGAGTAACCCGAGAGGAAGAAGACTACAAAGCTGGAGACTCAACCACAATGGCTCCAGCTACTGCTTGCATATGTGTTTATCAATGACTTCAGACCACTAAATGTTACTGAAAAATATATTCACCAGAGAAACAGATTTGGAAACTTTAAGAACAATTAAATGGCAAGAACACAAAGTTCTCATTTGTGCCAGTAACTAAATATGGATGCTGACGGGACCAAGGTCTCTCCTCCTAGCACAAAAATGATTCTTCCCCAATCTAACTGTGGACAATGGAAGCTGCACCTTGAGACAATATGGGCACAATCACAACACTCCTCTACAGAACATCCTGTTAGTGCATGAGTTCATTTAAGCCCATCCAACCCTTGAACACTCGATACTATTTCGAACCACTTTCGAAAAGGGCAGGAAAGGAGCAAGGAAAAACAGATTTTCTACACGCAGAAACCCATTCCTTCTCCCCTCCTTTGTATCGCGGGATATCACTTGCCAGAAGTCCTAAAGAGCATTTGGGCCCTTTTAGCAACCTTCCCTTTGGTTTTGATGACTTCAGGCAAGATTGCTCAGCAGCAAGGAGGGACCAGCATGCACCTGAACAAGGATGAGGAGACATCCGTCTCAGTTACAGAGCATTAACAACGATGCTGCTGTGACACATGACCACATGCAGAGGAAGCAACCTCTATGAGAAGGGGCTCACTCATTTGCAAAAGAGGTGTCAGCACAACCAGAGTTACTGCCATAAAACCACATTTTACGCTCCCAAAGCCCTTTCCAGAGATGTCAGCTCAAGTAACCAAGTAAATACTAACAACAAAACCGCGGAGGCTTCAAGATGACATTTTACTTTGCAACTGGGGAAGAGTGAACATGTGACATGCTAACTTCTCAGTTCATGGATGGCAACTTAGGGCACAGTAGCTCACACTCTTTCATCTAGGTGGTCGTAATGCAACAGTTTATCCGTGGGAAAGCCTGCAAGTAGAAGCAGCTGTTAAGTGCAGGGACATGTCAACAGCAGCCATCAGGCCTGTAAAACTGATCTCAAACCAGCAACAGTAAATAAATTATAGAAATTAAAAACCTTGCTTTACAAAGCCAAAAAATCAGTAAGTTGTTTGTTTTGTTTTTTTTTTTTTTTTTAATTTGACTTGCGGTTTCATCTTAGTATTGGATACTGATTGTTATTAACGTCGGTGTTAAGCAGTGATAAGGAGCAAAATGACCCTCTCCTTTCTGTCTACGATGCTTTTAACTGAAATTTCAGTACTGGGTCATTTGGAATGGGAAGGGCCATACTTCAAAACTTCTCAAGGACCTTATTTCAAAGGAAGTTCTACTCACCACCTTGAAGAGGTATACCAGTTTTCAAATTACAACACACTTTCTGTTGACAAAGATACTCGAAAGTTAAACTTCAGATTGCGATGATGTTCCTGTTTGAGCCACAACCTTGGTACTACTTACTGCTCACTCCTAGGTGACAAGTTTAGAGCTGGTGCTTTAATCTTAATAAGTGGTTTTGCTGATATACTTTCTATCTAGGTTGTGCAAACATTCCAAAATGTTTCCAGAAGTTAGTGAATCTAAACTCAAAGCAAGATGTGAATTCTACACGAACGGTAAAGCCTCAAAAAAAGCCAAACACTCGGGGGAATTGCCACCCACCCACCCCCAACACCCCCGCCAAAAAGGTCGCAGAGCTGGTTAAAAACCTCATGCGTGTAGCACACACTGCTTGCATTTCGTTTCTTTTGGTTCCTGTAACTCTTTTGGACTAGCAATAGTACCACACATCAGAGGCAGGACAGAGGGAAATTTAGTAAAGCACTGCCTTAGATCATTAAGACCAGCTTTCTACTACAGCTCTACCAAAGCTCTACCAAAATCAAACAAAAACTAAACTGTGATTGTTGGATAAATCCTTCCCAGAGACAGAAGCATTAAGTATTTCCATACTTCAAAAATTTCCCTGTCTCACAAGGATATTGCAGGGTATGTAGGGAGAAGGAAAACTACCTTTGTTAACAACAATTCGGAGGAGGAAACTAAGGAAAAATGAAGTCACAATCACACTCACCCATCCCTAGATGCAAGCACTGAAATTGCACTCCAGCAGCCACACAGTTCAGACAACTTCACATCAGCGTTAGCAGAATGTGTATGAACACCAAATTCCTGAAGATACCACACAGCTGCTTCACTTTCTAAATAGGTCTTCCCTTAAAATTAACAGTGAAAAAGTGATGTTTAGATGCCAAAGGCAGGTTTTTTTTTTCTTCTGGAAGGAGTGGTATCAAGATCTTTCCCTACTTTTGTATGTTAGTGAAGTTCTGTTTACTGGCATATTTTAGAAACTCTCACTGCTACATTAGCAAGTTACAGGTCTCTATTTCCCTGCCGCATTTCCATAGCAAGAGAAGCCTTGCTCTTTGAGCAAACTACTTACATCAAATAGACAATCAAGCACTTTCCTCCTGTGGTTGCTTCCCAGCACTATTTAGCTACGTAGGCAGTGACATAATTGATTTCACTTGCAGAACTAGAAAAGGCTGTACCAACAAAGAAGTGCATCTATAGCAGGAATGCCTAAACCCACAAACCTTTTCCACTGTAGGCCATGCATTAAAACAAATTATCATCACTGAAAGACAGATTTTTTTTTGCAAAGTGAAGCCATTCAAATTAACACACGAAAAATCTGCTACTTTGATAACGGAGTTCCAAATAAGCCTACGAGAAGAGAATTCTAGCTAGGAGATCATCATGTAACATGAAGCGTACAGAACTTCACAACAAAAACTAACCACAGCAGAGCAGGGTACAGAAATCTGCCCGAACTATCGGCATCCACATGGAAAAGTTCTAGGAAAAAACCTCATAGTTTTGCTGTCCCAGTTGGCCATGACAAGGTTTCTCTGGGACGGAACATCAGCAGTAAGGTAGTCCACGCATGATCCACAACGGAGAGCTGAGAGGATACAGCAGAAGAGAAACATGGCAGAGAAAGGAGGAAAAGAGAAGCCTACCGCAAAAGCTAGTCTGAGGAAACACTTTCGTATGACATATACACTTCCTCCTGTGGCACAATCAAGGCAAAGATTCAAACCACAACCAGGCCTTTCCAAAACACCGAAACGAGTGAATTTAAAGCGGCAAACCCCCCCACATCTCTGTTTTTGAGAGGACATACAGCGCCAGCTCTGAGGCAGCCCACCTCCCGGGCTGCAGGCGCCCCAGAAGGCCTGGAGTCAGAGGCGGTGTGCCTGGCAAGCTGCTGGGGCAAAGAAAGCTGAGACAAGGTTAAAAACTTAGCTGGTAGCTGACCCACCAGGTATCGTTTTTAAGATTCCTGCCCGAGTTTGGTCAGAGTTTCGTGCAAGTCAAACCATCCGAGTGGAACAATGCGTTTTAATAAATTGGCAAATTCCAACTAAAACTTTTTTCCATAATTTCTGACCACCTCCCACTGAGAGCCTAACCTCAAGTTTTCAGTTCCTCTTTAAGCCACAAACCGTGACTATAACCTGCTCTTCCTCTCGGGTGTCTGAGAGACACCTCTGTGTCTTCCCGAGGGGGCCGCTCCGACCATGACAGCTCCGACTTAAGCGGACCTCAGGTCTGATCCACTGCGGGCACACCTGAGCTCCCAGAGACAGCGGGAGAAGGCTTCATGATAACTGCATTTTGCTCGCATTTTGCTCAAATTCTATTTTGCTGCATCTGTCTCTTCTACAACATAAGTGTCTGTAGTGAGGCTCAAACAAGGAGCTAAGATGCAGTAACTGGACTACCCCCAAGCTGCAGAAACTAGAAAGGAAATCAAGCGGTTCCTCCCGCAAGTAAGTATTTAAGCAGTATTTTTGTAACATAAAACCACTCTGATGACTGCAAATCCAAAAGGGATGCAAGAGTAAGCAGAGGGAAAGAAATTTTGTTGTGTGAGGAGGAACTTCTGCTCCAGTTAAAAAGAATACATACTGGAGTGATCTGAAGCTGCCTATAAATATTCAAGAACATCAAAGCCGGTCCTGTTAAATTAAAAATGCTGTCACACAGATAGGAACTAGCCTCTAGCACTGCCAGCTTCAACATGTGAGCCTCTGATCTGAGAGGCAGAGGCTCAGCTCTTCAAGAAATTTTATTCACCATAAGAAAGGGGAAAAAAAAGCAAACCAGCAGTTGAGTTTAATAAGGATATTAAATACCTTAAGAGTGAGCTAATTAGAGCTTAACTCTTTCAGGACACTTCAGCCCTTTTACTGACAAGGACGGTAGTTTCTTCCCATACTACTTCCACAGCTGGGATGTCTCCAGGCTCAAGGAACATTCCTATCCAAGCCCCTGAAACAAATGCTTATGCAGTCTTCAGAAACAGAGAAGATTTTGCTGGTTTCATCTTGGTGTAACTTTAATTTAATCATACTGCACACATCACACATACACACATGTGTGCATACATTTTGGCTGACTATTCCACATCAGGGATCTATGTTTAATACTAAAGCTGTCCTGAGAGATTTCAAATCTTCTTCATCTTCCCATAGTTGCCTGAAGATAAGAAGAGGGGTAGACAAAAGGAGACCAGATCACTCTGTTTAACTTCTGTTATTTGAGGAGATTCAGCTCCCGGTGGCAACTGAATATAAACAAGATACGCATGGTTGAGAAATTTATCCCAGTCTGCAACTGCAACCCTGTTATTCCACCACAGAAAAATCTCTCTAAATTCCCAGTACCAAAACCTACAAAGTTTATCACTGGAAGTTACAAATGTGGTGGGGGAGGAGGAACTCTGGCAGCGCAGCTTTCTCAAGTGAAATAGCAAAAAACCCAAATAAGATCACACCTTGGGAGTTCTTTTGCATTAACTACTCCACAATGTCTTTTCCTCAGACACAGTTTGGGATGCAAAAGATAGTATCTTTTAAACAGGCAAAACACTGCCAGCTAGCAGATTGGGGATACCTTGCCTCTGAGCAAAAAGAGGTCTCCAGCCCTTGGCTCCAGTTAAATACTGAACTCAGTAGCATCTCCTGGCTCTGTTTCATGGGCTCATTTCTCGCTCCCAGCCTTGCTACACATCATTCAGGACATCTGCCAGCTTGGCATCCAGACCATAACGTGTTCATCTCCCCTTTATCCTCAGAGCATGCAAGACGGTATCTGCTCTAAAGGTCTTCTAAATAAATACAGAACAGGTATGCGAAAGTATGCTGGACCCTTGTAAAATACAACACTGCAATGGGAACCAATGTATTTTCCCGTTATAGCATACACACTCTTTAGAGACTGCCTTAGGAGAAATCCCAATTTGCCCAAGAAAAGGGCAGCAACTGCTATACTGCATATCCTAACCTCTATCCTGATCTCCAAAGCCAGCAAGGACAGGTAAAACTTCAGTGCAGCAAGAACAGCCAGCATTAGTGTGTACAGCTGGCACTCTCCATATATAATATTGATATTTTACCTATGATACAGATCTATGAGATACGGATATTATTGTTGTTATTAAGGTAAAGCCTATCAAGGCTCAATTGCCAGTGCCACCATTTAGCCACCATTAGGCCCAAACAAGAAGTCTGTAAATCTTCAAGGGCAGTCTCTGCAGGGGAAAAAAAAAAAAAAAAAACAAACCCAAAACACAGCCTTTAAAAGAGGTTCTTCTCCATGAACTACAGAGTTTCAGAACTGACCCATCAGTGTATAAAAATGAACAGAATACCTTCTACAACTCCAAGTCAGTCCTCCAAATCCACTTTTCTTAATCTGTCATCAAAGTGCACTGTTTAAGGCTGGAAACCTTCAGTTCCAAAGGTGAACTCAATGGGAAGTTTGGTTAGAGTCTCTTCTGCTTGGGGGGGTGGGGAGGGGAATGGATAAAGAGAGAAAGAGAGGAGAAGGATTTTTCCCACCCACACTTAATACACTTTTTATTGTATTTTTTTTAAAGCAGGCAAGCATCAAAAGCCTCAAAGTAGGAAAACAGATCTTGGCACAAACTAGGGTCTTTCCTGAATTGAAAGCAATTTTTCAAACACTACAATCAGAAGCATTTGAAAGTTGCTTACCAAGCACATGCAATAAATTCACAGTAGGAGGCACGTACTTGCAACACGCGTGCCTGTACAGCTAATTAAACAGTTGTCCTCAAACCATGACTGCAGACTCTAAAATATGCCCCTTAGTTCTTTGCCAGGCCAGTCACCTCCTCACTGATTCTTCAGTTTGCTTTACTATTGAAAATGATGCAAAATAACAGCTTAAGCTCAAGAAAACCAACAGAAAGCTTAAGCTGGCCAGCAGCTTTAGAAAACAACTAAAATCCTTACATTAGCACACAGAGTAATATGGGTCTGGGAAGCCTAGAGAGTCTGCATATATTAAGCTACATATTTAAGGGTGTACTTGTGTCTGGAACATAACAGGCACCTAATCAACCTTTGTAAACTGGCTTTTCATCTTAAAGCCAAGTGCAACAACAAAAGTCTTTTAAAGCAGCATGAAAAGGAAATTAAAAAAAATGAATGAAAGCAATTCGTCACTGTGAAGAGGACACCCTAAGCCACCAGAACCCTATTTTCCTGAGCACTACTATGCAACCCTAACATAAGTGTAGCTCCACCAACGAGGTAAGTGCAGTGAAGTGCAATTTTTGCCAGTCTCTACTGGCTCTCTGCAGGATCACGCTCCCCTGGTCACCTCTGGCTCAAGTGTCAAGCAGTCAAGCAAAAATGCAGAAAAAAATATTTTTTTTTTACATGAATCTTCTGTTGCTGTTGTAACAATTTCAAAACATGTCTTTGTTTAAAAACAATCTCTTTTTCCTTTGCCAATCTCCTTTAATGTGAAGGGCTCTCCCTTCAAGCCAGGAAACATAAGAAATAAGGCCAAGCATTCAACTTGCATTCATTCTGTTTTCATATGTAGGCACCACAAGCTCTGGTCTGACCACATTTGAATACTGAAGTGCAGATGCCCAAAAGAAGAGCTAGTATGTACAAGTTAATATTTAACACTTCCTAAATTGAGCACTTCTAATGTACTAAGTGTATTAATGCAATTACATGTACCACTCACATAACTGGGTAGAACATACAGCAGATTACTGCCTCCAGATCTTACCTTTCCTTAACCAGTAAGATGCTGGCCTCTTGAAAGCATTCACACTTTGGAAAACTATGTTTATGAAAGTTATTTTGGTCCAGAAGGGCCTCACTTTGAAATTCCAAAACAAGGACTAGAAGACTGTAATAAAAAAAAGGGAGCATTTTTAAATACACGCTCCACCACAAGATGGTATAAACTGGAAGAAAATTACTATGTATGCTAATCAATGGTTTTATACAGCTACTCAAGACTTTCCTATAAGATCTGCTTGCAGCAAAGCTGCCTGCGTTTCTTTCTCACCAAGTTATGCCACACCAAATCATGACCTCTACATGCTTCACCTGGAGTCATTTCAGAAGCCCTTCACTAGGCAGGGCAATTAAAATGAAGTTACCCTGTCCCATAATCACATCCACCAGTGGAGTGCTCAGGGAGAGCAAGTGCCAATTCTATCCGTGGGGCATGGCTGGCCACAAGTGCTGGTAACACTATGAAGCAGGCTGTAATTATATCTAAACCATTATAGTCACATAGATCCAGTCTCAACATAAATATACATATAAATGAAAAAAATTCTCCAAATGGTTCCATGTTTAACAATTTTTGAGTGCCACTCCTCTCTGGGATTTCTTCCTAGTTCCACCTCCTGAAGAAGCAATAGGAGTACATGGAAAAGGAAGCGGTCAGCATCCTGCCAGCAAGGGCAAGGTTTTCAACAGCACAGACCTTAAACGTCTGTGCAGAGGTTTAACTAAACTTATGGACTATGCGGAAAAGTTACCTGAACTCCTACAAACTATTTTTTCCCCACTTGATTCCCCACCTTTATTTGGAAGTGAAGAGAAATTGCACTGGTTAGCCTGAGTACAAGATCCAGTGCCGTAAGCTTTCTGCTTCTATTTACTTTCTTAACCTACTTTATTATAATTCCTCTAAATAGGTCACATTAGTGGTTTTTGCTCTTTCCATCGTACCCTCTCCTCCATATTTAGATATCTTTTACCTCGTTTTCTTGTACTGTGCCTCCCACCTTCTCCTCAAGGGACTGTCTCAGCCTTGCGTGCTGACAAGGCTCCGGTAGAAGGATTCTGGTATTGCTGCAACTGTGGGCAAATACCACCGACACTGGGGGTTCCTCCAAAACCAGGAACTCATCACTGAATTTGGTAACTTATCTTTTGAACAGCCCTCTCCCCTGTAGTAATGCCTAGAAACATTTATTTATTATTGCCTTAGACTCATTTAGAAACAGTTTGCGCAGGTGCCCTTAACTCTCCATTAACACATTATAATGTATTCTAATAGTCTAAAGCTTGAAAGTCCAAAGTTTTTAACTAGGTAAATATGATTTACTAGCCCTTAAGATTCCCTGATAATTTTGGGTTTACATTAACTATTTTCATAAGGTGTTTCTTTTTCCAGAAGATATGAAAGAAGACATGAAACTGTCCAATGGAAGGAGCGAGAAGGATGTTCTCGAAGAAGGTTTAAGCAGCCAAGTGCCCCTTCTCACCACAATCTCTGACCCCCTCCTCTTAAATTCTCTTCAGTGTTGCGGTGTACCTTAACAGGATGGCACAAGTACAGGATTCTCAAAGCAGAGCACTACGGCTGCAAGTAGACATCACACAACAGCCAGTAGCTAGCACAGAAGGAGTTACCAAGTCCTTTCACCATTCTAAGAGACATCTTGGATATTTCAATATTGAAGAATTAATAAAAAATAAGGATCCTTATTTACAATACTGCTTTCAGAAGCCAATGAGAACAGGCAACTTCTTATGAACTAAAGCAGCAACAGTGTGACCGGGCTGGAGCTCACAGCGTGAAGACAGCGCCCAGTGTCAAGGCAAAACAGTACAAGAGGATGAACGACCGCTGCAAAACACTTTGATGGGCTGTCTTCAACTCTCCCCGAGTACTAGCCCACACCACAGTGCACGATGGACTAAAGCATGACTGAAACTTAAAAAAAAGAAGGGGAGGAACAGAGGGAGGGATGGAAACTGAGAAACCGCTAGATTAATCTGAGATCAAGCCCAGGACAATACCTCTGCTGCAAGCAAGCTGCTTGTGCATTACACACTCTACAAAGGCTGTCCAGGCACAATAACCGTGCAAGTCTTTACCTTAACGATCTCTTATTTGAAATGTGCATTACAGTTCCTTTATCATCTTGGCCTTCTCCTGTAGAGGATCCGGACCTGTAGTCACCTGCTGCACTCCCATGAAAAATGCCTTCCTTTCACAGCATGAAAAACTCAACCGGTAGCAATAGAGTAGGGGATCCCAGCCCTGAAAGAAGCCAGGCAATTCTGGGCATGGGCAGTCTTCATTCTTCTGTCAGGAACTACTGAAGAATAAGCACCGATCAAGCTCAGATCAGGCACAGCACACCGCGAAAACTATAGAAGAGGAGCCTGCTGTCCACAGGACTAAACCTGCATTTTTCATCTTTTTTTCACCTATCAACTCTCTCCCATAACAGAGAGGATCGGCGAGCCCTGCCAACTCAAGGAACAAATTGAAACCTCCAGTTCAGGTTTCAAAACCTGCACATATGCTTTAAAGAACTGAGATTTCAGAAAATGCACACCCCAAACTTGTAAAATATTTTGCTATTCCATGCATATATCAAGGCTGTAGTATAGAAGAGTCTTGTTCCTACCAGCTGGATAGTACAAGTCTTAATACAATGATAACCAGAAAACAAAAGAAAAACTGAAGCTTAGATTAGACAAGGTTTCTGATCCACAAAGCAGCAAAGCAACAAGCATAGAAATTACTCACCACTCTGACTACCTAACAACAGACACACACCTGATGCTGTTATAACCAAAAAGGAGCTGTCAGTGACTTGCTGTTATTAAAGCAAACAAACAAATAAATAAATATTTTAAAAAAAATTTAAAACAGGAAATAAGCACTACGAAAGCTCAGAATTTTTTTTTAAGACAGCAGCAATTAACTCTGTTCCATTCATGATTCAGCCTTGTTATCTGTTTAACACAAACTCCTTAACTTTGGGCAGGCCTTCAGAACAGTGATGGGACTCATGCTTCTGTCTGACAAGTTCAGATGAGAGGCTCAAGCAGGACTGTGCTTAGATTCCACAGCTGAAGATGGACGTCTCAGAGATGACTATTCTCACTTGCCTCACAACATTTGCCAATTGTGAGCATCTGTTCATAACATCAAAGACTGAAGCTCAGAGAGGACAAAACCTATAACCTAGTCCCACTTCTCATACAAGACAGAACAGATACGTTCCAGGTCTCCTGTCTTTCTACCAAAACACACAGCAAATGCTGAACAGCCCTTCTCCTCATCCCATTCTCAGCATCCACAGGGTGTCAGCTCTTTGTTCTCCGTCAGAACGGAAGTGCCACGTTCCAATGACAGCTCAGCTCCAAGACACTTCTCTCCAAGGACATGGTGACAAAGCAAACCTGAAGCCCCAGAAACTGGTACTAGAAGTCAGTTTTACCAGAGAAATGTATTGTCCCTGATGTCCTCAGGATCATTACTGTAAGCCACAGCTTTACAGTTAAGGTATGGAAACTAACACAAGCCCAATCACAGGTGTCTTCATATTCTAAGAGGATAACTAGCAAAGAAAACACCCAACAAGACAGTGACTCAAAGCCACAAATAATTCCACTTCCTCAATTTGAATGGCCTTCAGGCACTCAACTCAAGCAAGAAGAAACTTAACCTGCCTGTTCACAAAACAACAACAAAACAAAAACCCGAAAATACACATTTTTGTTGTCCATTCTCAAAGGACACAAACCTACCCTTAACTCAGTCTCCTCTGACCATTGCCAGACATCTATGTATCTGTGCAGTTGTTTCAAGTCACTGCTTTCAACGCCATTAAAAACTCTGCCAGTGCTTCGGAGCGCGAAGCCTACCTGACAGAAGTTTACAGTCTTTAGCAACTTTTGCATTTTGAGAAAACAGAGGAAAAGGTTCAAAGCTATTCAAGTAAATAAGAGGTGGGAAGGAGACGGAAGGAACACACAGGCACACAGTCTTGCACTCCAGTTCTAAGCCTCCCCATCTTCTACAAGAGAAAGAAGATGGGTAATAGCATTGCTACAAGGAACTGCCATGCAAGAAGTTGGGAAGTGTCCCTCTTCTGTTTTCTTCGTGGAGCTTAAACCACTGAGATATACTTGTTCTCCCCAAACTGTTGCTTTTTGAGCACAAAAAATATATGCACCTGGAGATTATTATGTAATCTACACACCACTCCAGTTCAATGGCTACATAAAGTTCATTATTCCCCTGCTGAGGCTTCCAAGCAGAAACAAACTAACCAAAACCCAAACTTTCATCGCACAAGAAAAACCAGGCATAATATTCCTATATCTCTCCTCCATGCTGCTTCTCTTGTATTGTATATATTGGTAACCCACCTATATGACTGTATTCAGCAGTGTATCTAAGGCAGGAGTAGCAAAAAGAAAGACTAAGAGAGAGAATTAACAACGATGAATGTCTATCATTTAAAGTTTTTGACACGTGAGAGTTCTTAATGCAATCTAAAACAAACGTTAAATTTGATGGTCTTTTCACTGCACCTCACCTGAGCAGTACCATCACCACCACAACTTTGTAAGAAACACAGCATTTGATGCTCCACACCTTTGCCATCAAGCAGAATAAGCAACTGGAACAGAACAGTACAAGTGCAAGTAGAATTAAGATACGTAATCCCTCTCTGAGCAAAAAAGCCACTGCTAGTCAAATCAGTGATGCTTATTGTCCTAGCACTGTAAGTCTGTGGCCATGTAGCATCTAGTTTGACACAGAACTACATCTGAGCTTTTGGTCGGAATGCTACAAGAAGTTTCAACCATAAGGAGTTCACCAGTCATAATTTGTTTTAAAGCAAAATATAACTTTAGAGGTTTCAACAAAGTCTCGTTTTCACAATCACTCTCTCATCAGACGTTCTCAATTTCCAATCTCAACCATACTAATGGCCAGGACATTGCCCCAAGAAACACATAATATTCCAGTGTGCCAGATACCACTGAGATGGTTAGACCTTCGAGCAGTTTAAGGACCAGCTGACACAGCAACCTAAGGATGAGTTTGCTGAATACAAACTGTGGCCACATGAAAGAAGACATATGAACATTTCATCTCTCTGAAGAGTTATTCTGGTAGACACTTGACCCTAATAAGACTTCTTCACAATAACACCAGAAACAATATAACAGCATACCACTACTGGATAGGAATCTGACCAATAACCAGTTTAGGAGTGAATGTATGACCTATCAAAAGCTGAACGTGCATTGTTTCTTAAGGTGTTTTTTTTTGTTGTTGTTCAGACTTTCAAGACCAATGAGTAATTGGAGCTATTAACATAAACAAAAGTAAGTCTTTGTGTAGTCCCAAAACCACAATTCCTTTGATCCATTCTTTAATGTGCGCCTGATTTTCAAGAATTTCTAATATTTCATTTTAAAGAAAAATGCATCTTAATCTTGAAAGAGCTGTGTGCACTGACAAAGCAGTTGGGGCCAAGAGGAGCTTGCTTCAGTGACTGATGTACCACTAGCTACGGCTGAACAGGTTCTTAGCGGCACTAGCTTCACGGTCCTTTTCTAAATCTCACAGTGAGCTTTAAATGATGATCCAGAAGAGGAGATTCATACAGTTCCATAAATACACAGCCTAGCTGAAACAGGGAGGCAAGACAATGCTGTGAAAATCTTTATAGATTTTGGCTCTGAAAACCTCACTTTCAAGAAGAGATGAAGGAAGCATGACACTGACAAAAGATGCTATATGTAATCTAAAATCTCAACAGTGAAAATATGACTGATAGCATTCAGCCTAGCTGCTCTGGAGCAATGTCTGCCATGTTCTCTTCTCTGGGGGAAAAAAAAAAAAATAGCACACACGGTAGCTTGGGAAAAAAAAAATAGCCTGTTCGTGATGTACGTTATCCAGTATATGTGCAGAAGAACAAGCAAAACAGTTTTTGAGTGATAAATGTAAAAGAGTTGCCACATAATTTGGCTTTCACCGTAGTCTTTCCTATTTGGGGGACTGTCCGTTCAGGTATGAAGAGGAAGCAGACAGTTGATATCAGACATAATAAGGCCTACAAAAGTCCAGTTAATACATTTGTTTCAAGTTACGCAAATCTTAACAAAACAGCATGTTTTTTCTGCACTTTCACTTACAATCTCAAGGAAAGTACAACCTCGCTAAATGGCCTCTGTTCTGTTCTTAACACTAACACCTGACACGAAAAGAAATATTCGAGTCTCTTGTTATCCCCAAAGACGGGGCGTTCAGTCTTAGGCGTATTGTTTGATAACGCACCAAAAGGTTAGAAAACGCCAACGTCTCTTTCAGCCCCTCCTAGCAGCACCTTTTTCAAAAATGTCGGAAATATAAATTAATTGGTCCATCCCTCTTTTCTTGGGAAGAATAAATAAAACCCCTTATATCAGCAGCTTGTCCTCACAACTCTTCTGCCTGCACGAGAACTTTTGTAAGAAATCCTCCCAGCTGCAACTGTTTTGAAACAACAAGCACTCAAAAGCAGTGTTCTTTACTTTAGAAGAAGGAAAAAAAAAGTTACTTTGATAGTAATGCATTTGTGCTTGCAGAGCTCTACCGGTTGTTTTTAGAGCTTACTCGCCACCAGTCCGCTTTTTAAAAATTTAATATATATATATTTCTGTATGTATGCGCACATATATGGAACTCAAGCAAACAGAGCCCACAGCTGTTAATGAGAAATAAGGATTGCGATTGGCAATTGCTTAACAGTCAAACTTATTAAAACACCATTTAAGTCATTTTTCTTTACTTAGCCAAAGGGGAAAAAAAAATAAAGTCAACAATTACAAGCGACTACAAAGGACTTAGATAAGCACTTCAAGAGTTTCAAATAGAGTAAAGAGTAGCTGCGTTCAGATAAACACAAAAATCGTTTCTCTGGTGAGGAAGGCAAGCGCGGCGTCACAGGGAGTCTGACGTCGCGGAGGAATCACTTGGAGTTCGCTCCAAGCGCGGGAGCAACAGGTACGCGGAACGCAGCGGCCCTCGCGGAGCGCGACGCCCCGGAGGGTTGCGAGGACGCCCCGGAGGGTGCGAGGACGCCCCGGAGGGTGCGAGGACGCACCGCGCGGGCCC
>WAAD01019281.1:54642-72525 GCA_013389945.1 Fregata magnificens | reverse complement strand
GACCCCGGACGGACGCGCCCCGAGCGGGCGGGAGCTGCGCCTCCGCAGGCAAATGCACCAAGGCCGCCGATGCTCTCTGGAGGGACGCCGCTCCGCCGTGGCCTGTGCGCGGCATTCCGCTCGCGCTTGCCGTTGCCAGCAGACGGCCGGCATCCAGCAGGCTCCTCATTTGCGTGTAGGGCAGGAAGGGCTGATCCGGCTCCTTGCACTCAGTAGTCTGCAGTTGCGGCTGTTAGAGGAGACTAGGTAACCCGGGCTCTTCGGCTTGTCTCTTAATGCAAGTCTCTGAAACCTCCGTGAATGATGTGGAAAAGGTGTGTGGGTAATGATTTTTATTTCAGTCTCGCACTACAAGAACTGGATGGCAGCCAACGATACAGCTTTCCTTTAAAAGTATGTACAACGAAGTTGTGGAACTCATGAACATGAGATGTTACCAAGCCTAAAAGTATAAATCGGTCGCAAGGGGGATTAGACAAACTGATGCAAGATCCCTTGTTGGTTATGAAGCACAATCTTCGGAAGCAAACTCCAGCTCTGGGGCGAGTCCCTAGCCCACTGGCAGAAGGAATAATACCACGGTCTACAAATTGCTAGCTCTTTTCCTAAATGCGCCATGTTAGAACTGAAGACAAGATAGCGGCATCCTTAGCGTGATGCGGTGAGCAACATGAGCTTAACAAATCGTTGAAGATTTCTTCAGTCAAGAAGGGTCAAGAAGGGATCACGGGGACGTACACTCTGGGCTTCTACCGCAAGCCACAAAATACCCCCACAAACCTAAGTCTTCAGTGCAACGGATCAAAGGCTGCAAAACTACGGCATGCATAGAAAGAGAGCTGAAAGGGGCATCACTGTGGTGCTCTAGCCTGGTAACAACAGAGAATGCACTACGCAAACTTAGATGTGGTCAACACATGCGAATTTTAGGTTATACTTACGTTTCAGTAGGATTTCAGAAATGCATAGCGTCTAGTCTACTAAACGGAAGCATTTTAATCCCTTAGCGCAAACGGCCTGTACTTGATTTTCCTTCACCTGTGAGGCAAGTGGCTGATGCTTAGACAACACAGGGTTTCCTACATCATAATCAACATAGGAACAGGTTAAACACTGAGAACTCTAGGAGATGTTCTCCCTGCTGAGTCAGCTAAACCATTTCACAATCTGTAGCAAAAGCAGAGGTGCGTGCAGGGCTTGCTGTTACGATGATGAGAGGGTCACTGTTAACCCGGACTGTGCATGTGTCGTGAGGAGAAAGCCTCTTGACATTCAGCTAATTCTCTCTCTTCACTAACTTCAGTGGCTTAGGCAAATGATATCCAGACTTTTTCACCCGCTGTCTTCTCATCCCTTCCAGAAGAGGCAACAGCAAGTCATTTCCAGTCATTGGCAGGTTTTTATGCTCTGCGTGTCAGATGCAGGATGTCCTTTTTCAGTGAGTATTTTTCTTTTTGCAAAGGTCTTTATGCCACTTTAATCAAGTTTTTTTTCAATGATCTATTAGTAAAGGCAAACAGCTTATGTCATAAGTTGTTGTAGGTCAAGGCCTCCCAACTGTCCTACACTCAATGGGTATGTCGTCAGGTTATCGGCAGTAAGAAGAGTTGGAATTTCGGTGTTGGAGGACAACGGGGCGTGCGCAGGTTGTCACAGGAAAGGTAATGAATGAATGGTGCCCCTCACAGAATATCTTCCAGTAGGACACCATTGCGCGGCTTTGGAGGAACTGCCCAGCATCAGGGTGTTTGGCCCCCTCTGTCCCAGGCACAGTCGGAGCCTGAGGACAGCCATAGCACTGGATGTGCTAATCGATGAGGTTTTTTGCTGAGTATGACTTGCCGTATTTGGCAGAAGTTTGCTTATTTCGGGGGAAGTATTTATTTCAAATAGCCTTTCCCTTGCCACTTGTTTCATTTCTGTGATTTTTCCGTAATCATGCCAATGTAACTTTTGCGGAGCTGTGTGGCAAACTGGATCAGGGAAGAGACGAGGGCTAAAGGCAGCCTGGGAGGCGGGGGCAGGGACGGTGTGGAGGAGGTTATTTTTAAACTGCATCAGCAAGCTAAAATAGTATTGGGAAAAGTAGCTTTAGGAGTGGAGAAGGGAACTGGAAATCTAGGAGTTCTAAGAGACCATGACAAGAGCTCAGCGTGTGTGGAACACACAGTTTTAGTCCTACAAAAACTGCGAAGAACCTGAGATTCCTGATTCTTAGCTGTGAAACTGAAAAGTCAAGAATGCTGTGTCCTTCCCTGCTGGTCAGTAAAGTGGATGGCAATTTACTTCAGCAGTGTAGGGGTTCACATGTCAGGCAACTGTCTTAAGATTGATTGCATCAAACTTAAATGCCCCTCACGAGGCATCTGTGAACACTAGGTATTTAATTTTTCCTCTTTTTTTCTATTTAATCTTTCAAAATGACATAAACATCATACCTTCTTTAGATTTCAAATTTAAATATCAAGAAAATAGGGATTATCCAGATTAGACAATTCAACAGTAATCTTGTCCCCTGTTCGCATGTACTGTGAAATTCTTCCGTTACATGGATACATTTTTCCCACAGGGTCTTGCTTCACAGGAGAATCCCACTGTAGATAAAAATCAATGAGGTATAGTGGAAAAATGTTATAGATAAGACCCCTGCCTCTGTTGTTAATGAAGTAGAATCATCAGTACTTTTTGGCTATTTCCGAGGAAATGGCCTAGAAGTAGGGCCTCTCCAGGTTAGGTTGAGAGTTAGGAATGCGGAAATGGCAGGCCAAATAAATCTGGAACATAGTGAAAAATACGGCAATGGGGCTCTTTATAACAAGTGGACAGCATCCTACCCCTAAAATAAAAGGTGCTGAAGATCTGATCTACCCCACTAAACTACCCATATCATCGGACTACAGACACAGCAGAAGTGCCTTTGCAGTAGCCTCGTAGTCGAATACTGAGCAGTGACATGAGGCACTAGGTCTCAGCTCACCAAGTTCCTCTACTTGGGCAGAAATCCAAGCAGAAGGTTGCAGGAAGAGAATGGACTGTCTATCATTAAAGCAATCAAATATTTCCAATTGGCTTCCTTCCCAGCTGGCAGCATACAGTTCACAGTTCAGTTATGCCATAATACTTCAGATACGTTTTCTTTTTTTTCCCTGCATAACAAACTGAGGCCCAGGGTCTGAAATCCAGAAGTCTCAAGCATTTGTAGCTGCAATTGAGGACAGTAAGAGCTGTGATTTGAACATAGCGAAATGATGTATAATGCCAAATGGCCTGAGAAAGCATGCCCTGGGCATCTCAGAAGAGGGCAGTCAACACTAGAGGATGCTTTCGACGCAAAACTTCCTACATCTCATGTCCCTTGGAAAGAAATGGATATTCTAGAACCCTCCTCCCCACACACTGCTCTTGAGAGAAAACAATGTTAGTGAAGCACCCACATACTACTGTGATGAATGTTACAGAAAAAGCCCAAAACAAAATTAATTATTTTGTGCTGAGAGCAGAGCTGGAATATTGCGCAGGGAGTATAGCTCTGCACATCGGGCAAGAAGGAAACAACATTGAGTAGCCACTCACAAGATGTCCATCAGCCATTCTCACCATTAAATGAGGCAGGAACCCAGCTTCCCTGGTCCTGCCATCCCTGTAATTGAAAATACATTTGGCTGAAGACGTCTGAAAACTGCTTTCTGTCACATCTGTGCAGTCAACCACAAATACAGCACACTGGAGAATCCCCTCTAGAGCCTCTTTTAGCCTCATTTCATAAGGAAATTAAACATATGCTATCTGCCTGTCAGCCTTGTCGCTCTTCTGAACCTATTAGCTAATTTTAACCAAGCTTCAGGGCAGAACAGAGGTCTGAAGATAGTACATTCTTGCAAATTTTGTGAAAATCAGAGGCTCTGGACTCTGGGTACTGCAGCAGTATCCAAAAAAGACATGGGGGAAGCTAGGGCAGCAGGAAAACATCTAAGAAACTGAGCTTTTTCCATTCTACTGTCCTAATAACAGTCTGTTGTTGATTTTACATTTTTTTAATAAAATAATCCATTTTAATTGTATCCCATTTAATTAACACGAAGCTTTTGTAACTATAATTGCATTTTAAGGGGTTACCACTAGGAAAGTAAATGTCTGTACATGTAAATGTTTGGTACAGAGTAGTGTCCCTCAGCGGGCGGGGGGCAGAGGTTGGTGGAGTTCAGCTGTTACACATTTTGCGTGGCAGAAGCCAGAAAAAACGTATGTGCACAGCAGCAGATTAGTCACAGCATATGTTGTCTTTTGCTTGATGAGGATGCTTAAGGAATGCGAAAGGAAGGGAAGAAGAACTCAGGTTATTGAAGGGAGGTGATAAGGGCAGGGGCCCAGAGGTACTAAGAACAAATGTCTTGGAAACAAAGCATCTTCAGCTCTGCTGTTTTGGCACTAATTTGTCCTCTAGTACTGAGGGACCCTCCCCGAAACCTAATATCAGTTATCAGTATAGCGAAGAGCAGATGACATTTTCAATTAAGTGTTTTCTTCAGACACATCATTACCAAAACCCAGCCTCCTGACAATCTACAATGCTGGTAGTCTCTGACGATCCAGTTTGCAATAAGTACGGCAATATCGGAACTCAAAAGACTTAGCCAACTTTCAGCCAGTAATAAAGTGAATTTTTAAATAAACTTTTTTCCTCATGTATTGTCTTAGAGTCTAGCATAACAAAGGAAAATATGACCCTTTTTCAAAGAAATAAAGAAACTAACCAATGAACATGGATTAAAAGTATTTCAGTCACTGTGAATTTTGAATTTCCATTTGATAGAGATCGTCTCCAGTATCAGCCAGACCTTGTTTGGAGCACAGTTCATCTCTCATCCCCTTTGTAAAGGAAAAAGAAAATATCTTAAAAGGGGCTGCTCAGATATGTTAAATAGTAAGAAAAGGTGGTTCTTACTCCTATGATTGATCATAAGAAGTGATCCGATAACACTAGATAACCCAGCGTGGCTCCATTTCAATGGGAAACCCATTTACAAGGGTGAGGGCAACCCGTTGCTGCAGAGTCCAGTAACTAACTCCCCCCACTGGTGAGCAGAGACCTTTTCATATTTAGGCTGTGAGTATCTGCAGGTAATTACCCACAGAGAGTGCTGAGATTGTTTTTCCCTTTAACTACCACATATTCAATGTAAGAAGTTTCACAAGCTGCCACTTAAAAAAAAAAAAACCAAACAAAACCCAACAAAACAAAACAAAACCAAAAAACCCTCAAAACACAAAAAAACCCCTGACAAACCACCACTGCTGTCTCCAATTAATACAAGTGTTCTGAACATACAGCGGCAAATGGGAACTGTGACTGAGAATAAGCTCTGCATGAAAAAATGGATTATATTTCAGTAGAACAACCTGGTCCTCATGTTCTTTTCTTCACAATGACAACCAATGAACAGAAATTTTATTCCTGGAAAAACTGGTTTCCATCAATTCTCATCACTGTAGAAGTGCTGATGGAAAGGACAGCAGTTTATCCCTCCAATACTTCACAGATGAATTCAGATCATACACAATTGCTTCTCATCCTCCTACCTATTTATTCTATAAAGGCAATTAAAGAATCGGTGATGACTACAAAACACCTCATGTCTTCCTCTCATCTTTGATAGTCACAAAAGCATCATCGGGCTTTTATATGCAGTAGAAAGGTTATGATCATACCCAGTATGGATGGTAGGGAGGTGAACAGGCGTAATGTCCCGGGAGGACTGTCACCCGACACAGAAGACAAAGTGACAAGTCACCAAGGGAATTCCAGCTAAAGTGTTGAGCTACCAATGGTACTAAACAAGATGCTGAAAGAGCTGAGCACCGACATAATGAACATAAAAAGGAATATATGTAAGTGGATACATCTTCAAGTTAAGACAGACAATAATCAGGGTTCCAGGCTGCTGCTATAACTATGACAAAGTAAACAACTTGCAAAGGCAGCCCAGTGATCTCATTTAACACAACAGTTAATCTTATAGTGTTGAGAGCATTTCCTGAAAGCTGGGGCATATTATTAGTTTCCATGGCAATGCTGTGATGGTACAGGAGAGATGCATTTCTGTAAGGAAATTCAGTGATTCCAAAAGAGAAGACTTGAAGTTTCTCCAGGATAGTGGGCTGGAGTGAGATGGTATTTTGACCCAACTCCAAACAATGGAAATTGACTATGTTTGATAAATGACTGGTGTCATGATTTAAGAAAATTTATTCTTGATGCAATTTTATGAAGTACCCACATAGCCTGTCGAGTCAATAAGATCAGTTATTCCCTCCGTCACACCAAGGAACACAAGATGCAATCCGGAAGAAGTCAGTGTAGTGGCAGCGTAGATAAGAAAAACAAAACTAAAACAAAATGCAGGCTTTTGATTCATAACAGGAACTACTTTAGTCTTGACTTATTACTAAGTAATCTAATCTATGATATTATAGTGCTTGTCAATACTGCATAAAAATAGCCATATTTAGAAATGCAAATCTCATTAAATCCAATCATCACACTTGTCACAATGTTCATTTAAACAATAAAAAGGCTTACTTTGCAGATTTGCAAGGTAAGGAAAAGATGCCTAGAAAAGAGCATATAGTCAAGCCATTCAAGGGATACCGAAGCAGTCGTATGTAACAGAACACCAAGGGGCATTTTAGTTCTGTGGCCTGAGGAACAGCTGAGTCTAGGAAGCTCAACCTACTCAGCTCATTTAAGTAAAACTAAAGTAGTAATCTGATCATGGTCCCATGGATTGTCTGTCCAGATAGGAAATTTCATACAGGAAAAGCAGCCAAATGAATTTGGCTAAAAAATAAAGCTTTATAAATTCAAGCTGCAGATAGGGTCCATTTGAAACAAGGCAACAGGTTACTATTGCAGCTTAGCTAGCAATTATGGTCATTTTTTTATCACTTGAGTTATTAATAAACAAGCAAGATCATACTTTCTTCTAGTCCAAGCCATGACATTCAGGCTTGATGAAAGAATCTTTTTTATGAAACTAGATGTACCTGTATTATAAGAAACTCAGATTAGATAGCCACAGGAAACTCCTTCTGGCTTCATTCTGTGAGCAAAAGCCTTGCTCCGCTAACTTTGAAACAATCAGAATTTCATTCCATTATTTCTATTAACCTTCTATTCTGCTATTTACTGCACTTCCTTGTTAAACAGACACACGTCACTGAAGCATTTTATGGTATTTAAGACTAGGCAAGGAATTAGAGAAAGAAGAACTGTATAGAAATCTTAGCTCCTTATGTTAATACAGTTACTTTTAATCAACTGAACTAAAAGACTCATTAAAACACACTATTTGACTAAGGTGTATTTTCTATAAAAGTGCTTGACATATCCCTGTGAAGCAGAAGAACATAAGCAGTGAAAAACAGTTCAGAGAGTAGTGGAATAAAACGAAAACTTTATTTACATATGAACAGATTACAACCAGTGGCCAAAAGAAGGCTGGAAAGGCTACAGCATTAAATATTTCATACTGCAGTCAACAGTGTTTTGCAACTCATGAAAAACTGCTTTTAAGCTCACAATTCCGAGTCGCCCTGAGCTTAAAGAGCCCAGGCGTGACCGTCCCGCAGGCAGGTCTGGGGGTGGGTGGGAGTGCTATCCAGCTCATTGCAGTGCTGCCTGCCCCAGCCCTCCTGACAAAGTGGGGGGAGATCTTCCCTTTGCTCTTTACACTTACCACAGAATTTGAGGGCTTCCTCTAGCGGAGGTGTGCTGCTCTGTGTTCGCATAATCCCTGTGTTACAATGCAGTGTTTGGGTACTGGGGAGAAATTCTGTGAGAAGGAGGCTTAGGCCTGGTGAGAACCTGGGTCAAGAAACCCAGATTTCTGTTATTATGGACGCAAAATTTCAATCCTGTTCCTAAAGTGATCAAATTCTCCCTTAAAAGGGATCGCCTTTGTGTGTGACTGTGATTATTGAGGAACTGTACTGCTCTGACAGTTAGAAACAGTTGTCTAAGTGCGATCTTGCACCTATCAGTAACCCATGTAATGCATTCGGTTTGTACTAACAAAGTCCGTTAACGAATCATCTCCTTCCTCCCCCAGTTAAGAACAATAATATCTCACTTCTGCATTAGACTTCAAATACTAATTCTGAAACACATGTAACTGGAAGAATCAGGCTGTGCACCATGACTGCAGACAGGCGTGCTAATTCCTAAGTCATTGCTCCAAAGCACTTGGGGAGGAGAGAATGTGGGCCCATGAACAAGTTACCCTGAAATAACTGTGGGCATGAGATTACATCACATTAACCAGAGGATGGAAACGTACACACAGTTACCTCAAACACTTCTAGGCTATAAATTCGCATGCCAGCTTGATCACAGCGATTCTTCTCCCATGCTTAAGACACCGTCTTTCCTTCCAAAGTCAAAGTCCGGATGAGACACGAGAAACTGAGAAAAACACCACTGACTAATCAAGAAGAAACATGCCAATACACCTGGATGAAAATGGAAGAATGCTGATTAACCACTACATTTTAAACACCACCAAAATAAGAAAGTCTGGATAGTACCGGTGGATTTGTTGATAACTCCTGTTTAAAAATTAGTCAAAGTATTCTAAGTATTCTTTATAATAGTTTATGAGTGTTATAAAGGTTTGTTTTAACTGAGACTAGCAATTTCTCTTTGAAGCCAATTTGTGTTGAGATGGTTCTGCTTATATCTGTTCCACCTAAAGGAAGAAGTATCTGCCTTTTGCTTCAATCAAACTGGTAAACTGAAGTGAAGGAAAAAGGGTCCCATTGTATAACTGTAAACTATCTGACTCAACATCTTCCTCCTCCATTAGATATTTATTTAGCATTTACCTTGGAATTCTGGGCTGTTATGACACTCGAGTTTAAGAAGCAGGTGGTGTGTCAGAGTGTGTAGATGGAAGAACATCATAGAGCGATTCAGGACATGCTTTCGTTGCACGGTGCAGTGTGGTGACATCTACGCTAGTTTTAAATGGATATCAGGAGCAACCTCATACCAGAGGGTTCTGCACAAGGAGAATGAGTTTTTCATTAAAGCATTTCTTATATCAAACTTGAGATCCTTCTTTCCGCAGCAAAGTCTATCTGAGAAGTCCTCATAGCTGACCAAGGGTCCATAGGAAGGATAAGGAGAGATGTTTGTCTCATTCACACTCCCACATCTGCCTTTCCAGATTATTTCAGTAACTGATAACTCTGACTACTGTCCACATTCCCTACATGTTTTAACATCGTGCTCTGCAGAGGCCAATACTACTACAGCTTATTTCATAAGCAAATGAAATTGCCGTACCTCCTAATAAGCAACAGAAACAAGAGATGTCCTTTTTCCAGTAAAATCAACGCCATGTACATGCCTGCCCTTTTTCATCACCAGGCAAAGTTGTTATTCTATGCCTCTGGAGACATGATTGCACAGCACAAATGAAGGCTTAGGACTGACTGAAAGCTTTACTCAAACTTTACATATCTGAGTGCTTGATGAGTTTCCATTCCTGAAGCAGCATCAACAGTTTCATCTTTTGATAGATGGAGATACATCTCCAGCACTCCTTAAGTCATTTCTGATGTTGCACTTCAGGAGGAGATGCCGGGATGCACTGAGGCAGAGCAACCAGTAGGTGACCTCCTAGACTCAAAAAGCCAGGCGAGTTCCTTTGCCCTTTGGTGAAACACACCAAGTACGTGTAAAACATGCCAAAATATCTCCAGAAACATCAGTTTGAATTCAAGATGTCTCCCATAGCCTTTCATTTTCATGCAGTCGAACTTTACTATTGCAATTTGGAACAGAAAGCCATGTAATGGACAAAATGTTTTTATATTTACAAAAACCATGCTTCCATCGTTATCATCAATTATTCTAAATTAAAGTAGCAAACTATTGTAACTTGCCAGTTCAACTGAAGACCAAAAAAGAAAAATCAGTGGAGGTTTATGTTAAGAAAAGTCGCCATGCAGCTGTGGCTTTGCCTCTTGCTATTTAAAGTTTGGAAACACAATTTATCCAAGTGAATTGTATGGAAGTGTGCTCATTGTAATGAAGCAAGCTTTCATTGCTTCATCATTGAAGCAATCCAAACTAGCCAACAGACTAGCCAATGACAACTTTAATTATAAACATGATTTGTGAACAAAATTCCCTGTTAATGTTTGAAAAGTTAAGGTTTCCAATGTCTTAAACAATGTGTAGTCTTTTAAATCTGTATGAAGGGGAAACACTCTGATTTGGAAACCCTTCACTCTCTCTGTACATGTAGTTTTCTACTGAAGGGAAAAGGTAATAATGAATCAGGCCTGTAAAACTGAAATATGTTCAACTGCACTAAGAATACCCTTATTTAGATAACTGCAGCCTTTTCTTTTTGCAAGCTGTTGTCCAATATGCAGTACAAGTTTACATGAGAGTTGCAACACAGTACAGACATGCATGATGCATTCCCTCAGCGTCCTCACCAAGCATGCAGGCAGAGCAGATCATGTTACCAAAGAAAGAAAAAAGAATACTAAGAAATAACCTTAGGAAATTGTGGCTATATGCTGTTTGATCATCCCCTCTGCAAGGACAGATGGGAACAGAATGAATTTGGAAAAAATTTGGAGCCATTTTTTCCAAGATGCTCAATATCCATTCATCCTGCAAGAAGTACCCTCAAATGCATCCATACAAACGTCTTTCACTGTGCTCTTGCCCCCTGAGGTTGCTCTATGTCATCTCTACTCACTTCCAGTTACAACCCCGCTAAATCCTAGATTACTGTTAATTTTATGTGTTCATTATGTCAGCGCTTAGCAGTTTCTTCGCTCATAATACTGAAGAAGCATCCAATGTAAATAACATGTAAATAACATACCCTGCATATTTCTGGAAATCATATTTACAGAAAATCTAAATAACTAATAATAAATAATAAATCACTTCTGTATTTAATTCAACATCGTTATTAGTGTTTCTGGAGTAAATGTATGGTACAAGTTGCTGTTCATGCGGCCCTACTTCAAGCAATACACTATTTAAAGTGAACAATATGTAAACAACACAAAATAAATTTGAAGCACATGATTAAAGTGTATAATGCATCAGCTACTAATAACTAATTGCAATAGATAAACCCTGCAATATGAAGTACTCCTACGATTAAAGCCAACAAACAGATTTCACCACTTCTGACTACCAAGAGCAAAAAACATTCTTAAAATGTGACTGGCTAAAACAAAGGAATTACTACATTAACAACTGATTCATTCATGCAAAGGTGAGTTAAGCAACTATTTATTTCATCTTACGCTATCTATTATATTAAAGACTCACCTAAGTTACAAGATCTGACTGGCACTTTTAATTAATCACCTTAAAGCACTGCATTTTCCACATTCAAGTACCAGCATATGATCTATTTAATTAGTATATAAAGGGCTTCAACTGTCCCTGACCATTTACGTAAGAGTTCTCGTTAAAGTCAAGTGCTAACAGAGCAAATAAATGAGGCCACCAGAAAGGAAACATAATAGACTTGTCCCTCTGTGAACACCAGCTGTTACCCTGCGCCCTCACAGCATTCAGCAAATCAAAAATGTATGAGGCAGGAGACAGACGATTCTGACAATACCCCTCACGTTTTCGGTCATGCTGAACCTATGCTGAGACAGAACTGATTCCTACCTTGACATTTCCTGATAACTTTCCTCTGCCTCTTTTCACAGTGGGTCTCTTACGACAGCTGGAGGCAGGCTTCTGCGTCCAAAATGCAGAAGTAGGTGAAGGCACCCAAACGGAAGAATACAAGGAAATAATTTCAAACTACAAAACAAGAAAGTTGCCAGGACTCTCAGGGGCTCTGAACTTCTAAAGGGATTTCAAAGCCTAGGCTATGACTAAGAAATAAGAGAAGGTATTTCCTTTCAACAGCTGGTACTGCTCCAAAAGAAGAGCTAGCTTCTGCCAGTAGGAAGTAGTCATCAAGTTTTCCTAAGCACAGTTGTTTACCTCCCCGAGTATTTTCCAAGAAGAGGTTCCAGTTCTGAACCAGGAAGTGCAAACAGAAAAACTTACTGGAACAGGAGCTTTTCAGCATGTGAGATTTCAAAAGTTGGCTGTTTTCCTCAGAGAGCTTGCTCAACATGTTAATACTTACACAGAACCCAGAACACAGGCTGTCAGTTCACTGGGACAGCACAACAGCAACCTCAGTCCCTCTTGTATTGCCCAAGCACATTCTGCAACATCACCCCCAATGATGTACTCGCTGCATCATCTCACCTAAGTGTAGTACCTTTACCTTTTTTCTTTCACTGGCGACTACCACCACCAATCTATCACCACGCGTCAATGTACAAAGGTGGACGATACCTCTCAAGTAACGTCACATCTAAAGACAGAACTCACAGTGCACAACTCTATCCTCTAGTTTAGCCAAGACCTTAATCACACTTGGAAATTATGTTAAAACATAGCATCTTCCAGAACCTCCAAATCCTGCATAATCTGCACAACTCTGGTCCACTTTTTCCTGCCAGCACTATGAAGAGAACTTTGCAGGGGAACACTGCGCTTGGGACCAAGCTAGAAAGAAAAGAGCCAAAGAGCTAAAGTAGGACTACAGCGTGGAAATAGGTATTACAGTCAGACAAACCACAGCCAAGCACCAGAGATGCCAACAACTAGACCTTTTAAAGGGAAAGGGAATCCATGCAGTGGAGTCACGGATAGAGGAGTGGTGTGGGAAGGGGATGGGCTCAACATTAAGCAAGTTGGTTGGAAACAGAAGCCAGAACAACAAAGCAAAGCCTCAGAACAACCACAACCTCCCCTTGACCTGTGGGATTCCTTCACGCATCAGCTAGCTGGGGCACCCACCAGATTCCCTGACCTGAGGCTGCTTCCCTGGCCAGCTGATCCAATGCCGTTTGATTCCCAGGTGGAGTCTCTCAGGGACTGGCAGATGACATAAATCCTCCCAAGGGCATCCAGTCGCTATGTATAAAGATCTGTTTACATGACCAATGTTTGCAAAGCTTTCCAGTAATGCTTCCTTTTTACAGAACTAGTAGCACAGGGTTGCTGGGAAGCAAGCCTTCCCATTTACTGTGGTGTGGATATCTTGTCCTTTAAATTCCCTTGAGCGGTCTGCTCCAGTCTCTGAACGTGCAAGAGAAATTTGGTTCTCAGCCTGCCAGAACAAATCAAATCAAGAGATCTTTATCTCAAAGTACTGGAATGTCCTTGTAAACAGGTAGGCTTTCCCTTTACAGTCAGCATTCTGTGACAGCGGGAAGGGGAGATCAGCTTTCAGATGAGAGTGGGGATTAGCAGGCTGCCTCTACACTGAGACCTCTGCTGTTTAATAAGCATGTCAGTTTTCTGCAAAAAGTTGTAAATTGGGAAAAAATTGCAACTGCTACAAAATTATATAGGTTAGTTAATTTCTGGCCCTGCCTGAGACGAGAGAATTCTTGAGTTTCAGAGGAGTCTAACAAAATGAAGCAAATGGGAATTACAATGCAAGGGAAAAGAAGATACTATGTAGATGCAAGGAACATTCTGAGCTCTTTATATAGGTTGCTTGATCTTAAATTTACTGTTATCACTCCAAAAAGAGATGATATATCATGAGACCTTGGTAAGAAAAATCTGCCATCTTGTATTTTGTAACATTAAAAAAAGGAATTACACACACAAAATGTTAGAACCCGTGAAGCATGAGATGATTTTGCTGCCAAAAAATCTGTGATGCAGAAGGGTTAGTACAGGAGAGGGCAACAATGGAGGTTCATATTTTTTAAAAATTAAGTTAATCGCTTGCTATACATGCATCTACAACTGGTCTTTGGGAAGCGTGCTTCCCACCTGCCTTTTTTATGAGGTACTGCTTGAAATTTATTGCTACTAAGCTACCACTAAACCCGGAACAGGACACAACCTCTTTGAATGTAGGCAATGCTACTGAACTGCCTAGAGGAGCTCCAAGGTGAGCTTCAATGCCTACGGCTGCTGGGAACTCCAATGGCAGTGAAGGGAGACCCTCTTTTCCTAAAAAAAGGCCTTGTAGAAGGCCGAACCTTTAGCCAACTTTCAGAATCTTTGTTCCAGAAACACTAACGGCATCGTCTGCGTTGACTCAGACATCTCTTGTGAATCAGAAGCAAGGCTTCATTGACTATGGTGATAGGAGAACTAGTTCTATTGGGATGGGGAGACAGAGAAGCCTGCTATGAGGGCATGTGATCTCTGTCACAAGATACATGCTCCTGAGTCAACTGATGCTGCCTGTAGCGGCTCGGACACCGCTGTGGGGAAAATACAGACAGAACTCCAGCATGAAGTCCTGAAGGTATTGGAAAAAGAGTTGTAACAGGAGGCACTCCGGTACAAGTGTGATGGGATCTCTCCCTCACCAGAAAAGCAGCTAGGTCAGAGGACTGAGCCATAAAGGTGATCAAAGTAAGAATCTCCAGCCTGTGCCTGGGGCCCACTACACAGATCTAAGATGGAACTGAGGCAGACCTACCCACTGTTCCTTGTAATTCGGGGTAGTAAGAGGTACCAGTAATGTATGTGGGTGGAACACGAGAACAAGGAGCTGGAATGCAAGGTACCCGTTTGTAAGATGCTTGCAGGAGAGTCAGGGTTTAAAGTTGGGCTCCCTGGGTCTTTTCCACACTTTTCTGGTGGTACGCTGGGAACAACCATAAAGGCCAATGAGGCCGAGTCTCAGTAATGAGTATCAATGGAGAAGGGATGATAGCTGAGCAAAAAATCACCTTTCTGCAGGACTTGCTTGCAGCAGTGTTAAGAGAATGCAAAGCCAATGTCACTTCCTACAGCATGCGGATAGATTAGCAGCTCCATGCGGTAGGCAAAGGATACAGATTCTGCATAATTCCTCATATTATAGGAGTATCACCTTTTTGCTTAAGAAAAGGTATGTGATTGTTCCTACTAGGCTTGCCAGGCTGCTGAAAAGTGTTATATCCTTTGTTATCACATTGCCTGTAAATTGTCCCCACCCACTACAACAATTAAGAGCAACGCTTCCACTCAGAGCAAGAGGACCAGCAAGAACCCTATGTACGTTTCCAAAAAGCCTGAACTGTTAAGACTGGAAGGAACTGTTGCCAGTACCCCAGACAACTGAGTAACGTGGCTGAAGTGAGACTCTTCCCCTGCTCCAGCTGACGATGAACTCAGCAACGAGGTTGGTAGAGTCTCTTACAGAAAGGTAATGGTTACTTTCCACCTTAAGACTGAGAGCACTAGAATTTTGAAAGATGCACTCTTGAATCCCAATGTGCAACGATGAAATTTAAGAATAAGTAAAATGAATACAAAGTTCATTACAAACATTACAGGTTTGGAATAACCTCATTTTAGGCTGCAGAACAGTTCCCTTTCTCATTTAATCACCTATTGATACAGATCTGGGAATACTCCAGCTGCTGACACAAGCTTGGGGCCCTGGGCCACTTGCCAAGTGTTTTCAGACGCACATTGGGCAAACAAGCTCTTTCTCAGACTATGCTTGTTAGTTAAACTATCTTTTCTCTACACGCTCTGCTTCCATTTTCTTTCCCTCCTCTATTCCCCCTTTTTTCATACGTAGATAACATTCAGCTCCTATTTCTTTCTCTGTATCTGATATTACACAAGGGCAAAGCCTCTCCGCCTTTGTTACACAAAACTATTTCCTTTGGTGGGTTGGCCACCTGGAACATACAACGTAAAGCTGTTAGCAGGAACTAATGTTGTTACTGGCAGGACAGCCAACAGTATCCTCATCGGCACATCCTTTAGAGAGATGGTGGTGCTGAACTAAAAGGCAGGGTGAGAAGCATTCTTGAGTAACTAGAGCACTGTCATGTGGATCACAGGCTTGAATCCAATGACTGAAAAAAAGAAAAACATGAAAACCAGAAAGTGTAAACAGTGAGTTTGAAAAAAAAAAGGTGGAAATCAGAATTAAACTTGAAGTCTTTTAATTAAAGCTTTCTGAAAGGGTGTCTCAGTGCAAGACCAGCTTTATTGAACGTTATTTGCCACTCTTTTACCCAGTGACTTAACCATATATTTAATAAAAGACTGTATGTATCATAATGGTAGTAACATAATATTTGTGAGCCTAAATGTATTCTCACTAAGTACATCACAGCTAGTCTTAGCAATGCTACTAAAATTATTCAACAGGACTAGACTGCAGGGCGTTATGCCCTTCTTTCGCCAGCTATGACTGCCAACACTAGACATGTTAATGGCAGTCATTATTAGATTCAGTAAGAGTGGACACCACCAGTGCCAAGGGCAGCTTCCAGTTTTGTGCCTGGTCACATACCACTGTGAGGTGGCTCATGTACCACTACTAGTATGTATGTCTCTGCACTTCTGAAGTTTCATGATCACAATTGTTGCAAAAGGAAAAAGATGCTTTTGCTCTGGTTCCATGTAAAATTAAATAGGAAAAGTAAATCACATACAGACAGAAAGTTAGGATTTTTCTTCAGCCACAATGCTAAGAAATCTGCATATCTATATGATAAATCACATCACGGCTAGTTTCAGCAGTATAGCTATAAATATCACAAAACAGCACAAGCAGGGGCAGCCTGTTCACCATTTTTGTTTGCTGTAAAAAAGGGCAACTTACTTGAAATGAATGTCTGAAATCAGAAAATTATATTAATACTGGACCTGCATTTTGTTAGAACAGTGAAGTTTTTAATTGAGAATTAGAATTATAGAAGAAACATGAGTCCAAACCCAGAAGAGACATACAAAGGAGAAGCAGAAAGTTTTCAATGACGGGTATCTGAGGGGCTTAGCAGGACCAGAACAAACAACTTTTTGCACTCAGACTAAAAGGCTTATCGAAATCGCCGTATTTTTCACAAAGGTGTCAAAGTAGAAAGGTGAACTCTCAGCCTTAACTAAATGTCATGCTGCAGTGAGTAAGGAAAGAGCAAACACAAACTTACAATTGCAGAGTTTGTTCTTTGTATCATGAAAGCGTGGCAGAACTCCAATACTGCAGTAATGCCAAACCAGCACACCAGTGCCTTTGAACTTTTAAAGCTCATGTTTTTCCTTTGCCGTTTAACATCTTAACTGATTTAAATTCAATGTACAAATGGATTTCAGAAATACATGTAAGTAGCCAAAGTTTCAACATTTCGTAACTACTCAGGTCGTGGGCAACTGCCACGAGCGAAGCACGGAAAGCTTTGGGCACCGAGCTAAGGTCAACATTTCAAAAAAACCCCAGTGCCCTAGGTGGTCGTGTATTGCAGCTTGCATGTTGCTCAACAGCTGCATTCCCATGCGCGTAGTATTTTGAGGCTTTGTACCTACAACACTTTTACTCGTCTGGGCCCAAGATATCTCAGATCCGACACTAACCCATCACGGCGCAGCAATGTCCTTTGTCAGACAACACGGAAAGTGCACGTTTCACTTTTCGCACAGCGCTACTGCTAAGAAAGAGGCTGGATTCAAAGGCCAAGCCCTGAGGTATTTCTGCGTGCTCTCTTGCAACTTCTACTCCTCCATCGCTAACCTCTTCTCTGCTTTTTTGTTCTTTTTAGGCCATTTTTAGCCCGTTCTCATGTCATCCGTTATAGCTCCATTCTTGGCACTTGTTTTCCCACGGAAGTTGTCCCTTTCCCTCGGGTCTGCTCGGGACTGCTTTGGGAGAGATGGCCTCTGGGAAGGCGGCCACCGAAGAGCTTTAGCGGCACCGCCACCTCCGACCGTCAGACACCCCTCAACTGCAGCGACCCCCTCTCGCCCCAGCGACGCCTGCGCGCCGCAGCAGCACGGCGAGGCCCGGGCGGGCACAACCCGGT
>WAAD01019281.1:38694-54110 GCA_013389945.1 Fregata magnificens | reverse complement strand
CTGCGGCCTGCCCTGCGGCCTGCCCTGCGGCCTGCCCTGCGGCCTGCCCTGCGGCCTGCCCGCTTCACGGCTCTCTGCAGAACCAGAAGCTGCTGCTGGAGAACCAGCTCCTGCGGGAGAAGACGTGTAACCTCGCTCTGGAGAACCGGGAGCTTCGCTGCCGCCTGGGTTTAGAGGCTCTGAAGACAGAGGAGGAGAGCGAGCCCCAGGTGAGCCTTCCACCGCGCTGGCGGCTCGTCTCCCTGCCGAGAGCGGCCGTGCTGCGGGAGGCAGCTGCGTGGCAGTGGGCGGGGAGGAGGCACCCTGCGCTGAGAGCGCTCGGGCTGAAACTGCCACGCTGTGGAGAGGGATACTTCGTGTGCCAGAAGCACTCTTGTCCCCCAAGTGGAGGCTTTCCCACAGACTGAACGCATACCGAGTCTGAAGCAGGTGCCACTGCGGGGTGGGAGGTAGTGAGCTGACTAGTTCCAAGCTGTTTTAAGATTTTCATCTGCTCTTCTGCATTATCTTCTAGAAACAAAGTCGTAACTGCTAGTCATGTATGCCTGTCTCAAAAAAATGGGGTATAGTGGAGGGGGTCCGGCTCTCATTTAAAAGTGGCAAACAAATCTGCGAATGTATGGAAGTTTGAGCCAACTTTGGAAGTGGTCTTACCTTCAGGTTCCTACTGCACAAGCAAGTGGAGAATCTAATGTTGGAAGCCTCTGCAGGAAGAGCATGATCTGCAGGATCATGTACTGTACTGTCTGCCAGAGCGTCTGTGGTGACTGACTGGATTTTTTTTTCTTGGCACAGGTTGTGAAGGAATCGCAGGTGGATGAGATTAGATTGGTGACCGGGTCCGCTGAGTCCGCAGCACTCAGACTACGTGTTCCTCTGCAGCAGGTGCAGGCCCAGCAGTCACCATTTCTGATAATTTCCACATGGATTCTGATGGCAGTGACTCTTCAGACTCAGAGGTGAGCATCCACTCCTATCTAAAATGCCCATGAAATTCAGAACTGCTGTGGATTTAAGACTAGTGTTGTAACTTCTTGATGTCAAGTCACTTGATGACTTTCCACAGTTGGCTTGCTTTCTGAGTCTTGGGAATGCCATACCTGTGGCTCAAAACAGCTGTGTTAGGCTGTATTCAGTGAGTACAGGAGTTTATGCAGCTTGGACAGGTCCAGTTTCTGTAAAATCTTAGAGGATATTGCCTGAAACAGTGTCTTAGCTCTTACAGCAAAAGTGTGTAAATAACAAAAGCATACTGTGCTTTTACTGTTGTTGAAAACAAACCTGATCATTTTGCTGATACTTAGCAAAGCTGTTTGAACTTAAAGCCTGTCCCTTATGAATGACTTCCAGAAATGTAAGGACATTCTTTCACCTTTAAAAACAAAAAAACAAAACCCCCCAAAACCAACCAAAACAAAACCCCCAACTTTGGTTGTGGGCAAGTCTGCCTAAGCAGATTCTGATGCTTGCTCTGTGGAGCCAGCAGGTAGTGTGGTGGTGTTTGTATCTGATGGGTCCAAGATCTTGAGGAGTTTCTAATAGAGGCTGTGAATATCAAATGCATGTAGAATTCTATGTAGATTGCCAGTACCCTTACAAAAAAGTTAATGGACAAAGAATTTCTGAAAGATAAGTAGTTGTGATGGTGGTGTTCTTGGTAAAACTGCTAGTTCTATGGTCACATTAGCATATTTTAACTTCCAGATGAGGGCTAATAGATGCCACAACTGATGTTTTGCTGTAACAGTAGCAGGCTGTCTTTCTAAAACCGTATTTCATTCTGCAGTCTGATCTCCTGTTGGGCTTTCTGGACAGTCTGGATCCAGATATGTTTCTCAAATACGCTGATTCAGAGTCAACGTGCCTGGAAAAGCTGGAAGAAGAGATCTGTGGAGAAACAAATTCCATACCAACCTCCCCCTCTCCCTCTTTGGGGTCCCCATCAGCTAAGCTGGAGGCCATTAATGAACTGATAAGGTTTGATCATGTGTACACAAAGCCCCTGATACTGGAGATTCCTGTTAAAATGGGCAACCAAACCAATATGCTAGTGAAAATTGAGGAAGTCTCTCTCCCTCCATCTGAAGACAAAGCTATCCCCAAGGTCCCAGTATCTGTGAAAGAGGAACCTGTAGACAGCTTCATGCCTGAACTGGGCATCTCTCATCTGCTTTCTTCTCATCGTAGCCTTGCAGCCTCAAGCTATCTGTTGGATGCCTGTAGTGACTCTGGATATGAAGGATCCCTGTCACCCTTCAGTGACATGTCCTCTCCACTTGACACTGACCATGCTTGGGAGGATAGCTTTGCCAATGAACTCTTTCCCCAACTGATCAGTGTCTAACTCAGTAGTGTTAACTCCCCTTGGATAACTATCCTGGCAGGATAACAGGATATGCCTCTTCGGGGTGTGGGGGGGAAGTCAAGTGTATTCAGAAAAGTGTTGCTCATTTCTACCTGTGCTAGTAGATGGAGTGATGGCAAATGCATTTCTCCTGGTATGAAAAAGCCTAGAGTGTCCTGTCCTGCCCTCCTCTCCCTGTCAGTGTTGGCTTGGTTTCTCAGTAACTTGCCAATTCTACGTGAACCTGAAAATGTTCATTTTGTTTTCAATTTAAAATTTTAACATCAGAAACTGCAGTGGGATATTCATGTATAGACAACTGGGTTAAAACGAAATAGTCTGTACATCTTACAGATTTACTATGTAAATGCTTGTTTTCCATTTGCTATGTAGAGTTGCTTTCTCCATTTAATATTTAACTGTATTGGTGCAATTAAAGTGCAGTGCAGCTCACGGACCCTTTTTTGCCTTGGATCTGTGGGGCGGGGAGAGTATCTGGGCCTTGCAGAATTTGAAACTGTAGAAATTTTAAGAGATTAGGTCCCTGTGTCTTGTCCTTATACCACCTTTAATGCACCAATCCAGCAGCACTTCTGTGGTGTATGTAGCTGGATGCTTTAGCAGCTTCTTTCTGGGAGCACTTGGTGTTGCAAACTCTGTTCAAGGTAGATGGGTTTGTATGATGGCCAGAGCTGCTAGAGCAAAATTTGCAGCCTGAATAGGGAATGCAGGTGGCAGTAGCTTGATGTCTGAATAAAATTACTGTAATATCTCCCTGTTGGCAAGTAATGCCATTTGAAATGCTCAGTCTGAGTGAAGGTGGGTGCATTTCAAGTGGTGTGTCTAGTGTTTGTGAAGCAGTGTGAGACATACATGGTGTGAAAAAGGTGCAGATTCTGTTACCACAGGAATTCCTGAAGTATTAAATTAACTTTGCAGGAGCTAATTTCAAATACCACAGTAGGATTCTTTTTGTTGTCTTCATCCATTTGTTCCAACTTCACAGTATTAAAAACACTTGCGTTGGAGTGACAGAGAAGGAACTGAAACTTTACACTGGAAGTGTGAGAGCTGTTCCAGGTGTTTGCACAACTGTTCTCGGTTTAAGTGCTATTTCATGTTTTGCATTAAGTTTTGATGAAAATAACTTGAGGTGGGGGAGGGAGGGAGGGAAGTGGGGGATGGGCCAGAAGGGTATTGGTCACTAACACTGAAGGTGACAGGACTGCTTTGGATTACAAACTTCAGTAACCTAGCTTGTAATAAAGCATTCTATCTGAATATTGGATAGCAATAAAAACTACAGCTGTGCAATATAGCAGAAACTTAGATTAAAAACATTAAACGTTAAGTAGTCTGAAAATAAGTTGCTTTACTTTCAAGCTGGAAAACAGGGATGACTGCAAGAGGACCCTTAGTACCTAATATATGTCGTTGTGAGTCCAAAAAGCAAATGAGTAACTGAGAATTTGATCCATAGCTTTGTATTACTTTTGTCAGTACTATTGGAACTTCATATGAAATTAAAAGATGTATTTAAGTACAGCAGAAATAACATAAGGAAGAAGTTTCATTTCTTTAAAACTCAGCTCTATGTTTTCTAGCATAGAAGTCAAAGACACAGTTTACAGGGATAAGTGTGTGGTAGTTGAAAGTAGCACCTGTAAAAGGGCTGGTATTTCACATGCTTTCCTCAGGGCTATAGGAAGGTTGAGACCAGCACAGGGAAGATGTGCAGCCCATCCCACTGTTCTTGTGGCTGTTTTTCCTGTTCTTGCACAGACAACATCTGGCCTCTAAAAGGGAGAGCAATAGAAGACTGAACGCAGTAACTGGTGGAACTGTGTCTCTGCTCGGTGCTGCAGTACTTCTAGGTAATGTGTGTGTTCTTCTGAATTGGATGTTCGAGGCTGAGTCGCTGTAGACATAGCCTGTTCCTGTATGAGGCTCTTGCTTATTTTTGCTTCTTCAGGAGCTGATCCCAATTGTAGATGAAGTGGAATTTTTGGTGATACACACTATCTCCCTTAAGATATCGCAAGTTATCAAGGATGTTTCTCAGTCCAGTTTCACTTGTGTGATGTTTAGCAATAGATTTGAATTTTCTGTGCACCTAGACAAGCTACTGTGACTAAACCAAGCACTTTTTAAGCATGACAACTGATAACCAACTATTTTAATAGCTACTGAAAGTAAGGCCTTTGCCAAAAGAAATTGAAATCAACTAATTCATGAAATCAACTATATAAAGTTAATACTTTTGCTGCCTGAACATATTTTTAAATCTTTCTTCCCTTATTAAGGTATTTGGGAAAAGTGTGAACAGAGGTAAGAGGGCTTGCTATATATTATGGGTTGATTTAAACACAATTTCTGCTATTAAAAATACTGTAAGGGCAAGTCTTTCTGTTTTGGGTTAGTTGTGTTTTAGCTTAACCAATGTAGCAAGAAATGGTGGCACAGCAAGAAGCCTCCACTGAGCATTCAAGAACCTGCCTGGAAAACCTTAACATCTATCTTGTGTTTGTTCCCTCCCCAGGTTACTGGTTGGGCTATCTTCACCAAAGAATGTGTCTCCAGCTTTTATGTTTAAAGGTGTAGAAATCCTGTCATTTCCTTAAGAAATTTGAGGGGGAAAAGAAGGCCAAAATCAAAGGAATTAAAGAGTAGCTTAAAGCTCACAGACTGTAACCCCTGATCCCTGCACAATTGTGTGGTGCCCCCCCCCCCGCCCCCCGCAGTGCTTAAGGCAGTTCTTTTTTTTTTTTCATGCTAGCTCAGGTTAAGACATAGCAATGTTAACTGACAGGATGAGGAAGAGTGGAGGTGAAGAGTTAATGTGAACTCTTGGCAAACTGCTTGAGAGAAACTTCTTATACTGGTTGCAACAGATTTCTTGGGGAAAGTGTGACCTTTGTTTTTAATGAATAAGGAAGATGTTTACAATTCTTATATTCAGCTTTTGCTGCACCATTATGAAGGCACTGCCAGTATCATATACATGTCATAATAACTAAATCCAAGGACTAGATAAGAGTAATTCAGCTCAAACCAAGACCAAAGTAGGGCAATCTTTTACCAAATTATAGAGGGGCATAGAAAAACATAGCTGCTGTTTTTTTTAAAAAAAACAAAACAAAACCAAAAAAACCCCAAAAACCCAAACAAACCCCACACCAAAACCCAAGACACAACAAAACAACAAAAACACCCAAGCAACTGGAAAAGCTGTCTAGGCAGGAAATGGCTGTAGGCAACTCTCAAAGCTGTTGTGTTTTTCTTTAAGACAAAAGTTGGTGGAAAAACTGAAGGACCTGTTACCACTGACATGTCTGACAGACATTGAAGTCCAACAGCTATATGTGAATGGCACACTGAGAGAAATATGAATACATTGAAGACATGGCTATCCTAAGCAAAAAATCCTGTACAAGTTATTAGCCTTGCCTGTGCTTAAGCCTTAACCAAGATAACCACCAGAAACTCCAACATGGTAAAGGACTGCTTCAGACAACATTCAGAGTAAAAAAAATTATACCTCTACTGCATATTACTTTCCTTTGTTCTTAAGCCAGCCAAACTACAGTTCTCAGCTGCTGGGCAAGCTTCTGCTCCAGTACCTATGCTGAGCCAGTGGTATAAGAAAGATCAGTGCTCACAACTTTGAGATTTTAAATTGCTTTGATTCATTAAAGTAGTTGGCGGTGGTTTGAAGCAGTATCTTGCGTAAAGTATAGTCTGACAGCTGCACACAGAAGCTTTTTGGGTCTCCTGTAAACTGAATTCAACTTAAGAGCCTGCCCTAGAGCAGCCAAGTGCTATGAAGCAAAGGCTGCTGCCACAGCATGGGGAGGAAGCAGTACTGGTGTAGATCCCCTTCTCTCCCCTCTAATCGCAGCAGCTGCCAGTTGTCTCTTTGAAGTAGAGCACTGCAATCCTCAGAATCATCCTTGTGCTACCACAGATAGAACAAGGCAAAAGGATAAGAGTGGATGGGGTGAGTGATATAGAGCAGAAGGCTACTGTCTTCTGCTCGAGGAGTAACTCTGCTGCAGCACGTCCTGCTGCTGCCCTAGCAGGCAGGAAAAGCACTTCTTATGTCCTAGGGCCTGAAACACCTCCATGTGGGGGCTGAAGCACTTCACCAGTGCCGCACCTCTGTCCCTCTCTTCTCTCCTGCAACAGGCTGCTCTGAAAGGCTGGAAGACCTGTCATTTTGCCACCCCTCTGCCTTCCTCCAAAGCTGCCTGCATGACATGGCTCGTCTACCCAAGCAGCTCGCACCAGTGCCTGTAGCCACCACCCAGCCCCATCCATCTCTGGAGGGCTATACCTGTGCTGTTCGGCTGTTGCACCACCATTTGTGAACATGTACTGGATGAATTGTGAAGGTGATGCAAGATGAAGTGAAACAGATATAATCCTCAACACTGCCTATTGAAAATCGCTTCCATACTCTGATTCCTGAGTAACTTCCCAGGTGCGATTTACCAATGAAAAAGCCGGCAACACCGCCGCCCCGTGACTATGCGTAGCACTGCGCGCTTGGTGGGCACGGACAGCTACTGCCCACTTTCGATAGCGCATCCTTTAACTTACCTCACAGTTGAACACATTTTGTGTCTCAATGAGCAACACATTTTTAACGTCTAAAAAAACTCATGGAAAATTCTGTCACGGTCACGTTTCCATCAGATTTGGGAATGGACTCTGTTTAATAGGTTCACACCCAAACCTTGTTAAACACAGTAGACAAAAACGTTCAATGAAGTAGTAGTTACAGTTTTGCTTCCCTTTTTTAACTTTACAGCTACACATATTTCCTGGCATGCTTTATCCTGATTTACTGGCAGTATTAGATTCCAAGACAAGCTGCTAATATTTACTGAGATCTCTTCCACTAAAAGCACACAAATAGTTCTTGTTGGGCACCTGGAAGCCTAATAGCACTCAGAATTTCTATTAGCGCTAATATTTTTGACTAGAATCAAGTCCACTTAAGTGCTACCAAGGCAGGATGAAGGGTTTTTTTAATATATATATTTATATAGTATATCAACATCCACATATTAAAGTGTGAGAATTTAAACTGTCAGCAGAAGATATTTACCTGAGATCTTCCTGTAGATGGGAGATACTAAGTTAAACTAAACCCAGGCAAAACTGGGGCTGTAGAGGGAAGAGTAACACGTGTAGTGGCAGATTTCACCTTTGCAGTACGCTTCCTTAAGACGACTGCTTTCTGATTTCTCTAACTTCTGTTTTGGAGTCCTATTTGCCTCACAACAAGCATGGATCCAGACCCCGTGGTTCACACGTACGTTACATCTGCATTTGATTAAATAAATTGTCTGTGATGGAAGCCACACATCTGCTCTAGCTAACTGATACAAGAAGACACAGGCTGTGGAACAATTACAAGTCCAGCTCCAAGTCCATGCCAAAATAAATTCTGTCCCTCTCCACAGGATTGGCTTTGTAGCTGAGATACTCCTCCCATCTCTACAAACTCCCAGCCACATCCCCAGGGAGAGTCTCAGCCAGCCAAGAGCGCCTTACACAATCCTAAACGGGTTGGGTTTTACACTATTCTTTTCCTCTCTCGGACTCTGCAGTGGAGAAGTATTTAAGTCTTGTCTAAATCCACAGTACAATTTAAGCGAGCCAATGTTTGACTCTGCCTAGAAACCTCTGGGGTTTTTATTATTATTTTTTAATATACATCTGAAGTGCTATTTTTCCCTCATTTTAAGAGCAAAGGTAATACTGGTCTAGCACAAGCGTCTTTATCCTTCAGCTGCTTGAAAAACTCTTGAACAGAAGATGTTAAACAAAAGAGCAGAGTGTTACATTCCAATAAAATAATTATTAAAATTTGAATTTGTTTTAAAACTCTCCTCAAACATTTCTTGATTTTATACAAAACCAAGCAAGCTAGGCATTCTAAATTTTAGTCTGAAGTAAAATGAAAGATCTGAAAAGACAAGCTATAGCAACACCTTTTGGTACCCCTTTGCTTTGTTAGAGGCCTTTGGGTCATGACAGATTTACAGCAAGTCTTCCTTTCTGGCAGCTTCAGGTTTATTCTACCCCGCTGTTGTCCCCCCCGAACGCCGTGGAGGAAAGTGACATGCCCTTGGGACTATGTAGTTAAATTAAAAATCTTCTTAGGCCAGAAGAGTATTCTACCCTCCAGTTGAAGGACTGGACGTACACTCTCAAGATTTTTACTTTTAGTAGGAATGAAACACAGCCATCTAAAAAATATTTTAGAAAATTTATTGAAAACTGACATACAAAGGGTGATTTGGTCCCAAGAGAAGACAGACCAGAACCAGATCTTCCATCTTTCAAAACAAAGTTTTTCCTAATACTGCATCACATTTGCCATCCTGCTTGTAAACAGCATTCATAAAAGCCTTTTAAGGAAGCCAACAACAAAAGAAACTGCTACAAATACAGAAGTTTGAAAACACCCAGTAGCTTGTTCTCTCTTACCCTCTCCAAATGATCGCTATAGCAAGAATCTTGCTCAGCCCTCCTAGTTACTTGATTCCTGCTCTACCCACTCTTCTCCTCCCCTATCAATTTAAGCAATTCAACCCTGTTCTCTCCTATCACAAGGGCAGAAATGAATTATGAAAAAATTAAAATAAACGTTTTCTACCAAAGCAAATTTCTGGGACACAGTTTTTTCCCATCTCATGGTCTTTGTCCACCACTATATTCTTGTTTCAGATAGCAGAATAACAGGGGTCAGTGATGCCATATTAGCATCAAACAATTAAGAGGAAATACACCTCTGAAAGTCAGCCTTTGGTACAAACATAACAGGAAGAAAGTATGCTTAAAAGCTATCTACAAAAATTTCTTCTGCAAATTTGATATGCAATTTGTCATTTTTAAGAGGAAAAAACCTGCATCTAGATTTGACGTGTTTAGGCCTCCCACAGTTTTCTATGTCCTCTGTCGCAATTTTAGTGTTGCTGAGATGGTTTAATAGAATTTTTGAATTTTTTGTCCTTTCTTTTCAGTTTATTTAGGATTCAGAGCTATCAGCTAAAACAGTTCCAACCTTGAACCTTCACTATAATCCTGCAAGCTTAAAACCAGGTAATTATTTGGAGGCACCACATTTTCTACCCACAGTGACTACAGCCTTCTCCAAGCTGCATTGCTTTACTCAAGCAATGTAGTATGTCAAAGGCTGTAGAATTTAAGCACGTTCAGCAGCTTAATACTACATGAGAAATTTTACACAGTACATGCAAGAGATTCATAGCAGACCCTGAAATGAAATTAGACATAATAGCAAGATAAAGCTGCACATGTTCTCCAACTTAATAAAAGTTCCAGAATGGTAAAGTTATACACCGGTTTCCAGAGTAATACCTATTCAAACGCTGGAATGTTTTTAGTGAAGCTCTGAAATGTTTTAGCAAGAGACAGCAAATTTCACACAACCTTCGACAAGAGCAGCAAGACAGACAGGATTTAACAAATAGGGGTATCTTTTGAACAAAGCTTCTGCTGTCAGCCAAAAGGAAAGAAAGGATGACTGCAAAAAGAGAAGCTTGATTTTAAACTATCAACTATGGATTATTCAACAGTAAAAAAAAAAAAAATCACAAAGATTATCAATTAGCACTGCAAAGGAAGAGTAGATTTTCTTATGCAAACAGGTGCATTACTGTGTACTTGCTCCTTTATGTTAGCAAGATGTCAAAAACAGACTGGCATGCTAAGACTCTGAACAGAACCTATGACTTGGAAAGGAATTTCTTACGCAAAGCCTCAATTCAGATATCTCTGAGAAAGCTCAAGGACTTAAGAAGAGAAGGTAAGATTCTCTGCCTTGTTTAAGGGTTTTAAACATAATGGAAGTGTTGTGCATTGAGGAAAGGTACAAGCAATAACTCATTGAGTATTCCTTAACACCCTAAGCAGGGTACAAAATTATTTTGGCATGTGTCTGTATAAACTATGTGACGTTACATTAATGGCACATGTTCTGGCTTAAATTTTAAGTCTAGAGTCCCTCAGGAAGAAGACCAGCATCTTTTTTACTTCACCACCAGTGCTAGCAGTCTCAAAGTTTGGGACTTGGTTACAGACAATAATCAGCATTCAACCCTCTTTACGCCAGAAAATCAGCTCCCTGTTATCTGATTTACTTACCGTGTTTATCAAAATTAAAGGATGCCATTTATTTCATCAAAAGTTACAGTCTCCAACTGACTTTCCAACTCGATGCATACAAAGAATCACAGCATAATGTAAAATGTGAATCAATTGGATGAGAACCACTTTTCTCCAGACTTTGCATCATTTGGGGAGGGGGGCATCAAAAACCCACAAACACAATTTAGGAGCCAATGAACCAAAGATGACTAAAGTTAGTAGATACCTTGCAAGTTAGTAGCTGGTTTTACTTTCCACAAAGCAAGAGGCTTATGCTCAGCTATAACATTCCTTCCCTACCACACTGCAGAATGTGTAATTTCTACATTTGAGTTTATATCAAGTACAAACCAGCCACAGACGAAATAGTGTGAAAAGCTGTATTTCCATAGGGATTGCTTTTCTGTGACTAGACTCAAAAGCGTTTCTTCCTTTCCATACCTTTTTGTAATTCAAATTAAACTGACCAAGCATAGTATGCGCAACGAAGTCTTAATGGCTCAATAAGTGAAAGATGTGGCTTAAGCCACAGTTACATTCAATATTTGGATTTTATACTTTACCAAGGACAATTAAGAGGATATTTCACCATTAAGCAAGATGGAAAGCTACTTCCTTGTTCCAAAGGCCTCTCGATTACCTTCTCAGTGAAAACCAGAATATTTAACAGACCAGAATACAGGAATCTTGGGGTTTTTTTCAGTTTCCTTAAGTTGTGTCTGGCCAATCCATGTTCTTATGATTGTTAGTAGGAAAAACAAATAATAAAACTTCAGATTCACACATCAAACCAGAAAGAAAGAGGGAACCAAAAAACAGCAACAAAAACCATCAGAAGCTCACCACTTCCAGTCTAAAATCTGGCATCTACAACTCCATTTCTTCTTCTGCACACCCAGAGATTCCCAAACTAGCATACGGATCTGGAGACATGGCAGTCTGTTGTGACGCAGGGAATGTTTCAGTCTGTGAGTCAAAAGCAGCTCTTGGTGTTGACTGCTTAGCTTGACACCCTTCTGTACTCTGCTGCTTGAAGTTCTTAACAGAAACAGACTTCAGTTTATCTGTGAGAAATTCAGGAAGAGGTTTCCAAAGTACCAGCTCCATAGAAGGACGGCTCCTAGAAGGGATGGAGTCTCAGTTAAGTTTAAGTTCTCCAATCACAACTATTAAATGCAGAAGACCAGTGAGTGTCTTCATCCTTTGTGCTAGCCTGGAACTCTACTCCAGAATCCATATACCTTCCCCCCCCTTCCCCCCCCGCCCCCATTAAATTTCCTCTTCCTTAACTAGTTCCATTACTTCTAGTTCTAACCCTGTATTTTCTTTCTTTTCTTTTGCACCAAACTGGATGACCACTGTCAGTCACACTTCAGGACCGTCTTTTGGAAACTCACATACATTAAAAAAATCAAGATATAATGGTTTATTCAACAAATTTCACTCTGTACAAATGAGGAGTACAAAACAGACAGCTTGATGACCACTACAGTTACACTTACTTCTCCTTTACATTAGGATAGTTTCCTATTTTTAACCGGATGAATGGTTTGTTATACAACATTGGCTGCATCATGCAGTAATTAAGGACATCTCCACAAACACGAGACTGGGTGTCTCTTTTCATTTGCATGTGTTAGCTACATAGCACCATGATTTCCTCCAGAACTTACATAGATTCTATTATTTTCTTTGTCAGGACTTCACCAAAATCCCTCTTCATCCCTTTCTTAAGGGTATCTGACAGGATAAGAGTGGGCAGATTGCTAACATTTCCATCAGCATGAACTTCCTCATCTTCATCAATTATCCTAGGAATGGAGGGGGAAGAGGGAGATAAACACTATTGAGCATACTGTTAACAGGCACATCCACTGCAGACTACAGTTACATCTACGTGCACTGCATTGCACAGTGTAGGTATCTGACCTAGGCTGGGTACCAGAAGCAGCGGGGCCATGTTAACATGAGTCTCTCTTGGGCCAATACACCCTAAGAATGACTGTTACCACAGAAGCCACTTGAGCAGCTATGCCACTTCTGGTACCTGAGCTAGCTTTGTTATCCCTGCATTCTCCAGCAGTGCGCAATGCAGGCATACACTAAGAGAAAATAAATAAATTCACTTCAGGGGAAAGTGTATGATTCAGTGACATTACAAGAGTGAGTCTGAGTTATGCAGTAGCTTCGCCTGCTCAATTCCCCATATTTTAACTTTGAGAATTATTGAAAAGCTACAGAATACAAATCTTAACCTTTAAGGACCCTGCACCAATTTCTCAGAGATTAAAACGGCACAAAAAATGGAAGCATTTAGAACAAACTGGAGGTATCTCCTTTGTTTTTGGTAAACCTTTTAAAGAAAATTTAGCAGAGTATCTGGGAAGGATGGGGAACAATCCTCTGAGAGGTCCAAAGCAGTTTGTAATGCAGATACAGCCAGATAATAAAGACATATAGCACTACTCTGATTTACCCATGAAAAAATAAAATAATCTAACAGTACCTTGCTTCCCTTCACGCATCATCTATGGAGTAATCATCTAAAAAAAAATCTTGTTTTATAATTTATGTCACTTTTGGCTTTTCTAACAACTGCCTGCAGTGGTCATTTTAGATCTTTCGGAATACTAGCTCAACTGCAGTCAACTGATATACGTGACATCCCCAGAAATCTTTGAAAGGCAAGAATGCACAGTACATTTATTAAACGATTGCAGTAGACTGCCCATAGCCACCCCACTACCCCAATATCAAGCCGTCTGGTATTTAACAGTAAGATGAACCTCAGTCTTATTGCATATGTGCAGAGAGATCTCTCTGGTTCATGCTATTCTCTACACTGACAAATTCGCATCTGTCTTGAGCATTTAGAAGTATTAATCACAGAACAAGCTGCAATTGGTTGAAAAAAGCTGAGCTCAAGTCTGACCAGAGAACATCAGTTAAAATTTGAGCCCTGGATACTCACAGAAGAGCATAAAACCCCATTATGGTATACTGATGCTGCATAATGATAGTGAAAAGGTGGTTATTTATTCAGCATCTCTTGCTCTAGCACCCTCAATTTCAGATCATAGTATCAGCCCCAAGACTCACAGGATCACAGGTAGCCTAAAAAGAAATCACTTGAACAGAAGGTTCATCTCAGACTTACAGTAGTGTCATCACACTGCTAAGTGCTAGATTTAACCCTTAATGCCCACCAAAAAAGGGAAAGCTCAGCAAAGCCAGTCTACTCAATCCCTGCATTTACCTGTCCTCAATTTCCTGAAGCTTCCTGCGAGCAACCTCGCATTGCTGTTCCCCCATTGTCTGATCCATTTCTTCACAGGGAATTTCTAACATGGCAGTTTCAGGACCGCTGCCACCATACTGACTTGCTACCTCCCCAGCTGCCTGCTGACCTGCACAGAGAATCCATTCTTCAGTGTTGGGATTCAAAGGGCAATTTTTGGCTCCTGTCAGTCTCTTCTTCCTCACAGGACAACTAGGAAACAAAATAAGTTTACAATTGTCAAAAGAGAAACGTGGCATTCTACAGGAAAAAACGTTATAGAAAGTTACGTGCGTTCCAACAGATTGGACGTACTATGGAAACACAACCTCCACAAAGAAAATAAGTCCACATGGCTCTTATTAAAATGTGGGTACCCATGCAAGAAAATCAGTGCTACACAATTAATTAGGTAACTGAAATGGATTTGGGCTTATGTGCAATTCAGGGGAAGAGCTCCAAATGGAAACAATGATAGAATTTCCCTTCCTGCGTATGTTGTAGGTGAGATGTGCTTGCATCTTTATAGAAAAGAAAAAGCAAATTAAGATTTTTCAGGCTGTAAAAGACAAATTTAAATTACCCTTCCGCCTCTTCTTCTAGCTTATGCTTCTTTCCACAGCGAACAGAGACACTGCAAAAGGAAAACAAATGGTTATTTAGCTTCTAATTTTATCTTCCAGTGACACTGAGATTTTCAAACAACATTTTCCTCCCTTTTAAAATTTCACTTGCAGCTAAGAGCAACAGTCGCAGTATGTCACCAGCTGTGAAGGGAGTAGAAGTTTTGGACAACAAATGGCCACTCTGTTCCAAAGAAAGTCGAAGAAGGCTGTAACTACTCAGTTCTCTGAGCAGGATTCCACGTTAGTTTCTCCTCCTTTACGTTATTTATTTTTTCCACAAGGGGCAAGACCAATTTTTGCTAAAATTCAAATGCTTCAAGAAGCAGCACGTGATCCAACTTCAGTCTCTTAATACATTGTCTCACAGTGACATACTCAAATTAAATATGACCAAACAACAACATTTTATGGAATAATTTAAGGTTTTTGTGCTCACGTATGAGAAAGAGCAAGTTTAAAAAAAAAAAAAAAGTAAAAAAAAAGTACACGAGCACGTCAAGGCGTTGGTAAACTTAGTCACATTTCTTTCCTTTTAGAAGGCTCCTTCATCCCCCACCAACAAACTCCAAGGCCGTAGGACGAGCGCAATACAATTCTAACATCGCGCACGTGAAACACTACTAGAAGAAAACAAATTATAACCCGTCTCGAAAAGAGAACTTATTTCACACGGCCAGCGCAGCTGAGAAACACGCTCCTTGCCCGCCCCAGCGGTACCGGGTGTCGCACTCACTGGCTGTGGCCCTGCTGCTGGTGCAGGCCCTGCGGGTGCGCCGCGCTGGTGAAGGACCCCACCGGGGCGACCGTCAGGCCCTCGTTGTAACTGCCGAGCGCGGCTAGAGAGGCAACGTCGAAGCTGCTTTGCAGATACAGGCCGGAGGAACCGCCGCCATCGACACCGTCGCTTCCGTTCCCTGCCATTATCATCATGGGCGGCTGGAGACGGTCGTGGCCGACGGCTCCGGGCGGCGGGTCGTCCCGCGCGGCT
>WAAD01019280.1:0-23333 GCA_013389945.1 Fregata magnificens | reverse complement strand
GAGCAAGTCAGGTAGGAACTCAACAGTAATAGTTAGAAATATCTGAGAATTAATCTTTAGGACACATTTGGCCTCCCATTTCAATAGACATGCACTGTGCTTGGCCACAGACTATCTTACACTTTTTCCTTTTTTTTCAAGTATCATTTGAAAGCAGAGTATTTTTATAACCTCAGTAAATCTATTTCTTAGTATATTAATATTCTAAAATTACTTATGACTAAATCTTATAGTTTCTATCATTTTATTTGGATTAAATCTTTTACTTTCTCAAGAAAAAGAAACGTATTTTAGCAGGATATCAATAAAACTCACAGAAAGTAACCAGATGTCCCACAATGCCCAGCTGATAATTTTGCATAATGGTCATCACTTCTCTTAGCTAATGTTGCTGGGATACTGGACATACAGATGTTCTCCGTTCATTCTTAATTCCTTGATCCCTCCTTTTCTTTTTTTAGAGTTGCCTCTTCAGTATTTTCATTCTACATTTAAAAGTGTAATATTTTGTTCCTCATGAAACATTTCTAGTGCATAGACATTGTATACCACCTTCGCAATGGCGAATTCAGCGCCAAGGACAGCAAAGGCGGCATTCCTAAGCCACTCGTCTCTCACGGTTAGCTCCCAGCCTTCACATTAATAATAGGGGGAAAAAATACAAAATACTGCCGGGGTGGTTAAATACCAGAACAGATTAGGCAGAGAGATTGTGGGGTCTTGTAGGTGTTCAAGTCTCCGCTGGACGTGCCCTGAGCTACCTGCTCTAATTAGACCTGTTTTGAGCAGGTGACTGGACCGGAGTTCCCTTCCAACCAAAATTATGACTCTATGATTTAATTTGTCCCTTGTAAAGATTAACCAAAAAAACCCCAAAAGACCAGAATACTGTAGACAGAGCATCGCACACTGAAATAGTATATTTTCTCTCTCCTTTCTCTTTAACTTGCTTGCTTGTTCTATAAAAAATGTAAAGGTGGGGTTTTTCAATACCAAGTTTTCCTAGAAGTCATTGGATAACAATTCTGAATGTTATGAAAAATTAATCATATATGGTAGAGGGCTTATTGAAAGAAATGGATTTGATAATGAAAATATGAATATATAAATGCTTTCTAGTTTTCAGTTTGATGTTCATCCTGACCTTCCCATACCACCTTTGCCAGCAGCTACGTTGTCCTAAATTGCTAGCTTACTGTAATTCTCAAAGTATTCAGTGAGGTAAGAAATGGTCACACTATGAGGAACATGCTTTGTGCTGCTTAGACCATTAAATTCCTACTCAAATTAGAAAGTTTAGTTCAGCTCCTTTGATATCACTCTCTTTTGTATAATGATAAAAAATGACAGTGCGGTCGTTGAATTCTACTTAAAAGATTGTATTTTGCCTACTAAAATTTTAAAAGAAATTGAACAGGAATGCCAATTCTTACTCTTGGTGTGAAAATTCTGTGTGGTACTACTGTGAATCATTTACCAGAAGTTATGAGGCAGGTACATTTTGGTGGTCTGTAAAATGGTTCCTATGTGATGATTTTAGATACACTGTGATGAAAAGACCTTAATGAATACAACTTAATGGTGCTTTTTTGTTGCTTTAAAGGTAATAAGCTTACAGGGGGTTTTATATTATAATATTACTAACAAATTGATATTATTGTTAGGGGGGCATGATCATTAGCTCCTCTGGTAGTAGTTTCCCAGGAAATGCTCTGCACCTCAATCATTATTGCTCAAACTATTGCTCTAACAAGGAAGATTACAGTGTGATTTGTATCCTGTTATCCACTGTTTTCTAAAAGCATATTAGCATGAGTGAAGTCTAAATAAGTTTTGGAAGTGTTGATACCAGCTGCGAGAGGGTCTTATGCAGGGCTGGTTGCAATGGCACCACAATAATGCTTCCTGAGCTGGATAATTATGTTTGAGAATTATTTCTCTGAATTTCTGCTAAAGTCTGACTTCCAGTTTTTTTATTCTTGACTCCCAGTCAGAAGTTTATTTAAAAAAGAAAATTAAAACCCCCCAAAACAACAAAACAAAAAACCCTAAACAGAGAGTGCTGCTGTATCTGGGGAAAGAAGACAGAGGGAAGCAGAAAAATTGAAGAAGTTACCTCAACATTGCAATCATTTTAAAGACAGGGGGGTGTATGGAAAATGAATTTGCTCATTTTGATTTCATTTTCTGCAAATACTTGAAGCAAATTTTAGTGGAAATAACACTTATAAAGTTTTTTTCATATAAGCTAATTTTCAAAGATATAAAAACTGTTTTTAATTATTTATAGCCATAACTTGAGGCTGTTATTCAAGAAATTCAGACTGCCTTCATTGTCTAATTGACTCCTCTTCTGTTTTCTCTGTGTGTGTAAACCTGATGCCTCTGTCTGATCTCCTTACTTTGTTGCCTTATTTCTTTATGTTCTTCCTGGGTGATTTTAAATTTTTATATTTATGCCTTCTCTGACTCTGCAGACTCTACTTTCTCTTATTAACCTTCCACCTCAATGCAAAGTGTTGTGCTGACACCCATACCCATACAACTGTTTGCGCATTTGACCTGTTCTTTGTCCCGATCACTTTCTCCAAGACTGATAGATGTGGTTCAGTAATATTTAGTGAGTACTTTATATACAGAATTCTGACACCTTCTCGGAAAGCTTTTACAAATATGTCTTGACTTGTAATGAATGAATTTTGCTGGTTGTTAGTAACCAGCTGATGATACCCTAGCTTGTGCTGCCAGATACATTCCACAAAGAGCAGCAAATCTGTGCCTGGATTGTGACAGTGGTATTTCCCCCAAATGACTTGTGCCCCTGCAATGCCTCTCAGTGTTGTTATGCACTGATAATGTGCATGCTTTCTGCTGTGCATTATGACAGTCTGAGTGACACACCACGCAATGAATAATAATGTGTCGTAGCTGCAAGTAGTTAGAGCTTCCCTCTCACTTCTAGCACCTTGCTTAACAAACTCCTCTACTCCCACACAGTTTTGTGTCAAAGGGCTGGGATATATTTGTATACTTGCTCTCATTTAACCAAAGCAGAAATCCTTGTCATTCTAGAGCTTAGCATACAAAGTCTTCATCAGCATGGTTGCCCTATAAATATCACACCTAAATACCTTACAGAATCAAATCCTGAAGGTGGGCATGGGTATAATACAGAACTAGCCCAGAGTAAACATCAATCAGTTTGCTAAAGAAGGAATGTATAAGATGCAGGTGTTTGAAGTTCTCTGTAGCAAGGTGGGGAAGTGGTATCTCAGATGTTTTCTCTGTCTTAATATTAACATATTCTGAAAATAAATTTGAATATGTGAGTATGTTGTGCAATGCATTTTCTCTCTGCATATAGTTGCCCCAGTCATTATGACAAGTTTTTGTTTGTTTGGTGGTTTGGGGTTTTTTTTACTGACCAGCAGGCTTAATAACTGACTCATAATCCTGCCATACACAGCCTCCCACCGAATACCATAGTGACAAGCTACTGGATTTCTTCTGTTCAAAGGAAGTAAGAAATAGAAATTAAGTGTTTCGAAAAATGGGATAGCCACCAAGATCTTGGTAGGATTAAGCTGACATGCATAGTGCTGACTACCTGTAAGAAATACCCCTTACCCCTGCCAGGTTACACATGGACATTAAACATTTAGCACGTGTTATTTTCTGTTATATTAATAAACAAACAAACAGTGTTCTTGTTTGAAAGGCTTTTAAAGATGGAGACATATGTCGTTAATAGGTCGTTAATGCACTTAGACAAAATCTGTAAATCACAGAATGCTCCAATCCACATGTTTAAACACCTGAATACCTTTTAAAATCTATCCTAGAGGCTTTGTTTGTAGAATAAAGTCAGGTTTAGTGATGTTTTGATGTCATTCAGAAAAGTTTGGATTGAAGAATTTCAGCAACCTCAGGATCTTATGTGAACAATAAGAACTTCTTATATTAAACACATTAATTTAATGGGAACAATGCCAATGCCACTCTGCCTACAAACAAGCAGAAACTCTTAGAGTATTGAGTTCAAGGACCAGTCTGCATCTACCTCTCATTCGAGTGTATTCTTTTCTAGATTTAACAAGCAGGTACTTTGCAGTAGCTACAAGCTACGTTATTTTAGACTAAATATATGAGAAATTTTCTCTACATTTTAAGTCACAGATGTTTGAAAAGTTCTTTTATGAAAATATCCATTCCTACAGTGTTTTTGGCCACAAAAAAATGCCAATGACAACATTTAAGTATTACCATATGTCATGATAAATATGTATGTACACAGATACATGTATGCACCTGTATAAAAGGCAGAAACAAACCAACCCTTGATTCTTGTATCTGTGGCAGTCATGCAGGAAATGAAACAGCTATTTCAGTGTAATTCTGTGATTTTAATAACTATTTGAATTCTTAAGAGAATGTTAAGGGAAAATACTTGTGTAAAAAAATAATCACTTTGGAACCATTTAGGTATTGGTTTTTTTATATCAATAAATATCAGTTGATATATTGATATTTTCTTTGGTTTTATTTTCCTAAGAAAACTGAGAGGAGGGGCAGTAATTTAAAAAAACCCAAACCCCAACAAATCATCAAAATAAGAGTAGTCTGAATTATGAGTATTTTTGTTTTAAAACTAATTTGTCTTTAATTATTGTATTTCAGGGGAAAGTTTTAAATATGAAGTTGAAACAGCTTTATAACCTTACTTTTGGGAGAAATTGCATTAAATTTCTACTTTGAACCTAAATATCTCTTCTTGTCTAAATTTCTCTTCCAGAAAAGGAATTCTAGTAAAATGTACTGTATGTACTTTAGGACCACAGATGGTTAATTCCTGCTTCCAGAACTATGCCTTCATATATGGAGTTATTAAATGTGTTTTCCAAAAGTGATGATTCATTTTAGTTGGCTCATCTTTGGAGAACGCATTTTAAATGGGGCTGGTTTTAACAAAAATTTCTGTGTCTGCTTTTGAAAATAAGGCCCACTTGAAACATTTTAAATGAAAGCCCATATCCCTTGACCCCCTGATTTTCACCAAATGTATTTGTGAGCAATTTTTGGATAATTTAAAAACTTCAGCCTGGTATTCTAGTTTTATTAATATTAACCCTACTTATTGTTCAAAGACTATCAGTACTGTAAACTTTATTGCTAATACTACTTCTTATCTCTTAAATGAGAGGTATTTTTATTAGCATGTTGAAGATAATTTCCACCTACATGCACAAAGGAGCGTAAAGCAAATACAATTGTAATGAAATGCAGTTTCAATCTGAGCTAGTGGAAAAGTACAAGGAGAGAGAAATAGAAGGTCTGAAAAACCCAAAAAAGCAATTGGTACAAGTGTTGACCAAATGCAGACTCCTGTGTACCACCTCTTGTTTTTTTTTTTCCTGCTCCCAAACAATCCTATAATCGTGATGTGCAGCTTCTAAAAACAATGTTTCATTCCTTGCAGGTTTTTTATCGTCTTCATCACCAGAAATAGTTCCCTTAACAAGAAACTCTTCCCTAGATCTTGAAGAGCAGATCTGATTCAGTAAGGTGAGTTTCCATTTAAAACTGTACCATACCCACTGGGAATGAAGTTTGGAGAGATGGTAGGAAAACTGAGTCTAAAGTATCATTGATTAAAAAAAAAAAAAGTATATATATATACACATACACTTTAAATAATCATTATTCTTGCCATCATTTTCACCAGTTGTAACTGGCAGGATTTCTTAACTTCTTATCAGGATTTCTAACATGCAGTCAATAAAGAATGAGAAATGTTCTCAACCACAAGTTCCTTTTGGAACTTCTCAAAGGATCCTATCCTAATGGGGACAAAGATGTTTATTTGTATTAAGCCTGTTTTCTCTTATTGTCTCCGAAATATAGAGTTACATTTTCCCCTTGTAACCTTTCCAGAGATTAAGTGCAAAACCAATGCAAATGGGTCTGGCCTATTCTTCCACTTATACTGCTTTATGAAATGAAAGTTGTGGCAATACCTATTATGGAATAATCCTGTATTCTCTTCAGAAGTGACACCATAGTGGACTAGACAGACTATTGATCTGTTCTGGAGTGGCAGCAGCCAAGTAAATTATAAAAGAATTTCAAGAGGCTCATTATTGTCTTAAGGTTTTTCATCCAACCATCTTTAAGATGTTACTGAAAGATGATTAGATATTTCACATTTCATATAGCTCTTTAACCGATGTACCATATTAATGGAAATGTGGAGGTAGAATGGAGAGCCGAATACTGGGTGAGAAAATCCAGAGAAGTCAAGGTGAAGACTGGTCTTTTAACTAACTTATACCATATTTCAGAGCACTTGTGAATATAAATACAGTGCCTCCTGCCTTCATTCATTGCTAGAACCTAAATAGTTCCCTGACTTTTTAATCCATCTAGTTTGAGTCAATGTCTGTCAAAGTACATTTATATCACAACGCATTCAGAGATCTTAAGTTACTTGATATCATGTATTGACTGCTAGGGTACAGAAAAGCATGATAATTATTTAGAAGGGTGGGGTTTTACCCTCTCTGCTACCTTATATTTTTCCTATTTGCCTTGCGTGGTGTAGTGCACATCATATGGTGGTTATGGGGTCGCATCATGCACTGACACAACTGTGAAACTTTACTCTTCCTAGTCCAATTAATGGTGAGTCCATCCTGTTTAACATATTCCGTAAGTATTATTTCCATTTTACAGGTAGGTTGACAGGTCTGCAGACAAATCAAATAATCTATCTTGAGATCATGCAAAAACTCTAGAAATAAAATCCCAGTGAGTCCTGGTTATAACGCTTTTGATGTCGTCATCACTGGCCACAGTCCTGCAAGCACTGACGGTAAGAAAATAGGTTTTTATGTATATTATATGCAAGATATTATTTCAATCCATTTGAATTTGGATAAATCTAAAAAAAAAGTTTCTGTTGTTTTCCAATGGCCAATGATAAGCCATTAGTGATTTAAGAAGAAAAAAAAGAAAAAAAAAAGAGTTGATAAAATTAACTATAGAAAGTACCTGGGTTTTTTTCATATTGACCAATAAAGGCTAAGTGAAGATTTGTCTTATATGTAAAAATGATGTCTAGATTTTGGGTATAACGGATGATGAAGATATTTAGTTGAAGTAATTCATTTAGAAAGTTATAAGTACCTGAAAATAGATCTTGAAAATGAAAGTTATCTCCTTGACTAATGTTATTTGTGCCATGAAATTTTTTTTTTCCATTTTGGCAATTATTTCTATCAATGATCTCTTGGCATACAACATTTCTTTTCCTCCCCAATTTACTGAAAGCTATAACTTTCTTTGGGATCTTGCATGGTTAAAGCAAACTATTTTCCTTTTTGAGATGAAAGTTTAGAAATCTGCTATGTTACTTTTCCTTGGCTCAGAGGTTAAACTGAAGGTCTTTTCCCCATACCAGAATTTCACTTTGAATATATGCTAAACATGAAGACAAGGTATAGCAATATGGCTGCTAGGTTGTTTCTCAGTAATGTTTTGAAGCATATGTAGTTAAGATTTTATTCTCAATAAATGCAAATTGTATTTTCCAGTCACAATAACTCCACAGGAGAAGAAATTAAGATGTCTGATACATTCATCTCTATGTCAGAGTATCACACTCTTGCTATTTAAAATTCACTGAAGAAAAAAAAATGGTGTCACACTGTAAAGATATTATTTCCAAAGTGATGCATCATTCATGTCCAAGTCTAGTTGTCTATATTCTTAAATTTTATGTTCTTAAAAATTCAATTTAAAAGAAATAGTCCTTCTTTTTCACTCTACTGACATTTTCCAACCTAAATGATTCTATGACTCTATGATTTACAAAACCAAATACATATTAGATGGGGCATGAATATAAAATGAAGGACCATGCTCTATTCTCATCTACACCTGTATTAATCTGGAGACACTCCATTGAAATCAAAGGAGTTATTCTTCCCCATGGACTGAATTTACCACAGTTTAATGTCAGTGGGACTCAGTCCTAGAAAGGAGAGAATTTGTCTAGATTCAAATTCTAAGCCTGAAATTAGTGCCATAAGAAAATGGCAGGATTTGGGCCATTTTTCTCAGTACTGTTTTAGAGTGAAAACACTAGAAATTTTATTCTAAGTCATTTTGCAGGTCAGAATTTTTGATGTTGAATACAGTAGTTAATTTCAGTCAAAAATGTTCACATTTTATAGGAAGTTGAAAAACATGACCGTTGCAAAGAACTGGAAATTGAAATAGAAAAATACAAAATCTTCTTTATTATTATTACTACTAATAATAATAGTAGTATTGCACAGCTTTTGTTCTTTGCTAGGGTTACTACCCATCAAAATCATGCTTTGCAATTTGATTTTGTCATAGGATAGGGGCTTTGACATGCACTTATTCCTAATCTGGACTAATTGGTTTAAGTAAAAATTGGAATAGGATGTGAAAAAAATAGTACTGAAGGGCTACATGGCTACCATTACAGTAGAGATTAAGTGTGCCCTGTATTTCAGGGAACATATCTGCTGTCTGTTTCTAACCAAATGAAGGTGAGTTAAGAGTGTTTTCGAACAAATGCATTTGTGTGCATGCATGTTGTGAGGAGCTGTTTGTGACTCGGAAACAGAAAAAGCTTGTCCTTCATTGTCTTGGGAATAACAGTAGCAAAAAGTTAGAGTGAAGATTAACGTTGATCTTCAGGATGCTGAGCTCACAGACAGAGTTTGGAATGGAAGTTAAAATTTAAAATCACATTAAAAAAGATGCTCTGTAAAATTGTGGTCTTAAGTCAGCAGAAATTTTGTCATTGACTTCAGTGGAACCAGAATTATTCTGCTGGGTACAAAGGAAGCTTTTGCTTTTTTTAATATGTAGTTACTTTTGTGAATATATGTATGCTCTTAATGTTTAACACTCTAACTCTATTAAATGTTAGGTACCCAAAAGTCATGCTACAATAAACTTAAAAGTGATTACCAACCCTAAAGAGTCTTGATAGGGACATAATTTCATAAATGTTCTAACACTAGGTGTGTATATATAGATAGGCCCTAGTCAGAATTGTAACACAACAGTCTCAGGAGCAAAGTTAGGAAAAGTTTAACTTTTTTTTTGTTAGTGGTTTGTCTTTTTCATATTTTTTTTCCTCAAAACAGTATTTGTTTTAGAAAAAAATCTCCTCTACTAGTTCTGAGTTTAATGCTAGGTACATAATTCTCCTAGGCACACAGGTGAATAAGGGAATCTGAGGGCAGATTAGAAAAAATACTTATACCAAATAAGTAAAAGGCTTCTTACTTTCTTTCTATGTAAATACTTTTATGAACTACTAAATTACAGAATCATAGAATGGCTGAGGCTGGAAGAGATCTCTGAAGGTCATCTGGTCCAACCCCACTGCTCAAGCAGGGTCACCAAGAGCAGATTGCACAGGACAATCTCCAGATGGCTTCTGAATATCTCCAAGGGGGAAGACTCCACAATGTCCCTGGGCGACGTGTGCCAGTGCTTGGTCACTCTCACAGTAAAAAATGTGTTTCATGATATTCAGAGGGAACCTCCTGTGTTTCAGTTTGTGCCCATTGCTTCTGGTTCTGTCACTGGGCACCACTGAGAAGAGCCTGGCTCCATCCTCTTTGCACCCTCCCTTCATATATTTGTAGACATTAATAAGATTCCCCCTGAGCCTTCTCTTCTCCAGACTAACCAGTCCCAGTTATCTCAGCCTTTCCCCATAGGAGAGGTGGCCCAGTCAATCATCTTCATGGCCCTTTGTTGGACTCTCTCCAGTCCATCCATATCTCTCTTGTACTGTGGAGCCCAGAACTGCACACGATACACCAGGTGTGGTCTCACCAGTGCTGAGTAGAGGGGAAGGATCACCTCCCTCGACCTCCTGGCAACGCTTTGCCTAGTGCAGCCCAGGATACCATTAGCCTTCTTTGCAGCAAGGGCACATTGCTGGCTCATGTTCAGCTTGGTGAATTGGTTGTCTCTGCTGTAATGGAAACACTGACAGTACGGGATTCAGTTCCATAAGCAGAAATTCTAGAAAGTCTTTCTAGACAGCAGGTTGCTTTTCAGTGATGGATTGTTAAAGTCAAAGATGAAAATTTGTAGACCAACTGTAGAACAATTCTAAACTTCTGTTGTTAATCTGACTGGACAATGAACATAGAGAAGTTCTGAGAATATGGTTCCTTTCAAATGTAAACAACTTAATGAAAACCACCATTCAGTTCCATCTTGACCAGAAACAACAGGTATTATGATATTATGGAGAGATGAGTTTATTGAACAGTCACTTAAACTTCCGTGTGCCAAAATCACATATACTGTGGTTTTACCCAGGTTTTCCTGAAAGCAGGATATATTTTCTTTTACTTTTTCCAAGCCTCTGTGACCCAATAGAAATTACATATGAAATAAAATTTCTCACTAGAACTGTAAACATCAGAACAAAAATATGTGAATATTAATAAATTAGGCAGTATTATAGTCAGCTGCTAATTTTGACAGTTTTGCACCTGATTTTAGTGTTTTTGTATTAAAAAAATGAACAATAATCAGTGAAATCACATATACAGGAAAATAAGTACCATTACATTACAAAAATCACAGTCTCCCTGTGAGATTGTGTATGACATATTTAAATAGTCTAAGATTTTTAGGATCTTTCTTGAATCCCTAAATTAATTAGTGAGCTTCATCCTAGATCCGTTCAGTCAAAAGTATGTTTGTCAGCATTTTTTGTTCCCTTTCAAAAGTAGTAAGCTGTAAGAGAATTCAAGTACTGTCTCCATATGCAAGCAGCTTCTTGTCAGCAATGCTTAATAAAATAGAATGATATGTTCCACAGCTTCCTTTATGATTTCTTCATGTTTATTTAAAAGGAAGGCAGGGCTGTCACTGTCTTAGAACAACTTGAAACTGCTTTTCACTTTACTTTGTATAAGCAAAGTGGTCTGGTGTCACTCTTTTTCTTAAACTTTGGTTATGTTTATTTAATTTCAAAGTTTCTCTACTCCTTTATCTACAGGTCAGAATTATCTTTTCTTAGGCCTTATTCATGTTTCTCTTCCACCAAATGACAGACAATTGTTAATATCTAGTCTTTTCCACTAGTGTCTTCCAGTACTAATCACACACAGAACTTCAGTTCTTTAACTCGTATCATCTGTCAAGAAGGAAAAGGTGTGTTATAACAATCTGTTGTTGTCCATGTTTGTTATGCAAAGATTTGCCAGTACATACATTTGAGTTTTGTTATCCTCCCATACTGATGATCAGGCAAGCTTGTACCATTATATGAAAAACAAAGTTCCCTTGCCAGTCTGTGTTTAGTTTTTTTCACAGTTCACCCTTTTGAGTCATGATGACCTTGGTCCATAAGAGGAACCAGGACACAGTGACCTCTGCTGTGTGTTTGGGATTTTGTGCCATAGCAGCAGTGACTATTCTGCAAGCTCTATGGTAGCACTGCCAGGGCAGCTCCCAGGCAGGGAGAAGACCAGGTAACAGCTGCTCTTAACACTTGCTGTCCACCTGAGTGTGCCCAGTGGTGGGGAATGGGCATGAAGGATAGCAATTCCCTAGTTTAGGAACTGAACAGAAGGCCCCAGGATATTTCCTCTGTTTCACCTTGTCAGTGCTTGTAAAACATTGCATCATCTGTATCATCCAAAGTTTTCCATGGTGTTTCATTTTGAATATCAGCTCACCATGTTGGATGGCTTTTGTGAACTGCTATGTAGGGAATTGTTTTTCTTGCCCGGAAAACCTGCAAAATAAAAGATTGAAGGCAATATACAAACGATATTGTTTGGAGGCAACAACATACGATGTACTGCAGGAAAAAAGTCACATAAACAATTCTGCCGGTGCTAATGATACACTTTTAACATTTGATTAGTGAATGACTTATTGTGATAATAGTAAAATATTTGTTTTAAATAGGTTTCTCACATAGGTGGCACACACGCTTGTAAAACAGATAATACAATTATATTTTTTATTTTGTTTAGTAGAAGGACACTTACCTTTTCATATATCATGCAGTGTAATCTCATAAATATCGCAAATTAGATTGCTTTAAAGTTATGTTCTAAGAAGCTAATCACTCTATCTTCTGTGTTTATTAGGTGAGAAAGCATAACTGGTGTATTAAAAATAACAAACTTTAAGAGAGAAGATTATATCATAGCCTATGGCGTATTACAGTCTTGATACTAGTTTTGTGTTTAGTCACATCTATGCCAGCAAATATATTATCTTTGTGTATATATATATTTGTACATTTATTTAAGTGATGGCATCTGTTAGAAATGTGTATTTTGATGTAATTTAAATTACATTAAAAATACAAAATGTACAAATTTCCATCAAAAGTGAAATACTAGTTTATATCCACAGAGATACTGTAGGTATTGCAGGTGCTTGTGTCTTTGCCTCTGATTAGATCCCCAAAAGCTCTGTGTCTTCTGTTTTTGACACCCATGTATTTGTTTAATTCAGCTATAGAAACTTTCACTTTTGCTCACGGGTTCTTTAACATTAGCAGGAAATTGTTCAGGCACTTCTTAAAGAAACAGTGGAGCAAACATATATTAGGCTGTGATGTTTTTATCCTTCTGGGAAAAGGAACGACTTTGTGTTTTTTCAGATTTTAAGTAGTAAAAAGACTCTCATAAGACATTTGTAGGCCCAAAATACACCAGCGGCATCAATGAATCAGACTGGAACAAAATAAGCTCACCAACTGAGAAAAAGGTTGTACTTGTCAGCAACTTCATCTCCTATCACACTTGCAGCCTTCTCCAAAAATCCCCAAAGTCTTTTTTAGCATTCTTGAAAGACCATTATGTTTGGGTTATTCATTATTACTACACACTAAGTCTTTCACCCATTGTAGGTAATTTGTGTTTGCCATTGATTTCAGTGATAGTAAGATCAGATGTTAAATGATCTAACAATGATTAAGGACCTGGTTCCAGTTGCTTAACTTATATCTGGTAGAACTTTCTCACCAGAAAGCCCGCTGACTCAGTAAAATAAATCTGAAAGTCAATGTCAATGATTCAGTAAGTGTGATGTGACTGAACTCAGCTAGCTTATGGATTTTATAATTCTAGCAAAACTTACAATATGACATATAACTTAAAAATTTATTTTATTTTATTTTAAAGTATGCTGGTTTCACACCAAAGATGAAGGCTAAGTAAGGATACCAAACATAACTTGGCTATTTGAGAGAGGACTGAGCAAAGAGCTAGCTATATTATCGCATGCATGGAATAACTCAGACTTACTGCTTAATATACGAAGTTTGCTATAATTACCATGAAAGCGCCTGACTAATTCTTTTTTTTGGGGTTGTGTGGAGGAGTTAGAACTATAAATAATTTCTTTCTGATTTTGAGGGAGACAAATGCCAGCACATACATCATCCATATTCTGTTTCCCTTGATCCTGGAGAGGGTAACATATCTAACTTTATACACGCACAGTTTTCTGTAAAATTTCTATTGAATTTAGGCCCCTGAAAAAAAAAGACACAAGCCCAATTCTGAGCATTTCAGGTAACATACATAAGTACATCTAACATACCTTCATAAGCAGGTAAGTACATAACAAACATGTCAGTACTTTACTAGCCCCAATTAGGGAGTCAGTTTAGAAACCTCAAAAATCCTGGTCAGAAGCCATTCTAATCAAACTGTGGCAGGTTTGATAGGTCAGCCTAGACATTGTACTGTTGTGTTGCTGTCACTTAACAGCTCGCTGCAGCCATCACTTAAACCCACTGAAATGTTGAAGTACTTCATAAGGCTTTTGGCCCGGAACATCTGCCAAAACAGAGTTTTAGGTAACTTTTATGTACATACAAGTTTTAAACAAACGTTTATTTCTGTAATTAGAAAACAGATTGTCTTTCCATGCAAATTATTTCCACTGTTACGTTTTTTGCAAAGATAACTTTATACCTCGTTTCATTTTACTGTCATTCCTCTGCATCTGTGGCTAGAGTTGGTACCTGTGAATACTGGTGGTTCTGTACTTCTTTTGCAAAGACAACTTTATACCTTATTTCATTTTACTGTCATTCCCTCTGCTTCAGTGGCTAGGCTGGTACCTGTGAATACTGGTTGAACTGTCAGAATCAGGCAGGCTTTTAAGAAAATGAGTTTTGACATTCCTTTCCTTAAGATGATCCCTTGTTTTTCAATTACTGCTTTCTGACTTGGAGATTTCTTAAGGTAGTCCTGGGTTTGTTCCCAGCCTGTCAACCAGGTGGCAGCAGTACCACGTNGAAGGAGGAGTGTAGCCAGAAAGACTGACCCGGGGACATTTGCAAATCGTAGGGTGCCACTGAAAGGTGGGGAGTAAGAGAAAGCCAGAGCGACAGAAAAGCGGAGCTACTCCCAGCAGCCACAACAGCAGCTGTCAGGAACTGGATATATACATACATGCGTACGTACATGCACACACAGGGAGGATTCAAGCTGAAGCTAATGGGAGGGAGGAAGGGTTTCGGCTGTGCAAAGGGCTATGCATTTCAGGGATGAAACTAAAAACTGAAAGAAGCGGCTGCGCTCCTGGGAATGTGTCATCTTGGAAGGGAGGGAGGCAGGAAGGAAGGAAGGAAGAAAGAAAAGGGGGAATATAACTGGCGTGTGGAAGAAGATGGGAGACTAACTCACTGCTGTGCTGAAGGGAAATCCAACTTGTAGATCTGAAATACACCAGGCTGAGCTTGGAAGTGAGATCAGACCTGCACTAAAATAGAGAAAGGGAGGAAAAGGGAGGCAGAGACTGGAGAGCTTTTATCCTTCTTCCCCTCTCTCTTTCCCTCTCTCTCCTCAAAGAAGAAACAGAAGTTTATCCGTCTCGGTGCTGCTGGATCTGTATAGCTGCTGAGAGGAAGCTGAAATGAAAAGCAAAGGGTGCTTGTGAATTTTACAGCTAAGAGGACAAATCACGCCTCCCTGGGCTTCTTTTGTGCCCCATCGGGGGAGTTTTAACATCAGAAAGATTTTGAGAAGTGTGGGGGGCAAAGGGGAGAGTGGGCGTTAAAAACACCCATCCCAAGTGTTTAAAAAATAACAGGGGGATGGATTTATTCTTGACAGCTGGTGGGAACCCTGAATTTTTCTCTACTCCCTCCCTCCTTCATTCCATTTAATGTGAGATTATGAAAATGCAGAGGAGTTGGAGGGAAGGCAAAAGGATATAACGTGGAGTTTGAAGCGAGGAGAGGGTGCTGATGCTGTGGATTGCTGGCTTCTTGCTGAAATCAAAAATCCAATTGCGCACTGGGTTGTGATTGGAAATCTAATCAGATCTTTGGAGAGGGGGGAGAGAGACTAAAAGTTTATTGTTTTGATAGACACAAATAAAAATTTAAATGCAAAAGGAAATTCTTTTCTAAAGGAGTGTGGGGGATAGAGAAAAAGAAGAATGGGAATCCCTGTTCTAATGTGGAGACACACGGATTGGATTATTGATAGTGCAGCAAAGAAGGGGGAAGAAGAAAATTGCCTGGCAAGACCTGGATCTTAACGGTCACAACAAAATTACATTAAAAGAATACAGATGGAGGGTTGGTTGAAAAGAAATACAGCCCTTTCTGCTCTCCAGAGAAAAAACAAATAGTGAGCAATGGAGAGCAGTGGAGCCAGAGAGGCAGAAAACCTCAGAAAAAGGAAACTAGGGAAAGGATCCACAGTGGAATGAAAAGTTTCAGAAAGGAGAAGGACCATTCATCCTCTGCAAGGATTTTTGGTTTTTTCCTCTTATTTTAAACTACTCTTCTGCAGTAAAGGCAAACATCAACACTACCACTACAGCAATTTTAAGCAGAAAAGTTGAAAGCCACAGAGAAATAAAGGACAGAGAAGAAGAAAGCAAAATTGCTGGAGGGGGAGAGTTCAGCACTGTTGGTTTGGATTGGCACCTGTATGGACTTAAATTGCTGGGAAATTGCAATTGGATATCCTTTATTTTTATTTCCTTTCTTGTTTTTAATTTTGGTTTGGTTGCTGAAATGAAATAGTTTTCTAACCCCTCCCCCACCCTGGTTTTTCATAACCACTCGGATTTCCAGCTGGATAGTCTTCGAGGATACAGTAAGTACACTTTCCATTTGATTATTTTTTGGAAAAGGAAATATGTCCCACTGCTTCTTTTCTTTCTTCCTTATCCCTCTTTTCTTGGTCTTTTCCCCCACCTGAATAAAGAATCTGGCTGGATTTTGATAATGGCTGGAGGGGGGTGGTTGTGAAGGGAGAGGGGAAGAAATGAAGACAGAACTGTATTCTCACAGTGGCTTAAATGTTCCTGTTAGTAAAATTCCAGCCTTTGGTAGGATGTTGCAGACGCCTGCCTGCGTGATTCTATAGCATTTGTAGATGTTCACTAGCAAAGAAATCTTTTGAGAAAGCCCCTGCAGTGAGTGGGGGGTGCTGCCTGATTGCCCAGTCTGTACAAATGGATGCAAGAATTGGATGCACAGAGGAGGTTTATTTACTTATTTAGTAAGTGTTTAAAACAGAGAAAGCCTCTGATTTGAATGCTGGCATCCAGTCTGACATTGCAGATCAATATGGTCTATTAACGGGAAAATTTTATAATCAAGCAGGGAGGTGAAAGATGGCTTTTGGCGGGAGTGGGGGGTATAGGACAAGGGGTTTTAATGGATTTTGAGGAGGCAGCTCTGAGAGAAATGGCATGTTTTACACTCCATTGCTAAGAAAAAGCAGTAACAGGCAGAGAGAGGACATTCTTCTATTGAAGGGGAGTTTAGGAAACTGCTGTGCTAGCCACTCGTGCCCTCCAGATCTCCTAGGAAATTCTTTGTGATTTTGTGGTGAATCCTTCAAGCTCCCCTAGGACCTTCATGGCAGTTGAAGGAGATTTACTTTGACTGACAAGCAGTGAGAGGATACTGTGGTGTTAGGAGGTTTTTGTTATTATGCTGATAATGAAAATAATTTAAAAGTGGCTTGTAGATGGTGGGGTTCACAGATTAGAAATGATGTGTAACGGACCAGTAAATGTCTCTCCCTTCCTGGAGAGATGTGGTGTGGGGGTGTGGAATAAAGGGAGGATAACATGGTGTTTAAAATAGAGGTCCTTGTTTTCCTGTGGGGAAGAGTGCCACTTCCGTCCCCTCTCCTGGCATGACTGCTTAGCTTGTAGATGATAGGGAGTTTTCTTTCTCTTTCTTCCCCTTCTCTCCTCCCTAACCTCTGCCCTCCTCAACCTTGGCCTTCACATGTAGAGGCTCCAGCTGAAAGTATTAGGCCAAAACCAGTGGAGGAGAGAGAGAAACAGCTAATCAAATGAGCCATTGAACAGATATGGAGATTTTTGGCAGGCAAGGTGCAAAACTAGCTTTGCCACTTGCTTTACTTTTCTCTAGCTGCAATATTCTGGAGGAGGGGAGAGAAGGCAGGGATGGAAGAGGTGTTGGTAGAGCTGGATTTTAACGTTTTTTTTCTGGTAGCATTTCCCTCTTCACAAGCTTCCTGTGTGAAACAACACAAACCAGAGCTCTAACTTCCCTGGATAAATACGTAAATAAATATTAGCATCTTCCTTTTTTCCTCCTTTCTCCATTCACTCACATCACCATTGTTACTTCATGTAAACGTCCTGAATCTTTTGGCATAATGGAAATGAGACCTTCTGGCTCTCAAATGTGTCCCATGCTCTTCTGTTTGGAGGTCATGTCTCTTAAACATTGGCTACTTGTAAATGATTAAGATTTAGGGTGCAATTCCACTCCTAAGGAAATCTCTGGGAGTTTTTGTTTCACCACGTGAACAAATCAGACCCTTTGTGCTGTTGTGTTTAGAAAAAGAGGGAAGCAGGCACAGCAAAAATTGTTCCTTCCAGCTCCAATTACTCGCATCTTTCTCAGTATAGCTAAATCAGTTTAGTGTGAAGTGCTTTAGCCTCATTTATTTCTCTGGGCACATGTTCCCTGGTGAAACACTAAATGGGTAATAAGTTTGTCAGCATCTGAAAATAAGCACAAAACTCTGTTCTCCATTCCTTCATGTATCATTATAAGTCTGTGCCCTATTGTGGGCTACACTTACATCAGCAGTTGCAGTAATAGAGCAGCTAAATCTATGTTAAGCTGCTGCTCAGTAATTACTGAAGGAAAAAGAAGCTGGCTAAGGAAAAGGCATCTCCAAGCTTTTCCCTGGATTGCTGTCAAGTGAACACATAAACAGAAAATTTGATAGAGCAACTCCAGTTTTTGACAACAGAAAGCTGCCATAGGTGTCTCATTCATTTTGTACAATAACTAGCAGGAGNTGGGAAAATTTAGCCACCAGTTTGGGCTGAAATAGGCAAACCTTGTCAACATTAAAAAGCTAGGGATGCATGTCTGGCTCTAAAGAGGAAACAGTTTCACACTTCAGTGAATCATTCACTTAATATAGTCGCCAAAAGACACATGGAACAACCCAGAGTTTAACTCATTCAATCTCAAAGTGGGAATGAGTATAGAATTTCTCGGCATTTGTGCTNTCTGCTACTTCCCTTGCATGTGCCTGAGCACAGGTGTATCATTCAGCAGCATATGCTGGTCCTGCAGGCTGTCTCCTCTTCACACCATGGACAATCCTTTTGGTAATGACCCCAGGCAGCTGGAAATTTGGCACTGTACAGGGAACCATTATGTGTATATTTAGGCACCAAATGTTTGTACAGAAGGAAAGAGAAAGCTATATTGGAGGGTCCTGCTCCATTTGTTCTAATTGTTCTCCAGAAGGTCAGAGATACGCATCTCAAACTTCATGTATTCTTGGCAAACTGTAGGTTAGTAATGCAAGGGGGTAGCTAGTCCATGTCTTTTCACATGTCAGGAATGATTTGCACAGATCTAGAATAGGAGCAGGTTCAGTTTGCTGGAGCAGCAAATTTTGTGTCACAATATCTCCCAGCCTGATAGCACTGACGAGTGAAAAATGGACTTTCAGATTGGTTGAGACCCAAGAAAGAGTGCTCTAGATGTGAGCCATCTGTGAGCAATTGTGTGGGACTGAAGGAAAAGAAAGGGATTCCCAAGGTGCTGCCATGGCTTCCTACATATAGGCTTTAAGATTATTTGCCTGTGGCCTAAAAAGCTGTCTCCCATTTGACATGAAGATTCTTGCTGTAGCAATATGAGACATGAAGATTTTGAAGGGGGCTCAGGACAGGATTTTAGCACATTTTGACACAGCTTGGTGCTGATGAAAACTCACAAGCCAAGCTGTTCAAGAGTGAAGTTGCAATATATTCACTGAAGGAATGCACTGTGCACAGCAGCAGTGTGCGAGAGCCTCCATCTCGGTCTTGCCAGTGAGCCTTCACTTTTGCTTAGAGATATCCCTTTTTTCCTGATTCCTAGTGAGGGAATGAGGAGAGAGAGAAGGGTGCTGGAATTAGTGCCGCTTACACTCTGGGAAGAAAATTACTCTGAAGAAATGCAATTAGCCCCCACCAAGTCATTTCTAGAGTAGTTAAGCTGACTGGACTTTGGGCTACTATTGGCAGGGACCCGCCTCCTGCATCCCCATCCATCCCCTTGCCAGCTGCTCTATGAAAATCATAATGAAAAACAAGCTTCCTTCAGTTATAAAGTACTGCCCCCGCAGGACAACCCAGATGAGAAGGATTTAGTAATAGCGGGAGCCACGGTGGTCTGGAAGGCAGCCTTGCAGGATGCTCAAGTCTAGCAGCATGAGCAAGGAGCTGCCCTTAGAAAGGATCCTGCCTCTGCTTCCTGTAATGGCAGAAGACTTTGGGGCTTGGCTTGTGACATTTTGGAGTGGTTTATTTAATGATTTTCAGAAAAGAAGGGTACCTGTTATTTAGCTGTACTATCACGGTCGTTTTTTCTCTTGGGGGATAGGAATGGGGACACAAGAGGGGAGATGAGCGTGCTAGTGGTGTGTTTTAATTGCATATTCACAAGCTGCAATACATGGAAGTGACTTAACGCATAGTTCCTGGTAGGGGGCCTGAATTCTTTGCTATCTGTTAGAAGAAAAGGCAAAAATCAGACGCTTGTGCATGAACACAATAAAAGAGAATCAGGATTTACATTTGGTATCCAAGGAAGCAAGAGCAGAATCCTGCAGGGCTTTCTGTTCATTGTTTAAATGTTGCCATAGCAATATCTCAGGGCACAAGTTACATGTTTTCCACTTCTGGAGTTGAGCTTTTCTTCCATCTCTCTCTCTGTTTTTCTCTCTCTCTCAATACACAACCACCAGGGGTATCTCCACAGAACTTTGCACAGCAATAGGAAAAGGTGTTTGAAGGCTGCGTTATCTGTTCGCATATGTCTGTTTGTATGTTCTTCCCTGTCATTTGCTAATATGTTAGAAACCCAGTTAGGAGGAAATTGTTGGATAGAAGTGGAGTGTGAGGCTCTTGTTGTTAGGACATCAAGCATATTACAATATTTTGTGTAGTGGTGATATGTTAATTGGATAGCTGCAGGCAAGCGAAGTGTAGCAGTCGCTGACAATTAGAAACAACAATGAACTTCCCAGGAATGAATCTGTTCCTTGGGCAGATTAAAATGCATTTCAGGTATATACCAGAGCTTCTGTAAATTTAAATACTAACACCACTGTAAGAACTCTTGAAATTCTGTTTTCACAGTGCTGAGACAAGATTTACCCTTGCTGCTTGTGAAAGGGAGAGAGGCAGCATCAGACCACTGAATAAAATCTCCCATAGAATTTGCTGCAGAGCTTGTACTTGTTATGTCAGGACTGTGGGGGAGCAATATAACCAGGAAACCAGGAGGATTAAAAAGGAAACCAACCAACCCCAAAACAAAGCAAAAAACTCCAGCAACAATGGTTTCACATGCAACTAGATAAAGCTTACTCAGAAGTATCACAGCAAGATAAGTTAAATGAATGAGTTTTTCTCTGCCAACCAGCAGCAATTCAGAACATTTAGCAATGCTCTTCGTGTTTGAGGGATCTCTTTTCAGTTATTTGACAGCTATGGGATCCATACAGTCCTGTGCATTAAAATAATCCTCAGAAATATGGATGTGGTTTCCTTTCATGTTTGTATGGACAGTATAGTATGAACTGACTTCTAGAAGGCCCAGGAGCTGGTGTTTTTCCTTCACTATACATATGAGAGTGATTGCTCTATGTGTCAGACCTAATCCTGAAAGCCAGTCGTAGGAATTTTCAAAATGTATTAGTGTAGTTCAGATCTCTAGCACATTTTATTTTTGCTTATAAACCTTTCTTCACTTTCATGTCAATAATCTCTTCACTCACGTGCCATGTTACATGGGAAATAAAGCCAAGCACATAAAGAGCCTGTTTATCAATGAGGGGAGTGCAACATGAGTAATAACAGTGCAGGTTTCCCTACACTGCTTGTCATTGTACCTCAGTCATGATCTTAAGCAAAAGATTGCCTTAAGACCTTAAGCAGACACTAATTCTGTTCATGTAACTTTCCCTAGCATCTTTGAGATGGCAAAAAATGTGGCCAGCTGTGATGGGGATGGGAGGTACTCACCTCACTTCTCATGCATTGTGCTACTGCCAACTCATTGAATTACTGAAGCCCATCAGATTCCATTGTATTGACTAGAGTTTGAAGTAGGGAGCTAAGGATGAAAGTTTCATCATTATAGGGTCTTCATCAGCTATAGGCCAACATTTTACTTTCTTTTTAATCTTTAAAACCAACTATTAGTGGACAAATGGAAGAGGCTGGGATGACAGTCTCTCTGTAAACTGGTATAAGTGAGAATTCTGTCTTGCAGATAATTAATTAAAAAGATTGTTTTGATTTTTATTCACTAATGCCCATTTTCCTGTTCTAATGCAGCACTGCAACATGCATGAGCTAGTTGGTTCTGCAGTAACTCTTCCATGCAACCAGTTTCATTCCTTTTACATTTCTTTCTCTTCTCATCTGTCATTGTGCAAAGATAAACCCAGTTCTGCTCCAGCTAATCTCAATTGGAGCTTTAGTAATTACTTCAGCAGGATTGATCCTGCTGTCTGTTTTTTTTGTTTTATTTTTTTCCTTCTCCTAAATGAAGTACAAACCCTATTTTAATTCCAGAAATAAACAATAAGATAAGTATTTATATTTACTGACATAAAAAGGTGATCCAAATACCATTTCAAATTAATATGCCATAAACTTCTAAATTTCTAAATGTTTCATATTCCCTTTGCAGTCCCTGATGATATTCTAGGTATTAATTCTTCTTTTTCATCAGTGTATAATGTAATAATTGATGGATTAATTAGGTAATCTGACCCTTGTTACTGCCACAGCAAAATCTCAATCTATATTAACAAAACCAGGTATTTTGTAAAATGTCATATTTCAGGGCTGAATTCTCACTCACGGCTAGGAAAATTTGGTGATGGTGTAATTTCTGTGCATTGACTATTCACATCAATAACTGAATATTGTGACATGTTATAATTAGTTTAACAAAAAAATGTTATAGTTTACTTTTTAAGGGCCACAGAAGAGGATCTACAAGGACAGAAAAGGGTTAAGTTAAGGAACCATAGTTTTCCCTCCCTCAGTGCATGCAAGTTTCAAATGAAGTGCACAAAAATGTATTAAATTCCATGAGCTTCTTTGCCAAAGGGCATACATGTTGTGTTAAGGGTTTTTTACTTAGCTGTTTGGTTTTACAAGAATTTTCTCTGCCAGTACTCTATTTGTGAGCCTTTATTGGACAGGCAGGTTCTTCTACAAGTGGTTATATATTATTTTTCCAGAGGCAAGCTTTTATATTTGTTACAGCATTTAAAGAACTGACGTTCATTTTTGTTAGGGTTGTTGATGACACAGCTACTAAAGGGGAAGGATGGTGACCCCATTAGCTTTTCAGGTTGCTCATATGCAGTGCACAGCCTACTACTTCAATAGGAGTTTTATTGCATTTAACGCCCGTGTGAATTTTGACTGTATATGGTGCAGGGAATTAAAACCATAATGGATTTGTCTTTTGAACTGGAAAGAGGTCAAAAAAACTCACCTTCAGTGAATGTTCATGTTGATATCCCTCTTTCTGTAATGTACATTTCACTGAGTAGTCTGGCCCTAAAAATTGAGTTATATACATTAAGTAAACGCCTGGAGGTATCTGTCAAAGACTACTGAATCAAACCATAGCAGAGGATGACTTAGTCCTTAAGTAACTTTCCATAACATGTGAAAAAATGATTGTATTTTTAATAGGAAATTTCAGTTTTGGGCATATGTATGAAAATCTCATGCAGCAGTAGTAAAATGTC
>WAAD01019279.1:22810-36062 GCA_013389945.1 Fregata magnificens | reverse complement strand
AACCTTAATGATTCTATGATTCTATGATTGTCAACATTAGTTCCTCCTGTCCGAGGCTAAGTTGAATCTAAAGTTGCATAGGAAGTGGCGGTGGTGGGAATTCTTTATTACCTTCTCTAGGAATATGATTCTTTCGGTGCAGAATGTAGATAAGGCTTGAAAGTCAAATAAAGGGCTGTCTAAACTAGGTCTGATTTGTTGCTGCAGGAGAAAATGCTCAGATCCAATAGTTAGTTTGAACCCTGGCTCGGATGCACCCTCACAACAGCAGCTGAGGCAGTTTGGTGAAAAACTTGCACTATGTTGGTATACCACAGACTGGGCCCATGATTATAGATGCTAATTACACTGTAAATTTCAACTCCTGCACAGATTTAAAACACCACCTTTCTGGCCTCATAAACTAGATCTCTGCTACTAAAGGAGGGTAAGTTATGATACCTCTGTAGAGTTCCTTGGTGGTATTTACTCTATTCCAAGCAGAGGATTTAGGAATACAAAAGCTTCTCCTGCAAGATTAACGAAGTCCACCTTAGAAAAGCACTGGATTGATTGCAGACCAACTCGTTCCCTCTTCTGCATCATCTTATTCTTCATTCGTAATTTAATAATGGCAAAATCTGCAGCAGCTTCTCTTTGCATAACTCCCTGTATTAAGAAGACATGGCTTGAAGGCCAAGTCCAACCATGATAATGAGCAAACTTAAGTCTAAAGTGGGTGTATAAGCCACATAAATATCCATCAGAAGTAAGTGTTGAGTGTTGGTTGGCTCTGAGGAAACCTGTCTTCAGATTAATGGCTTTGGCGCTTTTGTGTATTTGCGTATGAGCAAGTAATTCAGGGTGCCTACTGTTGTAATGATGGCTGGTAAAAGTAAAGCAAACCCCCATCCTTCAGTGGATTAAACGTTTGGTGCTGCAGTGAGTGATGAACTAAGTGCGTTTAGCTGGAAGACCTATGCTACTGTCTCCTCTAATGCAAGTGTGCCTTTGAAACTGCTACTATAAATTACATTAGGCAGAATTTGTATATTGGTAGACTTGGATCATTTTCTGAGTGTGAATTTGTTCATGTAAGTAAAATGCTTTGTAATTGGGCACATCTCTTTGGGCATGCCCTACTTATTATTTAAATGAGGTGCTTCTGAGAGAGAAAATAAATGCCTGCTTTTCCTCATTTGAATAGCTCTGCAGAGGATCTGAATGCTGGAGTTACTGCTTGCACATTAATGAGAGACTAGTACTTAAACTATACCAGTCTAATGTGAAGTATCACACGCAATTGCATATAGGTACCAGAGGCAAGAGAAAATGTTTGCTTTGAATAAGCACTCATTCATTGTCATTTCTTCCCTGGTTTTTAAAAAAAAAAAAAAAAAAAAAGCACCAAAAAACCTTAGGCAGAAAAGTATATCAACTTTATGTATTATTTGAAAACATCAAAATATGTTAGTTTTAGTTTCTTTTGAATAATTCTGTAGTTTTATCTTCTGAAATGAGTGTTTTATTTGCTTTCAGTCAAAAAAAAAAAACAGAAGACATGCCAAGATATTTTCCTCCTTATTTGACTTTTACATTGTAATGTCTAATAGTGGCTTAAGAAATCCCTTCTGGAAAAGATCGTTGCTATTCTGTACCAACACTTCTTTAGGAAATGTAAGTCTGGAATTCCATGATCTTTGGCTCCATCAATGAAAATTGCACTTTTGACTTTTTTCCCTATGATGTATCTATTTTGCAGTTAGGACTAAACCAGTTAAAGTCACAGGAACTTAACTGGGAGAAGGTTTTTGGCTTTCAGTAAAAATTAACTGGCTGAATATATTTTTAAAGTTGACATCATTAAGCAGACTTTTCTTCTGGTAAGAAGGATATGAATTAAAATCAGTATATTGTAATCATTGTTTAATTGAATTGATGTTCCAATTCTTAAAGTATAAAAGATTTCATCAGGATTGTTTTAAGTATAATTATTTAGTAAGCTTTAGTGCTGGAGGAACAGATTTAAGTGGGAATGAGAAATTCCTTCGCTCAACTGCAAAACTGAACTCTTTAACTTGATGGAAGGTTTGACCTTCTTTCTTTTTACTAACCTCACTTTGCCCTCTGCACTTCAAGTGCTCTGGCCAAGAACCATGGTGCTGCATGGGAGGATAAGTTTGCTGCAGAAAGCAGTGCTTGGAAATCCCACTGGATGGATATTTGATGTTTTTGGGGGGTTGAAAATCAGGAAGTCTGCATGTTGTTCTGGGTAGATTCTCCTAAATCAAAAACCTTATTTTGACAAAATGAGCTGAAATGTTCCAGAGCGAGTCAGCTGGTGGGGACCAACCTCTGCAGGCTTCGACTCACATTCGCGGGGTGAAGACTATTGTGGTTTGAAGTGTTGCCACCTCCTGGCTGTTTATTACTATCCCTTCACTGGAGATTCCTGCACTCATCATTGAACTGGCTAAAGGGAATGCATGATTTTATTTGCAATTTTGGTGAATATGAAAGAGGGAACTGTAGGGCTTGAGGAGCTGTGCATCCCCCTGTCCTCATGGACAAGAGACAGGGCAGTGATCTGCAGCAGAGGTAACGCAGGGAGCCAGCACAGTGGCCGTAGGCTGCAGCATCTTGGTGCTGAGAGTTCATCAGAGCCCTTGGCTCGATGGGCTGGAGACCAGCTCCCCAAAGTGCAGGATGCCAACTGCTGTGACTCGGCAATGCCTGGCACCCTGACAGCTCACCTGGGGGGGGCAAAGCAACAGAAGAAAATGAGGCATAAACCACCTGAATAATTTTTTACACCATGCATTCACGGGCATTGCCACCAGTCAGGAGCTGAGCTGAACAAACTATTTTGATTCAATTTAGACACCAGAAATTAAATGACTTTATACTTTTTGGAGTTTTTATTGAAATTTGTTTAAAAAAAAAAAAATAATTAAAAAAAAAAAATCAGTATTTTGACCCATGACCACAAACACCTTATTTGCCCTGGGTCAAGATGAGAACCAGTATCATACCAGGGTACCAGGAATTAAATTCCTCTTCTGTGACATTTTCTTTTAGGTCTTATTTTCTTTGCAAAAAATCCCATCCCAGATGGGACTTTGAGATCCACCAGGCTACACTTACCAATGTTTTGCCTGCCCATATTTGTCTGGGAAAACAGATAGACCTGGGATAAAAGGGTGGAAAGAAAGGCTGTGTCTGGGAAGCAAAGGGCATGTGGTAGCCTTGCCAGGGAAAGCCTGCTTATGATTGTGGAATGATTCCTGGGAAACTCATTTAGCTTTAGCTAAGTCATTGTTGTAGGTGAAGAAAGGGATTGAGAGAAATAAAAATAGTAGTATCTTATTGAATATTTCAGATGGAGCAGCTCACACGGAAAGCTTCCTGAAACCCTCTTTTCACATAAGCAGCTGAAGCCAAAAATAGATCTCAGCTTTAATAATCTAAAAGAGATAAAATTGGATGGTTACTTTTGGGCTTTAATCTTTTTGATGGCATCCCCAGGATACAAGAAGCTTAGTATCACATCAGAGTTTCTGAAGTATTTTTCAAGATGTTTAGTGTTTGAGAGGAAGGGGAAGGTAAGACAAAAATCCCTCAGTGAGAGCTTCCATCATTTCCTTTGTTTGCATTCTGATGACATCTGATTACTTAACTTATAAAGATATTCAAGTGGCTATAAGTACTTCACCAAGCCCTTGTGTGCCATAACTGCATAAACAGTTCAGCAATAAATACTGAGCAGAGCTTTTAGGAGATGTGAAATTCTGCTCCTGCATCTGTTGGTGGAGCTCTCTTTGCCAAGCTGAGATTTGTGTTGCTGAAGTGCAGATTTTCCTTGCTTGTGCCTGGAACCTGGAAAATGAATGACAGGTGGTTTGGGGGAAGACTGCGGTATTTTACTTCGAGGGATAACTGAGCTGCTTCAGCGGGTCAGAGAATTTCAGAAAGCAATCTAGGCAGTTAATGTTAATGGCAGCTTAGCTGTCTTTTCCGGAAGTTCATTCTGAGTCTTCTCATTGAAGCATTCATTCAGAGGTTCTGCCTAAATTGGGACACCTGATTAGTTGCTGGTTTCCTTCCAAATGTACCTTCCTTTACTGATGCTGGTGTCTGTAGACAATGAGATCTCTGCTACTTCTGTTAGTGCTGACTCCATTTCTAATGCTTCTAGGGATCCAAATCAGACAATGCAATGACTTATTTTTTTTAGAAGACACTGAAGATTTAATCTTCAGTATTATCGGGGCCATTTCCTTTGTGGCCTCATAGTCTAGATTTGGTCCTTGCTTTTCACCAGCTCCATTGTTGTAGTGAGTGACCCTGGGTCACAAATTATTCTCAATGCATCTTTAAATTGTGATGTGTCAGTGTATAAACAGGTACTTCCATCACAGGTCTTTTGTGTATCATCATCTGTTTTCTTCTTGATTGTGCCTGAGCAAATGTTCTTGCCCTAGAGGGGTCAGCACTAAAAATAAACATTTCACATAGTGAATTACTGCAATTCAACTGGTAATTTCTAGGAAGAAAATGGAAAAGAACAAAAGAAACTATACTGCTATCCTTGCTCATTACAGTGGAGAATGAAAATCAGACCTAGGAGAGGATCAGTGAGGGAAGCCAATACTGACACGGGGCATCAACAACCAAAAATACCTCACAACGAAATACAAATGTGCTTGTGAAACACTTCTAAATGTGTCTGTCAGTAGCTCTGCACTTGTATGCAGGACTTCTGGGGTAAAATGTAATGGAAAATGCCTCTCGGGAGAGTGATGAAAACCCCTATTGACCTTAAATCTGTGTAGGGTTTTTTGTTGTTTTGGGTCGTGTTTTGTTTGGGTGGTTTGGTTTTTTTGGTGCGTGGGGGTCCCACATAAAGGAAATGAATGTCATATAAGACAGTGTGGAAATCTGAGTCTAAAACCACCACAGTGGCATGCTCCCGGCCCCTCTCCTGGGAAGTCAGCAACTCTGTACTGCACCACTTGCAGATTCTGTGTGTTTCAAAGACCAACTCAGAGCATGTCATGCATGAGAAAACTTTTGAATGTACTTCACAGAATGCCTTATTTTGTTGTCATCTTTGGTTGCTAGAATAGGCACAACCAACAACAGATACTTAACAATTACTGTTCAATAGCTATTAGGGCTCATCTCTTTCCCATAGGCTTCAATCATACAGTTAGGAAGAAAAAAAATCTAAAAATCCTTTGAGTTAATTGGATAACATCCATATTGTATGTCAAACCACAATTAGAGCAAAGAAGTTTTGAACAACCAGTGGCTTGAATGATTGTTTGCACAACTCTTTCTAGTAGTTGCAGTTAAAGAATAGATCAGTAGAAATCAGAAGAGCCTGATTATTTCTTTCTTTTTTTTTTCCCCCTGGGTGGGGCTAAAAAAATAATGGGTGTCTTTTAGAAGAGAACAATAGCAGAAGCTATATACAAATTAGTCACATAAAGCAAAAGTTTAAGTCTGTCAAAGAAACACTAGTCACTCAGCTCTAATTAAAGGTGATGAATCCTGATGAAATGGAGAGAAAAATATCACTCACTGAATGTTCTTCTTAGGCAGCAGTTTCTGAAAAGAATTCACTACAGCTGCAGTTCAGCAAAACACTTGTTTGTATGTCCTTTTCATCTTCAATAATAAACCCACCCCTTACGTATACACCTATGGGCTCCTGCATGCTTAACTGCTCTGCTAAATCAAAGCCTGTATTATGAGGTCTTTCAAAGTGATGTTTATAGACTGACATGTTATGTTTATCAGGATGGGAGAACACGAAGCAGTATTTATCAACCCTTTGTAAAATTTAGAGAGCTTCTAGAAGCAATCTTTGTTTTAAGATGATATTTTTGTATACACTAGTCTGAAGTTTTATTCCTTTTAAAATGAGGAAATGCTGTCTTTTTTTTTTTTTCTGGGTTCCTCCCCCCGCATTGCATGATTCATAGTATTTGAAGTAAATGATTATTCCAGCGTTTGACACAGCTGTAATCTGCTAGCTATGGGAACAATCGCAGCACAGAACTTGTGCTGCTTCATAAAAAACCCAGGAAGAAATGGCACTTTCTCTCCTTGCTCATCAGCAGCTAAGTAAATGTGGTTCCGAGGGAACAATATTTGCATACGATAGTTTTTTTTTTTTTCCTCTGGTCCAGGAGCTCGGAGATTAACAAAGCTGACTTTAAATTCTCAGCTATCACCTAGAGTCCTTGCCACTCTACTCAAAACAACCTGTGCAAACAGGTTATTGAGTGATGAGGCTGAATGGGAAATGCCCTCTGCCACCTATCTAGATCAGTCTGCCTGTGTACAGATATGTGGATCCATTCTGGTAAAATGCTACTATGCAGTGATACCAAACAGGGCTGTTTTCTGAAGTACTGCAGTAGCTTTCCCACCCCCCTCTATATTTACAGCTAAAATATTCAAGTTTACATTAGCTCAAAAACCAAATTTAGAAATTCTTTAGGATCATCTTCTGCATAAATATTGTGTGCAGATTGCAGAATACTGTAATATTAGGATTCTTTTAGATCTAACAGCTGCCTTGGATAACATTGGCCATACGGTGTTATTTATGTTTGTGCTCCCTACCAGGAGCAGATGGAGTCTCCTTCTAGCAGCTTTGCTGCTTCTTTACGTAGGAGGCCCAGAGAGTAACTGTTGGTAACTACTCATCTGCCCCGCGTCCTGTTCAGTCCTCCCACCTCTCGTCCATGAGCACAGATGAAATGCAGGCTCTGTTGAAGTCTTGCCACCGATGGCAGCTTAGTGAGGACTCTTTCTGTGATACGGTCCCTTCAACCCACTGTTGCTGGAGGCACAGAGATGGCTTGGAGCTTGCAGGGAACTGGGTGGTGGGTGGGTGAGGGCTAGGTGGCCAACGCTCAGTCCGGATATGTCTTGGAGTAAGGTGCTGCACAGCATCTTCCTTGAAACAAGTTTGGGTATCGCCACACTGGGTACCTCCGCACAAAGCCTGAGGAAAACTTCTGCAGCATCCCGCTCCGTGCTCCATGTTACCTGCGTAAGCACTTCCCCATCCTCCTGGGGAGGTTTCAGGACAGTGGGGAGCGCGGGGCTACCATGGCAACACTGCCAGGAGAAGCAGAGCTATCTATTTTAGGTGATTTGGGTTGAATGAAAGAAGCGGAACCACTTTCCGGGAGGATGCTGCAGGTATCCCCTGGGGAGGCTTTTACTCTGGGATGATGTTTCCTCATTTAAAGGATGTTATATTCAAGGCTGTGCCTGGATGCACAGGTGGTTCCCCACTTCCCCAGAGTGCTTTATTTCTGTGTAACGTCAGTGAGGCAAGACTAACTCGTTCTTGGTATGTAAGTGTTTGAAGACACAGATGGGCGTAGCACAAAATACATGCAGCAGTCAAATACGATTATTTTACAAAAAAATAAGTAATTCCTTGAGCTGATAACCAGTTTGGTAGTAGCTTATGTACGGGACGCTACTTAAACTGACAGTGTAGTAAGAGAAAACAAATATGGCTTCACTTTTCTTTCCCAAGAGCTTAAAATAAATCTGTTTAAGACAGGAAGTTNCTCAAAATGGTGGGATAACACATTCCCACTGCAAAACTCACGGTGTTTTATTTTTTATGATATTCAACATCCATGAAGGGAAGCTGCTCCCTGGAACCCAGCAGTGGCTAGTTACATGAGAAATCATGTCCTCCTCTGTTCATGATTATTTACTGATTAAAATGCAATGTACTGAATTGCAAATTACCTCTTGGACGGCTTGAATGCCTTATCATTCTTTTGTAGCCTTAAAATATAGCAATAAATCTGAAACACAGTCTTCTGAGTATGTCTGGCTATTCTCACCTTCCATTTATAGATTTTAAAGCAGTTGTTTTTGGTAATGGTAGACTATATTTATCTTACAGTGCAAAACCTTTGTAGCTAAAAGTAAACAGGACATTTAGACTGAATTTTAATTAAATTTGGCTTTTTATCCTAATTGGGAAACACTTTCAGCAACAGCTTGAAAACATACAAGGGAAGCTTCTGTAATGCTCTCATTATCTATTCAAGTCGCAAATAAAGGAGTTTTTCCATATTGTTATCCAGGGTTTATGTGAACCACAGTGACTTTCAGTCTTGTACTACACTTGTGATGCTTTAATTCAGATGTCTCTAATTAATTAAATCTTTGTTAAGATTCACTTTAAGCCCATTAGGGAAAAAAAAATATGTTGCCACCATAATGGATTAGAGTATTTTAAAGCTTAAATGACATGTATTCATTGGGCACACTTTAGTACCAACAAGTGTTTTTTCCAGGGTTCAGGAAATATGACCTGAATGACTTAGAGGACCAGGAACAGTAGAATAGGCTGTGTGTGTAAACAGTTTTATGACCACTTGTGGCTTAGGAATTTATTGCAACTGTTTTCAACAACCTGTTTTAAAGTGCATGTAAGAGTATGTTGATGAAACATTAACTAATGGTTTAACAGAGCACAACTGCATCATTTTATAGTAATAATCTGTATTAATGAATGGATGATAAACATGTTTATGTGGTGTTTGCCCTGAAGCATTAATGATAAAGATAAATATGTACAATGAATATGTCTCTCTTCATAGTTCAAGTAAGACTGCTGACAAAAAAACCCCTACTGTGAATGCTTTGGGTGGGGTTTTTTTTGTTTGTTTTTTTTTGTGGGGGGTTCCCCCCCCCAGTAAGCAAAATGTAAATTTACTTAAATATTTAAATCCATCTACCCTGGATTTTCACTTTGTTCTAGCAACCTTAAAAAGAATGTAAGTGAGGTGCCTTGTGGAGGGCCATCCCTTACCAGGGCCAGCAGTGCCACTCCCACAGGTTGGGGATGTTTTCAGAAATGTCAATGTCATTTCTCAACCTGACCTAGGCTCCTTGGTGAGGATCTGTCCCCAGAGTGGCCTACAGCAGTAAAACAGGCACAGACTTCGTTCAGCTCTGGGCGAACTGGATATTCCTGAGTGTTTTGGTTCAGGACACAGTGATAACTAGATATGTTGACTAAAATAAACCACCCCACAGTAGCTAAAAAGAAAGCTATAGCTATATTAATTTATAATAGTTTATTTTAATCCTATTTTATAAATCTGGAGTTGTCATACTATTAGCTAAATCTACTTGCTAATGTGGAAATTTTGTTATTGTTATCTGTATTTCTTAAAATGTGCTAAGAGGTATATATTTCAATTGTCTTACCCTGGAACTAGAAATGTCTGTATCTTTCTTCCTTTTTGCACAAGTTCTGTGAAGAGAAGAAAGCTACAATACATTTAAAAAATAATATATATAAATAATAATGTAATACACTGTAAATGTTTGATACTGAAAAATGAAATATCAAATAATCACATATAAATATTTCAAAGGTTTTTTTAATAATATTTTTTTCTTTTCCTAAAGAAACAAAAAATGTTTGTGTTAAATTTTGGCAGGAATAATAGAACAAAGGCAAACAAGAGAACAATCATGATGTTTGCTGCAGAACAAAAGCAGTTTTAGAGACCCCATGAGAGAATAACTTCACCAAAAGGCACTGTGTCAAAACAGAGATGCAGTACAAGAGAAATATAGTCTTGATATTTCAGGAGAGCCAGGTGCAGGAATAAAAATAACTTTATTTATATCTTTGGCTTTTATTATCTTGTTTATTGCGTAGAAACCCACAAAAGCTAAGTAATGTGAAAATTGCTCGGTTCTAGACTTTCCTAGGGATTTTTTTCCATAATGTATATTCTAGACCCTTCTTGACCAAAAAATAATTGTTGTTTATGAAAGTCCTTTTGAACTTTTCATCTGCACTGCTTTGTTGCCTTGAGTTGAAATAATAAATTTGCCACTTCTTTTTTCCTTCCTCAAACTGTGCAAAAGAATTCAGGATTAATTACTCCCCACTTTTAATTATCTAAATCAGATTGATTCTATAACCAGGTAAGAAAACGCCTTTCTCTCTTTAAGCCCTTCATCTTGAGGTTGATCTAGGCTGTAAAGAAAACTCATGATATTCTTAATAAAGCTGTCGGTAGGCCAATTTCCATAGTAGAAGAATTGCAAGTGAAACCTGTGTTACAGCATTTTTATTAGTACTTCATCAAAAGTGCCCAAAGATTGAAAACTAAACCTCTTCTCCATTTAGTACTCATCCTTCCAGGCTTCAGGCATCTATCATGGTTATATTGCACTCTGAGACAGTTGAAGCTATTGTGAGATGCTAGAAATTGGCCAGTGATGGTATTTCCCAACAAGGGCACTCAATGCCTACTGTTAAATGAGTTTAGGATTGAATTGCTCAGGGTTGCTGTTGATATAGTGTATGACCTAACACAATGTATGTTGTCAAGTGTTACTCTTGAATATGTTCTGTAAGTGCATGTAATCTAGGTGACATTACAAAGCAACCTTTAGCAATCAAGCAAACATATCCAGTTTAAGAAGTCCTTCGATTTTTTTTTTTAAAAATCCACTTGAGGCGGTAAAAAGGTTGTGTTTTAACCCCTGTCTAGTACAAAGGCATTGAGGCAGATCTGTATGTGCTGCCTTTTGGAGGAAAGGCAATCAATAAGGAGGTAAATCAATGGGGTTTGGGGACATCTATGACCAAGCTTAAAGAAAAGGAAACCTGAAAAGCCAGAGACCTCTAGCATTTCCTTGACAGAAAACAGGTATTACCTCAGGCTGTTATGAAAGATAATTTATTTGTATGTGTACAAATTAAGGATATTAGGTTATTGCAATAAAAACAAAGGAATTTGAAAAAGAAAGTCTTGATGCCTAGTATCTCCCTCTCTCTTCCATTTGACTCAAGCAAATCTTTCCCACACCTCTCTTCTTACTACCTACACAACACAAAGAAGCAACGTAGATTTCTAGATGGTTAGATTCCTTCTGAATGTCTAGCTTTCCTGGACTTGAACATGAGCATCCTCATAGATCCCTATTCGCTGGTGATCCCTATGGCTCATGCACTGTGCGCACCCAGGGTCGGCTTCAACTACCTAATGAACAATCATGAGTGTCAACAGGACCAGAACCCACAGTGACAAGGACCCATTTTCTTGACCATCTTGATGGTCAAGATAGAAGGGAAACCAGAAACAGAAACAGAGGTGACTCGGTCAAGATCACACAGCTACTGGTGGCAGAGCTGGGAACTCAGTCCATCTCTGTTGATTCCCACTTCGGTTTGTTTATACTCCAGATATTCAATCCTTTTTAGGTGTTGTGGGAAACCCTGTGTATCTAGCTGAAGGCTATCAACAAGAAGAGTGTACAAAAGCTAAGAAAAACAGCCCTCAGCAATCATCCTCAAGTCCTGTGGGACATACGGGCTGTAAGAGCAAACTGTCTCCATACACTGTGCTATTGGATCCCTTTGAAACTCTTCTCTGAGCATACAACTGTATTTTATTGTTACTTTATACAATTACTCTTCAGTTAAATTATTAATTTCACCCATGCTAGTACAGTATATAAAATGTACTCTTTTCCTTATAGCATCTCTCTTTATGGAAGAAATAAAAATACAATTTATTATGCATGACATTTACCTAAACTTCCTCTATACTAATTTTACCATGTAGAAATAATATCAAGAAGATGAGCCATACTCTGCCTGTGTTAATCCTGCATAAATCTGGAGAAGCTCCTTTTGGGTCCATAGCAGGTTTAAACCATTCTATCTGATAGCAGGATGCGTCCCATGGCTCCCTTTTGTAATGATATGCTAAACTTATGCAAATTTGCACCTTTATGTGCTATGAGTAGGCATTTGTATGCAATGATGCTGCACTGCCTTGACTTTTCTGGACTGAAAAAATAAAGACTTATTTATCCAGAAATACATGGCAGAGGATGGTAAAAATTTATATTGTGTAAATTTGAAGAATTCATCATTATTTTGGTTGGTTAGTGCTACTGGGAAAACAATCTTTCTAGTTTTTTAGAGGACCTGGGTGCTCACATGTTAGAGACCATATAGGTAAGCAAATAGTATTTTAGCTCATTAGTGTCAAAGGCATGTATGTTATTTATTTATTGTCTATAACTATTGTGTCAGTTGTGGGGGAAATTGGTGGAAAATAAGTTTCAGTGAATATTCTGTGGTCAGAGACAGTGTGAATCACAGTATGTCATTGATATAATATTCTGAGGGAGATGTGTGCATTGGTTATCATAAAATATCCCGTTATGGAAAGGAGGCAGTGAGATGAAACCACCTGCTGTGTATATATGTGTGTGTGTGACATATATATTTACAAAAATAAAATCTCCTTTGACCTTTCAGAAGTTTAGCTTAATTCAGTAGAAATATTTCTAGTGAAATGGGATTTTTGGTCTGGGATTGTAGACTGATTCAGTGAGTTTTCTGGCTGACTGACTGCATCTCCAGATGCAGATACCTCTGTGGTGAGCTTTCATTGGGACAATTCCATCTGAGGTCCTTGAATCCCACCTCTGAAGAGGATAAGTGTGCAAGAGAAGAAGTGGCCCCAAGGGGAAACAGTAATGCTTTATTCCTTTTATTAAAAAAAAAAATATATTTAAATCAATCTATTGATGAAAGTATTATTTTATATGTATTACTTAAAAACAAAAAAGTGTGAATATTTTTTTTTTTTACTTTCCCCACATCATCTTCCTCTGTTTCCCTCATCTAGTTTGGTGCGTGTTAACACGTGCACTGTCTGTCAGCACCAGATTTCTAAACTGAATTAGCAAGTGCTTTCTCATGACACTGGTTTTGTGTGGATTAAGATCTATCTCGCCCTTGTCAGCTGTCTGGGGGAGCTGCTGCTTAGCTTTTCTTTCCCCACCCCCCCTTCTAGAAACCTGTTCTTTGTCCCACAGATTTGTGCTGTAACCACAGCAGATCAGCTAGCTTTCAACTTTCTGTTTTTCTTAAACCTGAGTTAAACTGCACAGAGGGGATAAAAAAAGACATCTAATTTGCTTTGGAAGGAATCATTCTATTGTTGAACTTGTTTATTCGGGTCTGACTTCATGTGACTGTGAAGGTTGGTTTGTTGTTGTGGTTGTTTTTTTGTTTTTTTTTTAAAGTAACTTTTGCTTGACTATTACAGAAATGACATGGTGCATTTGACAGAAAGCCCTTTAAAAGCTTTGATTTAAATAAGCTGTAATACTGCATCAGAAACACTGAAGTCTGAAGCAACTTTTCCCACCCTCTCCTGTGTTCCAGTCTCCATTTGCT
>WAAD01019279.1:0-20698 GCA_013389945.1 Fregata magnificens | reverse complement strand
CTAGTCTTTACCTGGAAAGACAAACACTGAATCTCCCCTCCCTCTTTCCTTCTGTTTGTTCTAAGATGTTCCTCACAAAAAGGCTTGGACCACCCTGAGCTTCACGGGAATGACTTGCTGCATGGATACAGCCCAACCAGCAGATCTGGTTTGCCCACAAATGTAGGGAAATATTTTCAAAATACCTCAGTAAGATGAGTTCCTTTGGAGAAACTAGCCTCAGTTCTTGGGGCTGCAGCTGCCCAAAGATTAGCTGTAGCTGGGTAGGTAAATATATAGCTCCAGAGTTGTCACAAGAGATTATAAAATGCTTTTTAAATGCAAAATTTTTTATGAAATCAACAGAAGCATCATCAGTCATCATGACAAAGTCTGGACAAAATGCATCGAAAAGTTAATCTTGCTTATTAAAATGATAAATCTAGAGAAACATGGAAATTGTCACATTGGAGTAGACTCATTTTTCCATTTGGTTTAGAATCTTGCATCAAAGCACATCATCGGATACTATAAACCTGTTGTGCCTGGCTTCATCTTGCCAAATAAGTTTATTGAGTATCCTCAAGAGTGAAGGTGTCTCAAACATCTTTGGAGCCCTCTCTGTCTTTCAGAGGACCAAAGAGTTGTCTCTGCCTACGCTGCTTTGTAGCCATCGCTATACTGACTGCCTCTAGACCTTGTTCCTGCTGAAATCCACCAGCGACATTCTTATGAAAGGGACCTACTTGCCTCATTGTAACTTCCACCCCTTCATTGAGTCCTGCCCACTAAACATATGTCTCCATCAGACAGGACAGGATGTGTACGTCTTAGCTGACTGGAGTATATGGAGTTGCCTGTGCTTTGGAAGGGACACTGCAAGCATGGTCCCTGTCAGGCATGCAATCAGTGCAGCATACAAGTCTGGGGCACAGCCCCAACCTTCCTTACAGTGCCCAGTGCAAGAACAATTCCTATCATGGACCTTTTGTATAATTGTGGCAGATTAATATTTACCTTCAGGAGCTTTTAATGTCACTTACAGCCTTGTACTCTCCTAAAGTTAATTCAAGGTGCTGTCAGCATATGACAGTTACACCCAGATGTGAAGGATATCTAAAATGAAGTGTCAGTCCCACAGGTTTGTAACAAAATTCTTCTTTCTTCCTTTATGCAGCCACAGACTGTTGCTTCCAAGCTTTTCTTTTCATTTCCCTTTCTGCTGCTCAGCACTTCTGTTTCATCGTAGCCTGAGTGCTTTGCTGTGTGGAGATGTGCTTGTGGCTGCTGCTGGTTCATGCCACAGCCGCTCTAGGCTTAGTCCTGTTTGTTGCTAGAATCCAATACTGCTGCTTGCTACTCCAAGGTTGTGGCCCAAAGTTTTGGATATTAAATGGTGCCCTGGACCTGCATACGGTGAAGAGCACCAATGGCCAAGCAGAATCTGTTAGGAGAGGAACAGGAAACATAAGGGTGGCAGGAAGAAAGGAGTTATCTGAATGGCTATGCAAGTAAAAACACTGTGAACTTTGGGTTGAGGTTGGACTTGGTTCTTCTTCATGGTGACCTGATTTCTTTTTTCTTTGTTCTGTAGTATTTATAAAGTATTAGATGTTATTGAGAGTCAATGTGCCTAGTTCTAAGAAGTGTTGAATGCAATTCATAAACGCCTGACAGGCTCTGACCAGCCAAGACTTCACCTGAGAGGAAGAGAGCTTCTGCTTCTTACAATCACTTTTCCTTTCCATTTGCATCGGAAACAAGCCTCATTACAATCAAATGAAAATATGTTTGTGGGAAAGGATGTGGATGTTAGGGTTGGTTTTTTGGCACAAACTTTTAATATGCATATGTTCTGGAGGGGGTAAGGAAATGAAGGGACCCACAGATTTTTCTGTTGGGATGTATGTGCCTTCAACAGTTTTATTTCTGGTAGTTAATTCTCCAGTATTGTTTAGGATAACGTGAAGCAGATAAGCTCATACATACTGTAGGAAAATGAAAGTAATCCAAAAAATATCTGCTAGCGACATTTTAATCCTAATTAAAACTGAAGGAGGAAAGAGAAGGGATTAAATACACTTTATATTCTTGACTTATTCCCCGTCGAGCGAGATTTTTCCATTCCAGAATGCCCCTGCTTAATTCCTAATCATCCTCTCAGCCTTCACCATGAGTGACAGGGCAAGGAGGAGAGTGTTTGCCAGTGTCTTGGGAGAATTTATTTAAGGTTCTGAGCTGTGAAGGGGATTTGTCATTGTCAATATTGGCGACGTGGCTGATCAGCACCGTGGTCAGTCTTGTCATCAGGAAGGAAATAGTGTACACGTATGTGACCGAAAGAAAGAGACACAGAAATTACTTCACAGATAAATGATACTCATTCTAGCTATCTGTGTCTGTCTGTATTCTAGCTGTTGTTTCACTACTTCTTGGGGAAATAAAAATAAGAACAACTATTCAATTTACTCTTTAATTTATTTTGTGGAGCACCTGGAAGGTGAGCCTGTGAGAGGGAGCATGCAGGCCTGGGGAAAAGGAACACGGCTCTCATTCCTAAGCTATCCTCTTTTACACACTGTGAAATTTTGTCAGTTAATTTCAGGAGACGCAAAAGAAACTGTGATAAGTGAGCCTCTCATGTTAAGACATTTGGGATCTGCAAAGCATCCAGAATTCCAGGGGCTTATCTGAGCTTATCAGCGGTAGCTGACACAGNACTCTTTGATCTGCCAATTGAGCCAGGAATCGCTTTGAAACAGGTGTCTGTGTAAGGTTTTCCACTGCATTATGATTCCAGTCAGCTTCAGGCTTTCACTGCACTTCCAATTTGATCTAAAAATACTTTTAGCTGATGTGTGCTATAAAACAGTTGTAGGTGAGGTGGTACTGTCTTCCCTAATTGCAAGATTCAGTTATTTGTAATTTCAAAGGTCAAGAGATTCATCTCTGATAAAACAAGTCACTAATATATTTGAGCGCTTCTGACACAAGCAGGAGGTTTTCCTTCCAGATCATAGATGACTGCAGAAGGTATTTTCTGTACAAAGGAGATTTCTTTCTCTGATGCCTGAGGAGCCTCATCCCCTCTATTATCCCTTTCTTTTGCTTGTTGGAGCTAAAGAGCTGCTGCAAGTAAGAGAATCACGGTCAGCCTATACAGCAAATCCTTCCCAGGCTGTTCCTACAGCCAAAAGGGTATGGCTATAGCAAATGTGCAAATAGTCCATCTTGGCTTCAGTGGAAGCTGAATCAACCAGTAGAAGGCTCCAAAATGACTGAAGTTTATCAAACAGATGGCATAAGAGGATAGACAGAATATAAGTAGATCCTCTTAATTTGATGAGTTGGGTCTAATGTCCTTGGAGTCCCAAAACTGGGGAAAGAAGGTATCAGTTGCATGTTATCCTCTTCATATGCTCATCTTTCTGTGTTTAGGTACTGCCTCTTTGGGTCCTGTCCTTGGCATACAGGAGAGCTTAACACACTGTAACCCCTACTGCTTTCTCAGCATAGAGAATATTCAAGGACTAGGATTTAAGTCAGATATCTAGATTAGAAGATTTTAATAAAGATCAGGCTATCAGAAAATCAAATGTGTTTGTATTTCTTTTATTGTTGATTTCAATCAGGAACCAGCTTTACCCTTTACTACGTCACTACTCCAAAGGTTCTTGAGTCTTTTAGAAAAATAGCAACAAAAGCTGCTCTGAAGTTCTTGACTTTAATTTCATTGGCATATCCATCATAAGAGGCTATTAAGGAAATTAAGCAGTGACAGAGTGAGAACTAATTTTGTATGAGGCACTAGAAAAATTCTGATGTGCAAAACTTTGAACAAACGGCTAGTTTTCAACATGACTGAAGCTCTGTAGCTGATATCTAAACCCTCAACGTAATTACTAGAGCTGCCGGGGGGTGGAGAAGAGGGAAGGATTTTATTTTTTTTTTTAAAGAAGGAATGTCCAGTTTGTGAGACTTAAAGTATTAATTGGAGGCCATTTGATCTGATGATGTTCTAATTAAATCTAGTCTTCCATTGTGTTTGCTTATCCAGGACGGCATCAGTCCAAGCTTTTAGGTGTTACGACTCCAAGACAACTGGGAAGGTGGATTTCCCACAGATGCAGTTTCTGCTCCCTTTCAAAAGGGAAACGATGACACTTGGGGGAGGACATTTCAAACAACTTAATCTTACGCTTAAGAAAGATAATGCCAGTCACTCTATGATTGAGACTTTTATAGAGCACTTTCAACTAAGAATATTTTTAGATCAAATTGAAAGTGCAAAGTGGGGGAGGAAATTTGGATGAAACCCACTTCTAAACTGTTATTCATGACTTGGAAAACAGGCCCACAGGGGAGACTGGGCACAGGGATAAGCTAAGCCTTAGCCATGAAGAATTGTAGAGAAATAACGAAGCTGAATGTGGAAATGGCTAAAGCTTCCCTGAACTTTGAATTTTGGCCAACTTTTGTTGAAAACTATACAACTGATAACTTCCCTCTCAAGGCTATTCCCTTTTCCTTGCTTTTTTTGTTGGTTTTTGTTTGTTTGTTTACTTGTTTGTTTTTGTCTTGTTTTAGAAGGAGATCTCTACAGCTGTGTGAAAAGACAGATTATAAGAAATGAAAGTAAGTCTTGAAAAACAGTTTTGCTGGAAAAATAACTGGAACTGCTTTCATGTATTGCTGGATTCTAAATTGCTTGTAACTTGGGGGAGGAAACACAGAAAAACTATTGGTCAGCAAGCCCAAACCATTGCTGTTAGCCATCAGAATTTATTCCTGAAGAGAATTCATGTTAATTGACTCCCAGTGCAGAGCCCCTACTGCTATATCGGGCTCCTGCTCAGAGGAGGAAAAAATATCCAGGCAACAGAATGTTTTGCACTGTTTGGCTCAAACTTAAAAACAACAACCCAACAACAAGTAGCCTGAAGGCCGAAACTAATTGTGAGAAATCTTATCCCATAAACACTTGTCTTATGAAAGACAAGAGCTATGAAAAATAGGGTCAAATACAGTATGTCTTCTGCTATCCATAGCTGCGATGTCTCGGCGGGTGACTCAATATAAATAGAAATACTCTATATAAAGAAGTGTGGTGGCTATGGATCAGCAGAAGAGGGTTTCTCCCTTCCCCATTAAAGAACAAATGGCTTCTGCCCCCCCACCGCCCCCCCCATCAGTTCCTGGATGCCTCAGATCTCTCCCTTAAAACATCATTTACACAGCCTTTTGATTGTCTGCCAGGAAGCTGGTGAAAAGCTACCTTACTGAAAGGAAAATGAACAGCAATTGCAGTTCAACCTGCTGATGTGGTCAAGGGCCCTGTCATACTTGTGGATTTTTCTCTGTCAGCATGGTAAGCATGCTCCACATCTGAGCAGGTGGCAAAGGGGGTCTGGTGTTAATGTCTGCTTGCCATTGTGGTTACAAAGATATTACTTTGGTCCATTTTTGCTGACCAGCGTTATTTTTTCTTGAGCAATTTATCTTTTGAGTGCCCAACAGGATGAACCCTAAGCAGCATAAATCTGCAGTGGAGTTTGATCTTGGAAAGCCTAGCTAATGTTTGCCCACCTCACATTAGGCTTCAGAAATCAACAGTCACTTAAAATAGCTTAGATGCAGGAATACTTGTTTGCAATTTTTTTTTTATACCTGACTTCATTTTTACCTCATGGTCGCATTTTGCCTCATTGTCACTTCATTTTATCTTGCAGTCACAGAATATTGGATATTGTTGACTGCTGATGTCAATAATAGCTTAAGATATATAAATGGCTCCATGGTGTTTCTGAACGCTTTGGGTAGGGTTCATCTTTCCTGAGTTTAGGCAATTGGTTTTAACCAGTCATCCCCATCCTCCCAAAGGCAAGTCGTCCTGTCCCAAGGTGGGCATCTCAGACGGTTTGCCTTCTGAAGGGCTCCATCACTGGCCTTTGACTACAGAGGAAGCAAAGCAACTTGATTAGATTAGGCTAGACTAGATGCCTAAACTGAGAGTGCTGAAGCTAGGAGAGAGGAATTCTACCCCTCTAGGATAAAGGCAATTTTTCATTAATGGAAAACACAGGCATTTCCACAGATTCAAATCTATGTATTGGGAAATGCATGTAATACTGAATGGTAAGGTCTTCATCTGATTTTAATTGGAAGTATAGATTAAGTACGCCTAACACCTGAGGGAAATACATATATATTGCATGCCTTTACTGAGTCTGGCAGAATTCTGAGTCAAAGAAAGTGTAGAAGGTGATAAATTGTCTTCTGTGGATGATTCTCTCGTGCATACATGTGGCTGGATTTGTTAAGGAGTGCAGCTCTTCATGCACTTCTCACAGGAACACAGCATTTCCCAGGAAAGGGAAAGGTCACCTTCTTCAAGCTCCAACTGTAAATAACCAGTGTGGAGTCCAGTAATTCATAACTAAGTCATGTCTGACAGAACTGATAAGTCTGTTCTTTTGTGAGTACAAAAATCAGAGCTGCTGTTATTAAACCATGAATGCAAAACCTCTCCAGAAAGCCCGCTTTAATATTAAGGCAGATGATAACATATTTGTGTATTTTCTGAGCTGAAATGAATAACGATTTGCAAATATACACGCTTCTAATTAAGAAAAAAATCTATTTGTGTCAGGAATTGGTGGTGTTGATATTTTTAATTTGCTTGCTTTTGCTTTTCACATTTAAACGGCCAACTTTAAGGTGGAGTTTTTTTAATATATATAGAACAGATAAACACAAAGTCCAATTTCAGTGCAAATATTCTCTCCCAGTCCTTTTTGAGTCACAGTGCACATTACAATCATGACTCCGTGGTGCAGTGCAGCACTGTGTTAGAAATCCCCAAGCTGCCTTCAAGCAGTCAGCTGTGTCAATATGGCACAGTACAACGTCATGAAACAAGGCTAATGCAGGTCCCCGAAGCTGCGTATCCGCATTACCTATTCCACATCCACCTTCTTCCAGCTTGAAGGAGCCCCGCTGGCACCAGCGTGGGGATCTTGGCACCACGCTTCATTGCTTGCTGTAGTTATCATTTTGTAGTTCGCGCAAGTCTGGTGTGCTACTTGGATCACCCAGCGTTGCACGTGTTCTTGGCCTGGGTGACTAGTGCAGCTAAAGGCATAGACTGAATTATGAGTATAATGATTTACTATAAAATTTTAATCTGTGGTGTGCTGGATTCACAGAGTTACATATGATTCTGTGAATAGCGATAAAGCTGGTTGCCACATGAAGGTACTACAGCGCTGACTAAAAATAGAAACACTGTTAAAGTTCTATCTATGGTTTCTGTTAGGATCTGCTTAGAGATTAATTTTATTCTGAAGACATTCACCCACAAAAATTTGTTTAAAAAAAAATCTGAGCATGCAATTTGTTTACATGCTTTGCATTCCTAAAAGGAAGTAAAATTCACCGAATGGTGCTTCTGTTGTCAATAATTCAGTCAACACTGTCATAGCTCTGAATAGACACATGGACAGAAACCTACTGAAAAAATTAAGATGGCAAAATTTCAGTCATATATTCAAATGTTTACTTACTGGCCGCCTTTGATTCAAACAAGATCAAAACGGACTATTTTTTTTCTTTTTTTTTTTAAATAAGCTAGATGTTATTTTCATTCTCCAAGTTTCTCTAGGAAACCAAAACCTTAAATTTTGAAACTATGCAGTGTAAGAAAGGAAATAAAAGTAAAATGAACTCCTTCATTTTGTAGCACAAAATTTCCATTGCTTCTTTTAGTGCACCAGCACTGCAGCTATAAAGGAAAGCAACCATACAGTACACTTGGCACTGCTCACAGGAAATAATTCTTAGCAAATAAGATCTTTCTGCAGTAGGGTCTTAATTAGTTTTTTGAAGCCAGAAGAGGAATTATCCAAACCTCCTCTCCCTCCTGCCCCTATCTGATGTAGCAGCAGCAGCAGCACAGTAGAGAGGAGCCACTGGATAGTCTGTGTTAACTTCAGGTTCTGTGCTGATGCCTATGTGTGGCTTTTGCATATGGGTGGAGCATTTATCAGTAACTTCAACATTAGAAAGACCTAAAAGCCCCATGTAATATGTGCCTTTGGTGAAAGTTAATGCCATTTTCTTACTTTTGTCCTATGAAACTGTACCGCATAGGCTAGCCTCTTTCTACTACTTTACAGAAGTGGCACAAAGGGTGAGCAAACACAACATTTTATTTTGATTTTTAGACTTATTCATCTCCAGATCCATGGAGAGAGTTTAGCTGAGAGTCAGATTTAATTACTTCTGAAAGTGAACCCGGTATCCAGAATTTAAGGCATTTAACTATTCCTGGAGGAGGGCTGAGGGTCTCACTGAAAGCACTGCTTTAGAAAAGGGTATTTTCTACAGTCCCAGGAGCTCCAAGATAATCCCTAGAATTTTGAGCAGTTAATTTTGTCTCTACTTTGGAGGCCAACAGACTGAATTCACGTCAGGCAGCGGGGAAGGGAAATATCCAACTGGGAAGTGAAATGAAGGGCACTGTGAGCACAAGAATGTACAGGAGGATAAAGAAATTGAAGAGAAAGGAAAGAGAGAAAGTGCAGATGTCATTTTCTGCTTCCCCTCTTTTCCATTTGATCCCAGGAATCCTTCAGTGCTGCCTCACAGGGAACCACTGTAACACCTGGCCGGGGAGGCAAAGGATGACCCTGGGAGATTTTTCATCTAAGCACAAAGGTGGTGGGCACAAAACTCGAAAGGAAACGATGCCATTTGTACAGAGAACATCACTAGGGCCGGGGGACCGAAGGCTTCGCTGCCTCACTAAACTGTGCCACAGGGACAGATGCGGCATTTGCCTCTCATCCTTTCTTCCACACGTTCCCAGGTGAGCTCTGCTTGTTCTGCTCACAGCAGTTTGCTACACCTCCTTATCACCGGGTCACTCAGTACAGCACTCGCAACATCTGCAGGAGAACTGTGCTGCTGTGCTCCTCAGCTGTAACCTGTACAAGTGATGATAATGAGAGGTTTCCTCTTCACTTGAGAGAAAGTGAGGTTAAGTGGCTGAGTGAGTCATGGACTTTCTAAGGGAAGATTTTGGCACAGCAGTACACTACCAGGTGACATGGCTGCGTTGCTTTCTCAGGGGCTGACCTCAAGTTCAGCATCATGCCTCTTTTCAAAAGGGCAGGCTGACCTGACAAACACCAACTAATGCACCTCTTAGTTAATTTCTGCATCATGCCCATTGCTTTCTTCTGCTGGAGCCATAACATGTATAGAAAAAGCTTGTTTTACTTTTTTTTTCATAAGAAAAGATAGTGGCAGAACATCTATTCCTCTTGCAAAGTTGTGGCTATAAAGTATCTTAGTCTATTTTCTGGTATCATCAGATATGCCAGCAACAGCAGGGAGGTGGCTAACTGATGAGGGTGGGCAGGCAACCTTGGTGTGTGGGATTAGAGCATGAGGTTGGAAAGCTGTGGCCTCATTTCAAAAAGGATGTTGGAAAAGTAGGGAAGGTTCAAAGAGCTACAAGAATGCTTGTCATCCTGACAAGTCATATAGTGGGAGATTAGAGAAGCTCAAACGTCTTGGGTTATCCAAAATAAGGTAAAAATAGTTGAAAACAAGCTACAGACTGCTCTTTTATTCGTCAGGAAAAAGGCTTTAGTAAGCCTTTAATTTTTGAAGCTGAAGTTGGGTAATTCAATGAGAAATGAGGTGGTGTTTTACTTTTGGGATGAGAAAATAATTGTGCACAGGCGCATCTTCTCATGGACTGGTTCATAAAAGCTGACTAGCATCACTGTCTCCAGCCTACCAATCAAGATGACATGGATGCAGTTGATCTTGCCTTGGAGCAAGAGAAAGCACAAAACTACCTTGCTCCACACCTTATTTTCTGTTTCTTTTTTCTATTAATTGTTTGTTTGGAGAAGTATGGTCTCATATTTTTGCAAAGCAAATCCCTATGAGGCCCATTCAAGGTAGGAGTGTCTGACTGTCCATGTCTTTCAGTATATGTTCTGGTTCTCATCAGTGCACTCTGATGCAGTTGCACACCTTCTGAAATATCCTCAGGTGCCTGCTAAAATGTTTCACTGTAATGTCATGGTCGCAGGGCAGCAACACTCTGCTTTTCTGTGTGGGTAGGTTAGAGTCTTGTAGTGCCACCCCTGTGAACTGAACTCAGACTTACTGCTTTAGATTGCTCTACTGACCCTCTCACTTTGATCTCCTGTTTCATGCTTGGCGCAGCTACTGAAGTGAATACAGAACTTCAGCCTGAGAAATGGTTTCAGTGTGGAAATTGAGTTCTTCATTCAGGTTATAAAAATGCAGGCTCTTGTATCTGCCTCCTGAAGGGGGAGGGGAAAAAAAAAAAAAAAAAAAGAGAGAAAAGGAAAATAAAACAAAAGTATGTTTTGCAAATGCAGTACTGTTGAGTAAGTCCATTGGGGTATCAACGTTGTTAGCTGGAATGCATGGGATTTGAAAGTAGTTGGAAAACAAGCAGTGTATGTTGGTATGAGGCCACTGTGGAATATGAGCAGACAGCAATATGTCATTCTAAGGAATTAAAAATATTGGAAGTTACTGTCATCTAACATTTGTCTGCCATCATCTTTCCGATGTGAGGTGCACATCGTGTGGTGTTATCAGGGGGCATCTTGTTTCTGCGGTCTCCGTCAGTACTTTTATACATACCAAAAGTCACTTTATTTTTCATCTTTAGAACTGCAAGGGGACTTTAAGAGTACTTATTTTTTAAGAACAGCAGAGAGCTAGCAAGATGCAGAGGTTTTATGTTTTCAATTTTTGTAAACTTCATGCTAAGATAGAGCCGTGTTTGGATAGCTTTTACTTTCCTTTTTCACAAGCAGCTCTACACAAACTAACAAAAGTCTGTACACAGTCAGCTTGGCTGATCTTTCTGCATTCTGGGTTGGATTCTTACTAGCTGTCTGTACAGCTACCTTTAATGCATTTAACAATAGCGTCAAGAAATAAATGTGAAAGTTATTCTCTTGTGCTCCCATAGTAGAAACCAATGTAATTTCCTCCTCTTCTCCACCAAATTTCCTGTTCTCAACTCTGTCATGAATGTCCCCTCCTTTTTTTAATTTTTTTTGTCACCTGCTTTCTGCTATAATGATCGGTTGACTTTCTCTTGAAATGTCTTATTTCTGACAGATTGCCTGTGAATCCTTCCTTTTTTCACCACCAGTTCCATCTGTCGTATTACTTTCGCTCCTATAAGGGTTGAAAGCAAGCGTACAACCTGGAAAATGAACCCAGACATTCCAAACACGGAATCCAGACAGCCAATAAAGCTTAACTTTTTTGGTTAAACAATGATTTAAAATACTTAAAATATCCAGAGTTTGTTTCAGTCTGCCTTGTTGTTGTTTTCAAATTCTGATAAGACCAAGGGAGGCAGTCAAGTTGGGTGTCAACTGGCTGTATCATTAATAACCATCACCAGTATCTCTCCATAAATATGTGTGTGTCATTTTTATCCATATAGAGTAATAGATACATAACTGTATAACACACTGCTCATAATGGAGTTTTGTTGTTCTTGCTTGCTAGCTTGAAATCGAATGGGAACATACATAGTCTCATGAGTTTCCAGTGCATCTCATTTAAGCTGTAGAGAGCAACAGAAGTCCTAAGTGGTAAGAATTTATGCAAAATATGCAAAAGTCAGGGGGAAGTTCACAATAACCAGGTCAGTTCACCAAATACGTCTAGATCTAGGAACAGATCAGCCAGTAGCTGAGCTGTTCCGTGAAAGGCAGTGGTCATAATCCTTAATCAACAATGAATTTATATAAAAAATACTACAATTAGCTTAAGGGAAGGAAATAAAGGTAAGATGCCTGTCTCATCTTTGCTTGAGATTATGTTATTTCATACAGGGAAAAGAACACTTTGCAAACTTGTTTTCTTCAGAATGTATTAAAGTGGCATAAAATGTCCTTGTGATCTGCCAGCTCCCTGCGAGGACAGAATTGGGTACCATGTACACGTAAGCAACGGGACTATTTGTTCCAGAATGATAGTTCATTTAGTTTTGGAGCACTTTATGTATGTGATAATGGCAGGTCGTTGAATTAGTTATCAGGATGGGTTAACCTGTCTTTGTCCAAACAAAAAGAGTTGTATGTAGAAACAGAAGAGCTTGAATTGAGAGATATTTTGAACATAAAAGCCAAGGTAGATACTTTCTTGCTTTTTGCCAACCTACTTGCAAAGATGTGAATTTAAACCATTAAGGTATTTGTTTTTTTAAAAAACATAAGCACAGTTGCTGGAGACTTTTATAGAAATAAACATGCAGATTCTTTCCTGGAACTCACATCTTGTATGCATTTTGTATTGTCAGAGAAGATGAATTACTCAGGGTCAGCAGCAATATTGGAATAGCAGCTGATGACATGTAGCCTTGCAGGCTTAACTTTTGCACTTGGGGTTCCTCCTAGAAATCTATACCCAAGTACAGACTGAACACAGCATGTTCACAAGCTCAACCTTAAATGTTAGATATTTAATTGAAGCTATGAAAAGGCTAATTACTAGGCTAGTCGTTGCCTATGCGTTTATAATCAGAACATAGCATTTGACCTTGGTCTCAAACCCATTCTGTCTGAAATGAAATACAAGATGATCATCTCGGGAGTGTAACAACCATGCTTTCACCCTGTGCTAGAGGAACAGCCAACCAGCTCTCAGGATTCAAAGGGGGTATCTACAACGGGTAGCTAAAAACTCAGTCCAATCCCATAACTAGTCACCTACTGATTCTCAGCTGAATTACAAACCGTCCTCTGTGAGTAGGTAGGCGTGTTAGGGATACTGACCTCAGTCAGCATTTGCAGGATTACTCCCAAAAGTTTTTGACTCTGCAAGACAACTGATGTTTTGGCTGGTGTTCAAGGCATGTGTGTGTGTGGCATATTTATTTCTATATCTTGAGTGGTACTATTGTGTGACCATTCTGTCAAGACATTAGTATGTGTCAAATTTCAGGTCAAGTGATTTAAACTTCCATTGTATTTGTTATTCCACTGATTTTATTTCCCCACCCCATCCTGGGTTTCAAGAGAAAATGAAGGCAAAAAAGAAAAAGCAAAAATCATTACGTATATAGAGAAGGAAAACATTCACAACTTATCCAGTTAATCTCCAGATCTATTCATACCCTTCACATCAGCTGAGGATTGAGAGCAGCTGACAGGACTGGAAGAGTAGCTTCAGACAGGCAATAGTTTAGACTGATACAGGCAGTTCTGCAATTTGATGGTCTGGGAGCTAAGGCGGTTTTGAGGGGAAGAAGGACAGGCTTGCCCCTATATCACCCCTACCAGCAGTACAGCTTACCATAGACCCTATGTTTATGGTATTTTGCTACTTTTGCAGCTCAGAAGGTGAAGTAAATGTGGGGGTTTTTTTCTGGAGTAAGGCTAGCTTTTCCCTCCACAGAACAGCAAGACTCATTGTATCCATGTCCTTTTTCTCACTTGGGCTTCTGATCACTTTACCAATCTTCTGAAGGATGTAATAAAACTAAAATAAGTATCAAGCTGAAAAACAATGAAATTATTTTGACAAGGAGAGTAGAGATGTGGATTTTCAAAATGTAGACAAGTAATCAAATAAAAGCTGGAAGGCTAACTTTGGAGTTTTCAGTTCTTGCAGTTGGAAGGAATTCTCCCTGCTGAAGCCAGAACCTCCATCACCCGTAACCTAGTGTCATGTTCTGCTTTAATATGTCTGTGGTGTCTTTGCAATGACCAGCTATAGCAGTGGGACTGAACTATGTCCAGAATGATGTCCTACCTCCTCTTCAGATCTCCAGCACTCTCCACTCTTGAAAGTCACTTATTCATAACTTATTCAGTGTAATATTTACACATGGATCTAAAGCCTGTTTTGCTACTAAGTTATGTCAACAACAGCATGGTTGGAAAAATTAAAATTTAAGGGGTGGGAGTTATTCCTGTTCTTGGATGTTATGTACAAATTATCTACAAAGACAGAGAGAGTCAGGAAAATGCTGATATCAATTTACATTTCTGGAAACTTGTACCTCCAGGCTGGGGTGCTGCCCCTGGGTAAGGTTGCACCTCTTCAGCCTTCCAAAACCTTCTTTTTCTCCCCTTCTCTTTCACTTTTACTGGTGTTTCAAATTGCTAACATCTCAGAGGTGCTCATCTCAAACTTCACTTGTCCTGGAAATTTAATTTCACAAGATAACTGTACTGTAGAGCCAATGGAAGTGGAAGCCAGTAATGTACCTCTGTGATCTATGGATGTTTGAGCTGCTCAAGAATATTCAACCATAAGTCCTGAGTTAACAGATAAGGTCTAATTAAAAGAGCCCCAGTGGTAGGGCCTGTGCTTGGGAGGCAGAAAGTCTTAGGGACGTATTAGGAAGATAACAGATTAACCAGGAAGAGAGAAAAAAGTGTGGGGGAAATAGCTAGACAGACAATGTTAGATGGGGTATTAGAATACTAGTTCTTTAAGAGATGTTTATACTGTTTTCTGGGAAGTGCAAAAGATTATGGGGAAAGCAATAAGAAAGAGACTTACTATTTCAGTAACTCAGAAGTGGTGCTGGGGCTGTTCATGTGGTGAGCCTATGATAAGGACCAGAAAAACTGTCCAGTCACCAGCACAGGAAAGTGGGAGCTTCACTAAAGGGGACGCCAGAGACACTGAGTCTCTGAGATGCTTTAAGAACAAGTCTGCAGGATGATTTTCATGCAAACAAATGTAGAAGGCACATGTCAGTCCCTAAGCATAATGCTTGCTCCACAGACTTGTAGAAGGGCAGTCTGGTGCTAGTTCCCGCATGTCTCCTAAGGATGTCCCATGCTCTTCTGGCCTAAAATACTCATGAGGAAAGCATTGCCTGTGCAACACCTGTCTTGCTAATTGATAGAAAATAATTGCCATATTATTTTCTTGTGATTCTGTGTGTTATGTGAGCAATGCCCTATCTTGCCATTAAGATAAAATTACTGTCTCTTCTGGGAAGTACAAGACTGCCATAGGGACTGCATTAAAGTGCTGCTCTCCTCTGAGACCTGACTGGGCCAGCTATATCTCCCTTCCACTGCAGGATTAAGGGCAAATCACCTTAGCAAACCCAGGCACTGCTGTCACACTCTTCATCTCTACCTCCATAGTCCCCTACATTTGGCAAAGTGTTTAAGAAATGCAGCGCTTCTGAGGGAGTAGTTCTGTTTTCTCCTTTGGGACTCCTTCCTTACAAGCTGAAAACTAAGCACCAGCTTCAGTCTAGTGTTTTGTCCCCCAGCAGAAATTAAGGAGAAGGAATAATGGCTCAGTGCATCACCTGGATAGTTACCCTCCTAGTTCATTCTCTCCACTTTGTAGGCAGCTCAAGCTGGTTGCCCTAAGCCAAGAGGGAAGCACCTGTTATATTTTATTGTGTTATTAAGCATATTTCTACAACTTGTTTGTCCTACTGTGACCTCCTTGAAAGAATAAGTGCCACTCAGTGCAAGTAAGGGTTGCAGAATAGTCTTCAAAGACACTTTCATGTTATATTTTTAGCTCTGTCTTAACATTGGCTAGCCATTTCTATAAAGCGGTGATTTCTGCCTTTGATAAACAAGGTTCCTTAAAATCCTCAAACAGCTTAATAACATCTATGACAGAAACTCCTATTTACGGTGCTAATCAAAACCTTTCAGGATCCCTGCAGACCAAATACCTAAGCCACTATCTCTACACCCTTCCTAGCAAGTCTGTTTATTCACAGCCAGGGTCTCTAAGGAATCTTACAGACATACTCTTTATGAAGTTATATTGACTTTGTTGTATTTTGTTAGAGCTCATAAAAAGACCTACCAATAAAAAAGTTGCTCTAGCTCACCTCTCACATAAATATACTGATGCCTTAATTCCCTCAGTACCCTGCCAGACTTTTAAATATTCCATTATTTATTTACTACTAATTAGATGACAGATTTTTTTAATTAAATGATCTCTTCTTACAGTTTTCATTATATCAGTTTTCCTGTTGATGATGACAGTACAAATGTGCATAAGAGGGAGTGGAATAATAAGCCTACTGAATAACAATAAGGTCAGATTTCTCCTACATAATAATATCATAGCAAAGATAAGATATTGGAAATCCTTCTTTGCTACTGTTTAAAATTAAGGCATGTATTGATCTCACCCAGGGATGCTGGATTTCTTGAAGACGTACAGATAGTTTTCAGTGATCATTTCAAAGGTATCTTTCCAACAGCAACAACAAAATATGACTAGTACCAACAGAGTCCAAAAATCCAAATTGTTCAAGCTCTGGTGAAACTTTCAAAGCCTTTTTGATGGCTGAATTGTCTGCTTAAGATGTGGCTAGCAAGTTACTTCTTTTTCTCCTGACAGTCAGATGGTATAATCAGAACCTACATGACATATTTGTCTGTCTTTAATGTTTTATCACATTGCTCTGTTCGTTCATCTAGAAACTAGTACTTGTCCTTCTATGCAAATGTATCTATCTATTCATTAGTCTGTCAGAATGTCTATAAATATTAGGTTGTTTTGAGGAGGCAGTGCCTGATTTGTCAAATGAAAATACTTTTCTCCTGCTTTCTAGCACATGAACTGTGATGGATGCAATTGTGTTCTGAGATGCATTAAACCCCAGAAGTTACAGCTATTTAGCCAGTGGGTGCCTTGAAAGTGTCACACAAATTACCCAGCTGGAGAGAATTGAAACCACAGTGAAAATCCTGTTATTATCTTCAAAAACATACGGACAGAAAAAAAATTATTGACTTCATAGGATAGTTGAGGCCCACCTTTTTAATGACTTTTTTCAGTCACCCGTGCATATGAGCTCAGTCAATGTATGAAAGTACCCTGAATGATATTTCAATCCTTACATTTCTTTGAAGATCTATTTTCTTTCTTCCCGTCATTGAAACCTCTCAGACTATCTGGTTACAAAATGTCTCAAAATATCCTCTGGCAGCCAAGTGAAGGTAGTAAAATGGTTTTGTTTCTTTTGCCTCTTTTCCAAAGTAGAACCACTCTGAAATCCATCAAGTAGTGTAATAGCAACACGTACATACCCTGAAATAGAAAAGGTGTAAAATGATGTTAGCAACAAGAGTTATTATTAAAAGTGCCCGTCCTTTGTCAGATAGCTTTGGAAGAGGAGAGAGGCTTTGCAAGGAATGATATTCACACCCACAACCACGTGTCCATTTGTGCTCACACATGGACTTTTCAAAACACTACAGTGTGCACTGACAGCCTGCAAAGGATCAGCTTCAAAAATTTCCTTTCAGTCATTTCTTAGCCTCCAGCAGTGGCTGGAAAAGGTGTTTGTAATCAAACTGAAATGTAAAACTGTAATTCTATAAATAGTAGCAAGTTCTACTCGCTGGAGAATATCCTTCTCCAATACTACATTGAAGTCTTCTTGAAGAGAGTAAAATTAGCGCGGTGAAAACATTTCTTTTGTATCTTTTTGGTGTTAAAAAATGTTGACATTTGCTTTTTCCAATCATTTCTGCTTCAGCTAAGTACTGGTAGTGTCTTGAAGGAAAAGCTTATTTTCATATTACATTAGTGGTTCTTTAATTCTACTCTGGTCTGTAGTGAGTCACACACTTGGATGCAACCTTTGTTGACTTCACTGGGAACAGCACCTTGGGTAACAAGTACCCAAGGTACTCCATCCTTCAGAGTGAAAATACCCAACCTGTCTTGCCTTTCTACATACCTTTCCTCATTTGTAGGTTTCCAGTACCATACCTCAATTGGATTATCAGCTTTTCAGCTCATCTTTGCCCCAGTCTCTTCAAGCTCTACTGCTGCAGCATGAAAATAGGAATGAGGAACCCACTGATGATATTGTGTGCAGTACTTGAGAGGTTGTTTGAGAGAGTTTGATGCCTGGTTACACTGGAGGTCCTGGGGGTGCATTTTCTAAGTCCTTTGGACGATAGCCACCACCAACTTGTCCTCTTGCAGAAGAGTTGAGGAGCAATCATAGCATCCTGTATCCCACTGGTATTTGAAGTTTCCCTTCCTAAGCAGGAAATTCAGCTACCTAATCACAGGTGTCTGATATCAGATGCCAGAAATGTCATCATCTGAGTTTTATTCACATCCATTTTCTCCTTAAAGAAAAGGGAATAAAACTATGGCTGTAGTAACAGTTACAAATTGAGAAGTATTGGGAACAGAAAAGGAGGTGCCTGCTACTCCTATCACTCTGTTCCTGTTGCAGTTCTTCCTAAATATGTGATTTCAAGTCTTTTTTTTTTCCCCAGATAATAAGGAGTCAATACGGTTGTTTCCATGACCCAGAAGGAAACACACCTTTTAACAGAAAGAGAGCAGTTAAATCTGTGAGTGAGGGTTAAATTATCCATTTGAGTAAAGGATGGGAAATACTTAGCAGGCTCTGTAGATGAGCCATTTTTGGACAAAGTCAAGGATTAAAAAAGAGTTAAAGAAGTCCTAAATAAATAATACAAAGAGAAGAGTTATGAATTTAACAAAAATAGCAATGTAATAAAGTAGGAGTTTGATGTGTGTTAGTGGTTCCAATGAACAGTTTAAATAAGTAACTAGATGAGGTGACATGAGCACGTTAACCAGCAGGATTAAGTGAAAGATACCCATCTGACTTTAGTGCTTATAGGGGCACCTCTTCAAGGGTCATAGCTTGAATAACAGAAAACAAGGGTCCATATTCAGGAGCCAGAAGACTTCCCTGTCCCTTCTGTGGCTGCACAAAAGGCTGTGCTGAGCTACGAGGCTGCTGAAACAAAGGCAGCAAGAAGGCAGAAGGGGGTCTGTGCTTGGACAGGGGAAGGCAGCTGTTGGGTGCCCCTGGCACTGCCTGCCCTTGTGCAAGGACACAAACTATGCTGTCCTTGCTCCGCCTCTCTAGTAACGTTCCTGTGGTGCAGCATACCAGGATATAAGCATGTGGCATACTCATGACAGGACGAAGCGTTTCCAAGTATGCCTGGCTAATAAATCCTGTTGATTCAGTGGAGATAAAAAGTTGAGTTAGTGAGAGACTGAGTTGCTCTATGGTACTGGGAGGCATCCAGACTGTGAGATATGGCTGTAGCTTCTATAAATGTATGCAAGCCAGCTTTCTGTCGACAACTTTGGGTACCAATGACAGGGTACTTTCAGCAGCATGGGTCTCATTGTGCATCACAGGCTTCTCATTGGACTGTTAAGATAGGCTTGGTTTTGCTTAAAGCAGGACTGAGCATGCCTCCAGAAGCTGAAGTCACAACTTTGAAGAATAAACACAAATGCCTGTATAGGTCAAAATGCAAAAACTCTAGAAAACAAGTGCTCTGACATTTTGGAAGCCAGTGAATGAATGGCCCAAACATGATGGCGGGAATATAAGCTTAGGTGGCTGGGGATGCTTCAAGGTGGAAAGTTATTTTTTCCTGAAGCAGGGCAGGGCACATGTAGTCTGAGGAAGAGGTATGAATTATGGTAGTTGCCCTGGTTATACAGTCAGATGTCCCCTTTAGGGGAATTAGAAACAATATTTCTTGTCGTACTGAACAATAACATTCTTTAGAATACAAACCATTATTTTATTCCTGAAGATTTCCAAACAAGATCTGTCTGTCTTCATTGTAAAAGCTTCTGTTTACAGACTTGTTGTGGATTAGCCCCAGTCAGCAACCAAGCACCATACAGGTGCTCACTCACCCTCTATCCACCAGTGGAATGGGGGAGAGAATCTGAAGAGCAAAAGTAAGAAAAGTCGTGGGTTGAGATAAGAACAGTTTAATAATTGAAACGAAATAATAATAATAAAAATAAAATTGTAATGAAAAGGAAAACAACGAGAGAGAGAAACAAAACCCAGGAAAAACAAGTGATGCAACTGCTCACCACCTGCCGACCAATGCCCAGCCAGTCCCTGAGCAGCGATTGCTGCCCTCTGGACAACTCCCCCCGGTTTATATACTGAGCGTGACATCATATGGTATGGAATATCCCTTTGGCCGGTTTGGATCAGCTGTCTTGGCTGTGCTCCCTCTCGGCTTCTTGTGCGCCTGGCAGAGCATGGGAAGCTGAAAAAGTTCTTGACTAGTGTAAGCACTGCTTAGCAACAACTAAAACATCAGTGTGTTATCAACATTATTCTCATCCTAAATCCAAAACACAGCACTATACTAGCTACTAGGAACAAAATTAACTCTATCCCAGCCAAAATCAGGACAGTATCCACCCCTTATTCTATACCATCTACGTCATGCCCAGGTCCTACCTTTTCCAATACATTCTAATTAATCATCACCACCTTCTCTGTCTTTTGATTTATATACACGTATCATTCCCTTAGTCTATGGGCCATCCCTCTAAAATGTCCATTGACTTCATTTAGTCTATGACTTTGGGCTCCATCTGTCATAACAGTCTTTCAGGGCAGGAGAGGTGGTGTGTGGTGTTGGATTGTGGCATGCTGAAGCCAGTTCTGGTTCCATCATCACTGCACTTTACTCAGTTTTATTAAAGTTCATTCTTCATTAATCTGGGTGATTCTTACTGTAATACCATTGATACGGCATATAGCAACTATAGTAGTGATGACATACAGTATTACGTAGCAATTAACATAATACCATTCAGCTCATTGGCTATTTTCACCAAAAATCAAATCCCCTTGAGGTACACATTGGACTTC
>WAAD01019278.1:4643-19027 GCA_013389945.1 Fregata magnificens | reverse complement strand
CCCCGAGAAACAGCGGTGGAGTTTTAAAAAAAAAAAAAAAAAAAAGCCGGAATGGTTAAAAAGTAAAGAGTTGTTTGGGGTTTCTCTGGCGGAGCTGTCGCTGCTCGGTTGTATGCATGAAATGAAAACCGTGCAAAATAGCTTCGTTGTTGGGGTGATACCCCAGAAAGTCCCGCCTTTGCGTGTGTGACCTGAGCGAGGAAGCGAGGTGGAAGGGAGGCAACAGGGGTGATTAGTGGCAATTAAGAACGAGTAATTTTGAATATGTTCTTTACAAACAGGGAGTACCGCAGCAGGGCTGGGTTTTAACAGGCTGTCAGGGACGGTCCTTAGGACAGGGCTTGTAGGCGTCGCGAAAAAGCCCTCATGGCTTTGGAAATCAAGACTTAACAACACTATAATAGAGCGTGATTTCAAGGGTAAGGTTTGGAAATCATTAGCCAGCTCCTGAGGATTTGACGGGCCTGTTTTTCAGTAATTTACAAATTACTGAAGTGAGCCAGGTAAGTGCAGGAGCGAGCTTATTCTGAGGGAAGGCTTAAAACATGAGATCGCTCCTTCCTAAACGCAAACGTCAGGGGCAGAGATGTTATTATGGCTTAGATTCAACGGGAGATCACACATTATTTTTCAGATGCATGATTTACAAAGGCGTAAGAATCCAAGCCTCATTATTTCTCCCACTGCCAGAAGTACCCTTTATGTGCAACTACTTTCAATGGTAAATCTTCCTGTATGAGAACCTTTAAAAAAAAAGGCAAAAAGAAGATGAGGTTATTTTTATGGTTGATAGTACAGAATTAATACATCCTAATTGAAAACCAAATAAAACTCAAAAAAGTAATATTTAATTGTCTTCCCTAACAAATTCAATCATCTGGCAATTAGTGTTAACTCATTCATCTACATCAATCGGGTCAGCAAATTCCTCTGTGAATGAAAAATTAGTTATTAATTCAATATAGGCTGTAAGAAAAAAACTGATAGGCCATGCAACTCGCTATTTTTCAGATTGAGCCCTGGGAATGTTATCCAAAAGCTACGAAATATTGCAGAAAAAAATATTTTGGCTTTGATAGATTGTTAGAACAAGGTGAAGGCCAACGTTCTGCAAGTATTTATGGCTTAGCCACGTTTGGAAATTTCCCAGAGCCATTCCAAAATTATGTTTTCACAGATAACTTTAAAGTATGACCTTCACATGGGCGCTTTGGGAGAACACTGCTTCTCCCACATTCCTCTAATCCATTACTTCAGGACGGTACATGAGCTACATCTGGTAGATTGAAGGGGATCAGAAGAAGGCCCAATCCTGTTCACACATGACTTGACATTAAAAATTATTTTAAAATTCTGACCATCATTATGTCTTTCTGGCAGAGATTCAATTTTCAATTCAAATGTCTGGCAGAGATTCAAATTTCATGTGGCTATTAGCAATCTTCGGTAGCCATTACAGAGTGAGAAATCGTTCCTTTTTATTGTAAATGCGTTGGGGTTTTTTAATTAGAGCAGCTCTGCATTTTAAACCTACATTTGTGTGCTCAAAATTTATTCTCTGTGTCTGAAAACACATTGTACACATTTTCTTTTTACCCAGTATTAGGAATTTGGTCCTTAGAATTTCTCGCTCTGGTGACATTCTCTCCCAGTCTGACACTGTCCGAAGGACTGGTTCTGTCATGCTAGTCTCATACAGCTCTGCCGTCTCGTGGGCTGTGCTGTCCTAAGGCAAGGTAGTGTTTTCCCATGACTGAGAACCTTTGATGCAGCCTCTGACTTGCCTGCCCTACTAAGGAGGGGTAACAACCCCATCTTTAACGAACACAGTAGCTCAGGGTGTTGTATCCCAGATCTGTTGCTAAAAATGGTATAGTCAAAGAGGATTCAAATAACACTATCTTTATTTACAAGGCAGAAGGCACATTAGAAGGAATTTAATGTATCACCACTAATTACTTGTATCATTCCCAAGCCTGGCAATCTGTGCACAAAATTTTGCTTTCAAAGTCTAACAGTGTACAAACAGATAGGACGATAGTGGACAGAAGTACAAAGGGATAATACAAAGTCATGAATCCATGCTTTAACCATCTGAATTATTTAACTGAAAATACTGGTTTTTACAGAGGAAGAGATGGATCAAAGGAAACAGCAGGTGAACAAAAGTGAGATTGTGTAGTATGGGGTGGGACAGGGGAGGCCAAGTCAGAGGGAATAGAAAAAGAGAACAAATAGTAAGAAAGTGTCCTGAATAGACCAGAACAAAAACATGACCAAGACAGAAAAATATGTTCACTGTTTCAACTGTAAAAAAACAGAACATGACTGTAAAATCTGGACTTGAAAGTACTTAGCCTCTGCCCCTCCGCTGCTTCCTTGCTGCTGCCAGGAGTGCTTTTTCACTCCCTTGGGCTGGAAGCTTCCTGAACTTACAAGTTCTGTGATTCCTTTATGCAGATCACCAAGCCAGAGAGGGGGAGCTTTCTGCTGAACTGAGCTGCTGCTGAGAAAGTTTATTTGAAAGGGTTTTTTCATCTGTTAATAAAATAATATTTGTATTACTGTGTAGGTTTGAAACAGAGGAAAAAGAATATAGAATTGCAAATGCTGCGATCCAAAGTTGAATCCATTGCTTTCATTTGCAGTTGTTCCAATATGGAATATGTCTGTTTCTCTGTAAGTCAGTTACACGTTAAGCTATATCCTTGAAAGTTTACATCATGGACTCCCAGCTCCCTGCAAACTTCAAGGGCACGTTTGAGTTTTTGCTCAGTTTTGCTCAGAGTTACAGAAGTGATGTTTTGCATAGCAATTCACTCCAGCACAACTTGAAGTGACGTTTTAAGATTTAGCTAAAATCACGCAAGAAGCAACACGGTGTGTGGGGGGGAGGTGGTTGTTTGAGGTTTTTTTAATAAACCACACTGATACACAAACAAATCATTGCAAATTAGGTACCAGTGTAGATTTACAGCCTGTCATGTGGTAACTCCTCAAGGTTAATCCAGGAACCTGCTTCTGAAGCAGAAGGTCAGATCTGAAGCTGCAAGGGTTAAACGGTAAGGTTTGCCCCGCCGTGCCTCAGGGAAAGAGGAAAGAGGAGTAGCTGGTAGCAGATGGTCAATCTCCAGCTCCTCTGAATCGATGGGACGGGGATCCCAATGCCTTTGATGGGCACGGGATGGGTGGCCATGCAGTTCTGCTTCCAGGCATGATAATCCAGCTCCTCCTGTGAACAACTCCCGGTACCTAGAGAGAGCTAGGAAGAGCTGGTGGCTCTTGATGATCCTGCTCTGGGTGGAAATTCCAAGGTAATAGTTCTCTAGACCCTGTCTTTTGTTACCCATAGAAGCAGCCATCTACCACTCCCCTGACTCAGCCCAGGATTAACAGGATAACTTTTATTCTTTGTCGGTATTGCCCCAAGGCTTTTAAGTTAAGAAAGAGCCTCATTTTATTAACAGATGTAAATCTAAAAAGACTCCATAAGAATCAATGTAAGTTTTTCATATAAATATGGGGCCTGCACATAACAAAAGAGAGAGACAAGTAGAAGAAAAGAAGAAAGGAAGGAAAGCAAGTGGGTCCAAACTCAGCACGGGGACCTTGGCTCCACTCACCACACAACGCAGGGACAGGTATAATTCTTCTCACTTTCCTCATATGAAAAAGTGAAGCTTGCTCGCTCAGTCTCTCACACATACTCTCTCTCACGCTTTCCTTCTCTTTTCCTAATGATCTGAGAGACTTCTACCTTAAATCAGTCATCCTTGCTGTATGTTTCTTTAAACTGTAGTTGGATAACCTTCCAGATTCTGGGGGGTCCTTTGTCAGAGGAATTCCTGGGGATGTTGCCCCCACTTGATGAAACTGAGTCACTAAATTAACAAAGGACTGACTGATTCTTAATGTGGAGGCACCATTTGAACTAATTTCCCCAAACCAGTTTCATTTTTGCAGTCTGAGTCACATGCAAAAGCCCTACACGTAAGGTGGCCCTATATCAACGTGTGTGCTGGGGTGTATGACAGTATATGGGTAGCACGCAGCTTCAACTTGAAGGCAGTCAAAAGCAAGTAGGTATGTGTCACGTGGATGCGAGGCAACGTATGGTTACAGTATACATATACCGAAGTGTAGACGAATAAGTGAAAGTATGAATTAAAACCAGTTAATTAAACCCAGTTCCTTAGATTCCACTTCAATTTCACTGAGCTTAGCTGTCAGAGTGAAGATAAATCTAAGCAATCTAAAGAAAAAGAAAAAAAAATCACTGGGGCAATGATTAGTGAACTTAAATGTGGAGACAGCTGGGGATGTGAAAATGCATTGTCAAGTGGAATTGTGATTTCAGAACTTTTCGTGATATATTCACGAACATACTACATCTGTTCACCTGAGATAAATGAACATGAAAATCCTCTGAAATTAAAGAAAAAATGCTTTTCCTTGCTATGCCATGAAAACAAACTTTATTTTCTGTCTAACATAAAATTCTTTTTTGTACTGTGCTATATAGCAAAATGCTAAATATATCTGAATTCACCTTCTTAGTTTAGTTTAGTTTAGTTTGCAAAAAATTTACAGTACATTAGACCGTGCCATGCCACGTATGAAACACGACCTTCCTGTAAGTCATTGCAAGGCGATTTGCGAGCACACTCGTTCACCAGTACGGCGCTGGGGCTCACGCAGAGGTGGGCCTGTTGCCCGTGAACGCCGTGGCAGCCAGTGGGACGAATGTCACCCACCTCCCCGAGCCACCACGGCCGCTGCCAGCAGTGCTGTTGCCTGCTTGCACGGACAGCAGCAGGGTGGGATTGAGAAGCTACCATGTCCTCCAGTTACTTTTAGTGTAGTCGGGTTGGATTGTGGTTTAAGACCAGGTGCGATATTTCTAGCATATGGATTTGTGTTACTCATGTCCACAGAGAAGCTACGCATTTTCACATTACCTGTGCAAGCTGTCTTGTTGAAAGATCTGAGATACTGACTTTACAAATTGCTGCTATTCAGTTACATTTTAATATTTTGAGTCAAACAGCAATGTGCTTAATGCAGAGGAACTTACAAAGACATCTTAATACGAAATTTTCCTCAGCTTTTTGGTGGCACATTATTGTTGTATTCAACTGGATTTTCTCGTCTGCTTTTCAACATATTTAAGTAATTAGTCTTGGAGACAGAAGGAGAAGATGAAAATGAGCCAAAAAGTAGATTCTCCCTTAGCGATCAATATTATCCTGGCTCACAAAGAGTGTTTTTCCCAGGTTTTTAGTTACATTAATAAAGTTCTACGTAATGCAAAGTCATACAATAATAACAAAATGCCTTGGGATGAGAACAACAGAGTATCCCATTGTTCGCCAGATATTACTCCAGGGGATAAAATCAGTTTGAGATTTCCTGTCTTTCGTATGATTAGAATCGCGTCTCTGCCTTTCCACAAACAGACTTCTTTTACCACATTTAAGAGACCAAACAAAGCAAAATGACTAAATAAACTTTTCCTCATCATTTAAAGAAATTCAATCTCTGAATCAACAGTGCAGATTTTCACTGCAGAAGGTATTTCAATGCATTAGAAACAACTAAGTAGCCATAGAAAGGCCGTCTCAAGCTTGCTAAAGTTTAACAGTTACAATAGTCAAGCAGATGCAATTTATCCATCACACCACAGGCTGACAGAAGAGAAAGAAATTTTTCAAACTGCCTTATTGTATGCAAAAAGGTGTGAGAAATAGTATTTCCAAACCAATATTTTGTTATTCGGGTTCTAATGAATAGAATTTGCAGCATTCCTAGAAAGTACCCTGTTTAGACTCTCCCTGACTGTACATTATCACGGTTGGCAAAAAAATTGAAGAGCAGGAGAAAAGCAAAAGAGAAACACTACTCAAGAGATTTTTTTTTACTAATGGCACGATCAAAAATTCTCTTGGAAAAGGTTTCTTCAAATTACATGTTCCTTTCATTCTGTGTGTCTGGAGAGTTTAGGGAAAGATGAAACAGTCCAAGTAGCATGTAAAATCCATGAGTTTTACTCAGTTTAATAATTCTTTCAACCCTAGTGCTCGCTGAATAAAATCAGGAATAAAAATAACTACTGGGCATTTCTATCTATCTTAGGAACCATCATGTGGAAGTCTACTAGTTTCACAAGTAATTGAAGCCATCTTAAGCCTCACGTACTGACAAAAAAAAAGCAGTTCCACCCTCCCCAATTGCTCTCCACTTTGTGCTACCACTTTGTACCTCCATAAGTCTTTCTCAAGTAGACACATAATCACCTGCAGCAATGAACTAACACGCCTGAAAATTAACCCTATTTTTAAGTGGTCCAGCTTACTACTTGGCCAAAGCGGCACAAAAAGGAGAAAGGGGCTGTGGGTCTGGGCTGGAGATGGGACCAGCCCTTTAAAAGGATGAAATGTTCCTTAGACGGTGTGAACTGGACCTGCAGAGGCAATACGCAGGATATAACTTTGGCACTGTTTTGGTTTGGATGAGAAGCATGCTTGCTCACTGCACTCTGGGTTCATATGAAGGAATGGTTTTAGATGTAACTGAACTAGAAAATGCTCTCCATGGGCACAGCTACTGCACTCAAACTGCTAACGGGAGTCCAGTCCACGAGCAGAAAAGTGTCAGCTGTTCCAGTCTACAAAATCCACTCCTCTTAGGACGCACTACTTGCTAATGTAGACATAGCCACGTATTACCTTCTCTCAGCTCCATTTTGGGGGTAACTTCAATCGTCTGCTACTGTCTGCACTGAAAGCACCAGTGCTGCTTCCTCGGTAACGGCAGGGCAAAGGGCTGACAACAGGGAAACAAAGAACACGTAATTTTGTTTATTGAGATTTATTATTCTGCTTTAAGTCTTCCTGCTGAAGGTAAGAAATGCTACTTTCATTCTGCAATATTATTCAACTTCTCAACTGCTGCCTTATAATTTGAAGCATAAATGAATTAATTCTGATCTGAATTGTACCAGGAATAACTGAATTTAGTGTGCAAGTTGTGATTGTTCCTCTATTTTTTGTAGGGGTATAGTCCTCGGCTTGGGAAGAGATTGGGGGCAAAGGGGAGACAGAGTCAGAGCACTCCAGCAGTTTCCAGACAGCACAGTGCCAACACAAGAGAGAACCATCCCCCTTGCTATGAACTAGAATCAAATGGATAATTATATTTTTGCTGTTTGGGAAAGAAGGGAAATGGAGGAAGGAAAAAGAGTGTGTTAGATTGAGTCTGACAGTGCTGGCTCCCAAATTGGAAAGCCATGACCACAGGACCTAATCTCTTTCTTCCACATCTTGTGTCTTGTACCAGCCGTGGCAAGGTAAAGTCCAAACTTTCCAACCACTTCCAAACAGCCTGCTTATATTTTTGCATTTAGTAATTCCATTTAATTCAGAAAGGTATTTCACATTACAGCATAAATTACACAACAAAAGCATGATGTTGCCAAGTCAAAACAGAAGCTTTTTTAAAATGAAACATTCCAGCTGATTTCAGACAAACTTTTCTTCTCCCCCCAAAATGCCAGTTGGTAGGAGATTTCAAAATTTCAACTTTTGTTCCAGTTTAAGGTGAAAAAAATTAATGAGGTCATTTCTTGACGAACAGAAATTACCTGTTAGATCTACACCTACTATACTTCATCATAGTCATCATATACTCCTCGGCTGAGACTGGCAAAGGGGTGTAGTGCCTCTAATCTGAGTGTGGTCTTTGTGGCTACACCCTTTTTAAATAATTTAAAGGCTTTGCGACAGCTCGTTTCCCCTTTCCCCCCTGCTCATGCTACCCCTGGGGCCTCTTTTTGCTCTGGCTCACTTTCCAAAAGCCCAGCCTGGTGGAGCGAGCTGTCCAGATCCCTCAGCTAGCCACCAACTCAGGCCTGCTGGTCCCCTTCCGGGGGAAGTTTCTTCAGAGGAAAATGNAACCGATTTACTCGTTACAAATAATTTCTACTTCAAATTGATCAGGAAAGCAGTGAGTGCTACTGGTCAGGCAATACTACATGAAAAAGCAATAGAAAAATCTAGGAAGCTAAGCCAGCACACATGGGTTACTAGCTTGCAAAGAAACACTGGGGGAAAAAAGCACACCGGTGTACAGAGCTGGACCTGGAAAGGCAAAACTGCAAGGAAAAAGCATTGGACCCAAATCTCAGTTAGACAAAGAGGACAGAGGAATAGTCTGAGGGTAAGTGAAGGATAGGCAGGAGGAAAGGCCCTTGGGGCTGCGGTGGGATGGTCAGTGAATCTGTGTGGAAGCCACAGCTACAGACAGGATCAGAGCTGGAGGTGAATATGAGGAATAGGGAAATCAAAATACGAAAGGAAGTTTTTAAAGTTATTTGGCTTTAAATAGATTATTTTCCTATATGTTGATAACAAAAAATAAAATTCAGGCACTGGTTTTTCTCATTGCCGCTTTTCCATGAAAGAAGCTTGGAAGCTAAGTAATTTCATAAATCAACAAAAAGATCTTAAACCTTCTCTTAAAATGCTAACCATTGAAAATATCTGTGCTTATATGGCTTATCTTTTTAGCTGAATTCACAAGGGTTTTCCCTGGGGGAACTCTATAGTTCCTCAAGGTACAAGCAGAAGTTAGAGATTACACCATGATTTTATAAAACTACCTTCATGGCAACACATGCTGTCACCAGGCAGCATGTGTCTACTTCAATTGACCTCACACAATTACTTAATTTTATGACTCACTCTAACAAAGGTTAAGACATTAAGGTTTTAGAAAGCTATACCGAATAATATCATTGTCAGAGATTACTTTCTCATATAACAGTTTCAGTAAAATCAGGTAAATAGGTGAAGGGTCACCATATAAGGAAGCTCACTGAAATTGAAATTCACATTTCAAGGCAACAGCACTGCTGCCTGACATACGTGCATGCTTTAGTGTCTCCCTTTTGGGAGTGGGAAATACTTGCTTCTTTTTGACTTGCATAAATGACAGGAAACTCATACGAGGAAATCCTCTACAATCTTAGCATCTTTAATTAGGACAAGGGAACAAGGAGGAAAGGCAGCTTGGTGTGCTCTTTTTAGGCCAGTCAACAAACATCCGTTTTTGTGCTTCAACATGTGTTTTCAGCTATAAAACCGTGGCTCATGTACGAGTGGGAAAATGCTCTGCAGTTCGGCAGCAGTGTTCATTATATGCATGCTCAGGCTACACCAGGGGAAATGTATCCCAGAGACTCTGCTTGGGAACCATCGCCCTCTGTCTCATCCCCTTTGATTATCCCCATCTCCTTAATGCAATTTTGTGCAGATCATCTGTGGGCACGGGTTATCTGAAGTATGCTACGCCTTGATTGAAGGGACGGTGAAGCCACATTAAGGGCCCAAGAGGGAAAATTGTTTCGTGTTTTATCACATTACGATGTTCCCAGCTCTTCTCTCTCAAGGTTATGCTTGTATCCCTTCAACGGAGACTGTGTTCTGTAAATATCAAGGCTTCGGTAGCCCTTGCTGTTGTCAGCAGGGCTAATAAAACCAGCCAGCAGGCCGGGCTCAGCCTCTTCAAGCTACTGCCTGCTAGAGCCTTCTCATACGATATTTCTCTCTCTTTCCTTGGGCCTGCCCCAACAACCAGCCCAAAGACACCCTCCCTGTGGGGAGTACTGGGTGAAGACATCTGGTCCCCGAGCCCCCGGGGGTGCCCCGGCAGAGGATGCTGGGGCGGCTCTGCACTGGTGTTTGGGGCAGCTGCAGCAGCTCAGTGGTCACAGATGAGGCTGGGACCATTTCTGGGTGAGGTACAGGGGAAGGTTCAAGTCTCAACAGAGCAGCTCTGTCATCAAGTGGAGGCTCTAGCCAGGGCAGGTGCTGCCAGACAGATTTATATATATATATACAGAGAAGACGATGATATTATTTAACCTCCTTGGGGAATCAGTCTAAAAACTCATGAATGAGCATCACTGTCACTCCAGAGCTAACAAGCCCCTTAAAGCTTTGTGACTCTCCACAATACTTAGTTTAACGATGCTCAAAGCCCTCAGAAATAGAAAACAAAGAACTGACAAATATTGAAATTTATGTCTGAGTACCAAAACCTGTCTGATATGAATCAATAAATGCCCAAATTTGCCCTACTTGAACGGTGGCGTACTGCAGCTATTTCTTTCAAATTTGTGTAAAAAAAGTGCACAGCACTCAGATAAACAACAACTAAGCTGAAGGGTTTAATTCTATCTCTTGATTAAGAAAAAAAAATTTAGGTGAAATTTTTTAGATGAGCCGCACTAAACAGAGGTTCCTTCACTTGTTCTGCACTTAGAGCAGTGAATCTAATGCAATAAATATCCTCATTTTCAACTTTTATTGTCGTTATCCCCATCAGAAGTCATCCGCCTTCATTGATAGCAGTGCTACCAGGAAAGCGCACGCTGCTTCTCCACCCTGCTGCTAGGTTGTGTTCAGCCACCAGTTACTCTTCTAGAAGTATAGTACAATTTTTTTTCCCCTAGATATATGAGTTTGCATTTGACTTTTTATGATTCAGTTTCTTCGACTGGGTCCAATTTATCCTGGAATCCAGATCGCACTGTGCGATATCCATTACCATCAGGATTTATCACTTCATCTGTGCTTTTGGCATCTGCAAATACAGTCATTTGATGGGTTTATATTTTTTTCCAGATTATTCATAGGAATGTTATCTAAGATCAGGTATGTGTGTTTTTGATGCTACTTTGTAAGAACTGTCATATCGCATTTCTTATTTCCTGTGTACCTTATTCATATTATATAATGCTAATTTATTTTAGTTTGAAGGCCATGAAAGACTAAGTTAAATATTCTACAGAAGTGTATTACATCAGCACAGTCACCAAAACCAATTACATTCGTAACTTCATCAGAGAACAACCTGAGTTCAGCTTCCGAAGTCCTATTTCTAAAACCATATTAGTGAGCATCAATATACTTTTATTGACTGAACTTCATCTTTTACATTTTATAACTGATGAGGTCAACCACGTCGTTTGAGTCCAGCACTGGAGGACTTCCATTGTGTGCTCAGAATTATTAACAATAATTAACAGCAAGACAGAAAGCTCCTCAGCCAACTCATCTAGGATTATTGGGTAAAAGTTCTCTCTGCCTTCCTTTTAGAATATTTATTCCTAATTAATGTGGTTTAATACTTACATTGTCATTATGGGCTGGCAAATTATCCGATAGCCTGGTCAGAGATAAATACAACCTTTTGCTCCTTACCAAATACCGTAGCTAACTGTTGAACACTTCTTTGCACCATTAGCACTCTCCTATCAATCTAGTACCGAGCCTTAGCTGCTGTTTTACCTTCTTTTGTTTATACTTAAGATTTCCTTCTATTGCCCCTAATTTTCCTAGGCTTGAACTTTCTTGGCCTCATTTGGTAATTTTTACTGACAGATTTGTGATTGCTATCTACTTCTAACTATTGTCTTTCCTTCCTTTTCCAGAAAGGGGTTTTAATAAAATTGTTCATTTTAATATTTAAAATATTGTGGAACACTTTATAAAGTCTTCTGATACACACCCTGATTTTCATCAATATTGTTAAGTTTCTTCCCTAACATGTTCCCAGATTTTCTTATTTCTTAACTATTTTTTTTTCTAGGAAACTAATCAGGCAGGTGTAGACAATTTATCTGTATGTGTCTATCTAAGTAAATACATAAACATCTGTAAATGCCTACTCGGCCATAAACATGTGCACATGTAACAGATCTTGGCTGAGCCTGTACTCTGTCTGCCCTTATTTGATGTAATTGGTTGTGAGCACTGATCTTCACGCCACCCAAAGCTTCCAGCCTTATGATCATTCCAGCCCTTCCCAGCATGGTCAGGACTGTGTGTGTTGCCACCTACTTGGTACCGGAAAATTACAGTCAGTAATTCCTAAAATCTCTAATGCAGTTTTACCACTGTCTTCTTGAGACTTCCATTCTCCATACGTCAACAATGACAATGCCGTTTTTATTTTCACATATTATTGACAGGCACTTAAGGGCTTATTTGGGGTTTTTTTATGCTGTTATAAAAAGCATTTTACTTTTGTCCTTCATGATTTAATGTTTTCCATACATTATGCATACTTACATTAAGTCAGATTGTAAATGAGTGTGTGATTGACCAGAAAAAACCTACAGTTTTAGTCCCTGAGTGATTTTCTTTTATAACCTTTGCACTTAATTATCTTACAGTAGCGAATGACATTTTATCACATTATACTACTAATGCAATGATATGCAAAGAAATTAGATTTGGGTATAACTGAGATCTAAATCTTAACCAAGTGACACCAAACGTAACACAGCAATAGACAAAACTGGAGTTCAGCCAGTGGCATGGTATTACCTTTTTCCTCGTGATTTATTTGATACTAAAGAAAAACAGTAACTGACAGAGGAAATCCGTTGACTTGATTCTGACTGACAAGATTTCACATATGCTGGAACATACTTTGTTGCAGTTCCTATAACAATGCATACTGCTGTCCTGATTTTTGTGGTTTTTACCTAAGATGAGATATAATTCTTCTTAGATCTGCTTTTATTATTCATCAGTGGGGTAGCATATGAGTAAATAGTAAGCACAGGAAATATTGTTGGCCTTCTGTTGTAATCACATATTTGATTTGGCAAGTTAATAACATGACTGTAAAAGCTGTTTATATGAGATAATCATCACTGCAGAGTTTGGGCCCAGAAAATGGTGATACCTTCCTCCAAAACCAAATCTGTGATGGAAATTTCCAAGAAAATCACTTTGACAGGAGATTACTAGTTTTACTGCAGGCCAGATGCAAACTGAAAGATACTGAATTTGCTGATGCTCTCATCCTGGAGTTGCCAAATCTACTGCATTTCCCTTTTTATTTCCTACTCAAAAGTGGGTTGTACTTGACTTTGCTTCTGTAAAAATATTAAGCTACAGAAAATACATTGGATACTGGAAAATATTATACATACATTGTGATATTAGTTTTTCTGCTTCTATATTCAAATTTCCTCAATATTAAAGAAAAAAGTAATAATCTGTCATAATAAAAAAATACATTGCCCAAAAGATATTGAAACCTATTCCAACTGCACCTAATAGAGCAGATACAACTTTTAGCTAAGTGAGAAAAACACACGCAGATCCCAATTCACTTATGTGCGTTACTAAATGTATCGTAAAGTTTCCAGTACTTGTAGAAATAAGTGGGAATACTACCTTTGTTTTGTGGGTGTTCACATACTTGGGGACACCTAGAAGGAATCTGCTTTTATTTTTATTCATCACAGGCAAAAATAACCCAACAGTTGCTTTGGTAGGTTGCTTTGAGAGCTGCATTAAGGCCACTGTGCAATGTTTGCACATGTTCAACTCCTTCCAGGATTCTCCTTTGGCCCTTTCACATTCCTCCGGCAGTCATTTCTGCTGCGGGCAGAGAAGCTCCACGCATGGGGATGCATGACGTGAGAGAACACGTCAAGAAAAGTCACAGCTTTGTTTCCACGGCTCAGCAGTCCTTGGGCACCTTAACTTCCACTAAAATTAACTTATGTTTGTCTCCATTGCCAACACAAGGACATGCCTCGTCTTCCATTGCCCTGTGGTGTTGTTTGCCACAGACATCCCCATGACAGCTGTCATCAGAGTACCGGGTGAAGAAGAGGCTGAAAACAGGTAAAATGGAGAATCAAGGACCTTCATAACCTTTACAAATAGAAAGAGCAAAAGAAATTTCTCCCAAATATCTATCGTCGTCATTTATAACTTCTAGCCATTATATCTTTCCCTATTTTCTTTGACAGTGGTAGTTGTCGGTCCATCGTGCTGGCACAATGAATGTGGGCCTTTGCTGTCCACATCTGAGAAAATGCCATCTCCAGCGCTAATGGAAATTTATTTTAAAAAGTAATCCTTGACTGAATTACCAGCTTCAAGATAACCTACCGCTGCCTACCACTCTTCTAAGTGCCTTGTCAGTCGCATCTGTGTGCTCAACAGTTACAGACCTTGGTAGTTCAAACGGCATCACCGCCAGCTTTCTAACCTCGCTTAAAGATATTAGTATTTTGCAAGTATGCATCACAGGCAGTAACAACAAACACGCTGTCGTTATTGATTTTGACGCTTTTTAGGCTTTAAAAAATTCAAGGTCACGCCTACCTCCTGGACACTTCAAGACCTCAGTCCCCCCCGCGCCATCCAGAGCACCCCTGCACTCAGGGATGTAAAAATTCCGTCGAAAAAAGGGGGTTCCCTCCGCCGCCTTCCCAGCGCGGGGGAGATCTGCCGCTACCTGAGATCCCGCTGGGCTGGAGCGCCGTGCCGGGGCCGCGGCGGTGAGGCGGGCCGTGG
>WAAD01019277.1:2231-14282 GCA_013389945.1 Fregata magnificens | reverse complement strand
GGAAAAAAAAAATCTTCAGAATTATACCTGAAGTCTCTCCTGAGCAACAGGAACTGAGATATAGCCTATAGAGTGGCAAAATTTAAGAAGCCCTTTACACAACTAACAAGACATGTATTTGATAAAATTTTTCCATATTTCAAGTCTATGAAACTATGTGGACATGAGCAAAACCAGACCTTGTTTTCTTTCCTAACATTGGCAAAATGAAGGAGACACCCAATGTGTGTGTGTGGGGAAAACTCCAACCCAACAAAACTTGCAGCCTAAAGAGCTAAATTTTGGCAAAGTTATAACAACAGGGACTTATAATGAAAGCCAGACTACTTTAATAGGTAGCAATGGCAGCCCCACCTATAATATAGCCCATAAAGGACTTTCTTTGAAGATTTAGTAGGCATTCTCATTGAGTGAGCCTGCACACATTTACAGCAGCTGAGAATTTGACATATATGTATTAACAGAGCAAAATAAATCACAGCTTTTGCTGTAGCACCAAATGAGAGACAGTAAGAATAAAACCAGCTGCATTCACAAATAAATATTAACACCTCATTTTTTTCTCTTTCTTTAAAGTTCTGGAATGGATTTTAATGTGGGCTTCATTCAGTGCTAGATGTAATACTGATTTTTTTTTTTTTTTTTTAAAGCATTAATGATTTACATTGTATGAAGTTATTTGCAGATGATCATGCCAAGGAAAAAACAATTAGAACCAACACTTGGATAGAATGAAATTAACTCAATCATTACCTCAAAAAAACCCAAAACAACCCACAACAAATATAGATAATTTTACCACTTAAAAAGGGGTGACCATTTAGAAATAATTCTATCACGCATATCTATATACATACACAAGCAAACATATGCAGATACTCTATGACATAAATAGCTCTGTGTGCAGAACAGCAGCATACTCCAAAATAATTAATCTTTCACCCACTAAAATATCCCCAAACTATCAAAACTTTCTTCAGATTAGCTAGAATTCCCCCCCCCCGCGCCATGTGGCCCCCTCTGTAAATACAATTTTATTTCAGCTTACAATAAAAACATTGTTCTATTAAAATCAGATTTTTACATAGAATACCAAATATTTTATGCATTTGAAAGTTATCTGGGCATTTTTTCCTGACTACTATTTCTAGTGTAGCTAGTATTTTACATCCAATCCATCTAAGCAATACATCCGCTCAGCACACCCACACATCAAGGCAAGGAGGAAAACCAATTGCCAGACTAGACCGTTTCTGGAAAGCAGCAGAGCGAGCTTTGTGGGTCCTGGTTCTGTTCTGTACAACGTTCCTCTGTAGCTGAACAGGTGTCAGAACACATCTGCTTTGCATAACACGTCCCTGTAAAAATCACTACAGAAACACCATTTGTAAGATCTTTAAAACACCCGTAACTATCATAGAAGCCATGTAAGTCAGTAACCACTTAAACAGCACTTGGTGCTTCCTACAAAAACATACTTGTGGAATTACATCCATAATTTCCCCAAATAACTGTTTCTTCTGCTAAGCATGGATGGACTTCATTATCCAAGTGTTTACTGTGGTATAAATGAAGAGAATTTCAAAAATGAAGGCCTGCATTCCAAACTGCTGAGATGGTGTACGTAGAATATATTTGTGAAGCTGTTCTACTTCAGTTGTCTCACATCAATACTATGAAAAGCCCAAACTGGATTTGCACACATGAACATTTAACTTTGACATCTGCAATAAATGATAGCTCTAATTGTAGTTCTAATGAAAGCCTGTGATTATCTGTTTGGTGATCTTTTCCCCCAGATACTACAGTTCAACAAGTCAGACTGCACCACTGGGCAATTTCTCTCTCTTTTGGAGAGCAGTACATTTGTTTGATCACCAGAGGAAGAAAAACACACAGGGGATTCTCTTCTGTCAAATCAGGTGGCCCACAAGAATGTTCGTTCTAGATGATGGCACCTACTTAGATAGACTTAAACTTCTGTTTGGAAATTTCTGTCATAAACAACTTGTTCTTTCAAAGAAGTTAAGAACAATCAGTCATTTTCATTTAGTTTTATCTACATTTTATTTATTTATTGGCAACATATCTAAATTTTTGGCATTGCAAGAAAAATAAATACTTTTAGTATTAAAATCCACATCTAACGTTTATTCATAATTGCTGTCTGTCTTTAACCACTGTTTACGTTACAGTCATGATTTCTACTCTGTTTAGAGATCTGCATCACCAAATCTCACAAAATGTGAATGGGCCAACAGTTCATAGGCAAAGCATCAGGTATACCTTTGCACTCCTTTTTTTACTTAAAGAGCTATCATACTAATTTAGTTAAGTATAACCATTAAGAGGGGCTTTTTCTAGAAGGAGGGAAAAAGAGCAAAAGAGGTCTTGCACTTTGGAGATTTATTGCAGGACAGCAAGGTAGCAGCAGCACCGTTACCTTTCCTCACATCCCAGTTAGTACAGCCCAGTGCAGCACACAGGTACTGCATCAGAGTTCATCACAGGTGATGAACCACCACACGAGTGTGGCTGAACTATGCTTCCCATCTGTCCAGATACAGGTTTTATCCAACACCCTGGGATAATCATCCTAACTTCACTACTAGTTCTGTTGCCTGCAGCAGGTTGCTAGCACAATAAAGAGTGCCTGCATGTTTATATTGCTGACCACAGTGTGTCTGTGGGGGCAAGACCTCGAGAACTACTAGGTGGAGACATCATATTCAAACCTAAGATCTACTGTATGGAGATTTTGAAGAGTCTCACTGTACATCCAATGTGGAAAAAAAAAAAAATCTTGTATAGCATTAACCTGTATGTTAAAAGATGACGGAAAGAACAGCCTAGTCTTGAATTGAGTACAGGAATGTGAAGACAAGGTAAAACAAGAACTTTAACTGCTGTTTAGGATTCTACATAAGAACATTCTCCTCCATAGCCTGAAAGTTTAATTGCAAATTAATTATCATACCACCACAATTTGATTTTCACACAGATACCAAGAAGATTACAGCTCTCTAGTCACATAAATATTCAGATTCAATTGTCTTACCCCACGGTTTTAACTTCTACATTTAAAATATGCTTCCTATTTTTATTTTATTGTACACATTTCCATTTCAAGAAACCAGTTTGATTAATGTTGGATATTCCCAACTGTGCTTGTCATTTATTGTATGCATAAACTTCATATTCACTATATATATATATATATAAACACAAACTTAGAACAGTTATAATTGCTATAACATTAGGACTTAGATTCTTAAACATAATTTTTCACTGAAGTCATGGTAATTCATATGCAACTCATTATTTAATTTATAAAATTAATCAGAATAATTTATATACCACTCATTGCACATGTGCAGTCAATTTCAAAGCATCATATATGCACCTAATTATTTTAGTTTTATTTTTGTTAATTTTTAAGTGGATAAAGCAAATATTTTTTTAGGAAAATACATACTTGAAAAGTAATTTATAAAAAAAGAAATCTTCAGTCTTTCATACACATAGCTTTGAAACCCATCCTACATTCTCTCCTTTTCTTATATTTCCACATAGTGTGTATATATATGGTAACAATTTCACACCAGGCAAAATCCATCTCAGCTGCATGCAAAAACTCTGTCTTTATGTAAAAAACAGCCTAGAAAAGATCTGAAGTTAAATGAGTACTCACTTGTTTAGTCTTTGTTTTTGTAATGGTGTCCGAAATGGGTTTCTTCCTCTCTTTAACAGCTGTTTTAGAAAACAGTTCTTCAAACTCATGATAATCTATGGAAGGCTCTTCAATTTTTTCCCACACAAGTGAAGCACTAGAATCTCTAAAGTTAAGCAAAAGACCTATGTAGGGCAATGTCAAACTAAATAAGGTCATAAATGGAGGAATGAAGAAAATAAAATAGCAGCAATTTAAAAGTTGTTTCCTATCTTCTTCTAGCAGCATTTTGGTAAAATATACTGTTGATTCTCCCCCATACTTCTTTGTTTGCTTCTTTGTTCACACACAATAATGGTCAGGCTCATTTATATTTACCCACTTTACATACATAGGAATACAGATAGGCTGTATGTAGGCTATAAAACATTCAGACATAGACACAAAGAGAAATAGAAATAGACAGTTATCTGCAGACCACCTGTGTGACAGTGGCAAGAACTTGAAAAGAAAGAAGAAATTCATAATGAAATAACAGCAGAAAGGTTTTACAATCAGTACTCAGAGACATAAAGAAAAGATTAATAAGGAAACTTCTTTTCAGGACCAGGAATAATATTTTACAGACAAATAGAAAGCATCAACAACCGAAAACAAGTATATCAAAGCAAGGGCTACCAGAATAGCTTTATGCTGCCATGCAAATAAATTGCAGTTTGAAGCTGCTTGCTGAGTGTACAAGGTGAAAAAAAAGGATTTCTAGGGCACTGGAGAAAGGAAAGAGGAGGATAAAATGTACTCAGCATACATTCATCTAGAGGGAAGACACTACCAAAACTTGCAAGCTGCTCCAGAGAGACACCAATGCTATCTTGAAAGTTGAGGGGAGGCACAAATACAACATTTTGAACACCATCTCACAAAACACTTAGTGGCACACAGTCACCCCCAGATCTCTGATGAACATGTGCTATGTAACCCCAAAGGACAGCTGAAAACACTACCTTCAAAGAGCTTTCATGTGCAAATAACGTTACTCTGAGTTTGTGTGCTTGAAATAAAACGGGCACCCCATTTACATATCCAACTACAAATAAAATCCTGTTTGCACTGAGGTTCTGTCAAAGACCTGCCTAGCAGTAAATAAAGACTTTTACTCATAACATATGACACTATGAGGACAGCCATAAAGTGAAAACACCACTCTCTTCACAACTCTATGACTTACCTTTTACTGTGGAGCTGAATTCTTGTCCAGTAAAGAGGCTTCATTGGCCGAGAAGGCTCTATCACATGTTTCCTGCTCCCTTTCTCCTGATTCATGCCCATTGCAAATAAACCAGATGGTAACGGAGGAGGAAGAAACCCACAGACCTGTGGGACTGCTGGGCAGGTGTTGCCCTGGGCTGGTGCTGGAAGGGGTGGCGCTTCTCCAGGCAAAGGTGGTGGGGCTGGAGGTGGCATCCCCAACCCAGGCAAAGGAGGGGGTGGTGGAGGGACACCTGCACCAGGCAGAGGTGGTGGAGGAGGTGGAGGGGGGACACCTGCACCAGGCAGAGGCGGTGGAGGGGGGACACCTGCACCAGGCAGAGGCGGTGGAGGGGGGACACCTGCACCAGGCAGAGGCGGTGGAGGAGGTGGAGGGGGGACAGCTGCACCAGGCAGAGGCGGTGGAGGAGGTGGAGGGGGCAGGATGCCCCCTCCGGGCAGAGGTGGGGGAGGTGGTGGCAGTCCTGCTCTAGGCAGAGGTGGTGGTGGGGGAGGGGGTGGCATTCCCAGGCCAGTCAGAGGAGGAGGTGGGGGAGGGACACTAGTCCCAGGTAAAGGTGGTGGTGGTGGAGGGGGAGGAGGGATGCCCCAACCAGGCAGAGGGAGTGGGACTCCTGCTCCAGGCAAAGGTGGTGGTAGAGGTGGTGGTGGGACTCCAGCACATGGGAGAGGAGGGGCTGGAGGCAGCATTGGTGTCTCCCCACTTGGCAAAGGTGGAGGAGGAGGAGGGGGTGGTGGCATGCCAGGCAAAGAGTGGTCCAGGTGTGGCACTGATGAGGCAGCAGAAGGAGGGAGCCCTGAGCCGGGCAGGGGTGGTGGGGATGGTAGTCCTGCCATGGACATGGGAGTGGCAAGGGAAGGGGCATGTGCTCCGGACAGGGGAGCAGCTGGTTTGGTGGCTGGCAGTGATGGGGGAAAGCTACATGTAGGCTCTGGGGGCAAAGAAGGAGGATGTTCACTACAAGTCATATCTACAGTACTTAGAGGCTGATGGGAAGCTGGCATTTCAGTCTCTCCTTCAAATGCAAGGGACAAATTAACTTTGGGTCCTGGCAGAGGTGACTGTGGTGTACTCTGTACTGACTGGCTTGCATCCAACGGCACCGAGATTAGCTTCGGCGACAAAATTAAGGAGATTTCAGAACAAAATGTGGGCTGTAGTTCTAGAGCCAGCAATTTCTGAGTTGGCCCTTCACTTTTGCCCCCTTCTAAGCACGGTGGTGTGGGTGGCTGTGGCAGTCCATTGGCTGAAGGCATTGTGTGTGTTAAATAATCCTCTGTTGGTGATGTTTGTACAGATCTTGCTTGTGACGCAGTCCTGGGTACGGTCTCCTCTCCTTTTGTTTGAAGAGTCACACTGCTGAGTTCCCCACAGACTGCGTGCGTATGCTCATTTTCCTGCTCCCTCCCAGCAGTCTGTACTTCTGCAGCAGGGAACTGTTTCTCCAGTTCTGCAATTTTGGTCCTCAGATCCTCAATAGTTTGCTCAAGTTGTTGGATGACACTGGCACGCTCTTCACATTTCACCTCAAAATCATCCTTTGAAAGAAAATAAATATATAATAAGCACAAAGCAGATAACATTCATCAATGTATAAAAAAATTAAATTTAGATCAAGAATATTGGTATTCCAGATGTTCAGAAATAAGCCAGTTGTGACACACCCTTAAAAACCAGAGGTATCATTTTGGCTAGCTACATCTTACAGTGGAACAAGATAGCTTAGGAAAATGACTTGCTTCAGTATGAAACTACCTTCATCAGTATCAGCATGTTTTAGACTGTGATTATATTTGGTAATACCAAAAATCAGCAGCAACCCTTCCTCCCCCCACATACCCTGACCAAGAAAACAACCAACCACTGAGCACAAGTACTGCAAGCGTTTGTGTACACATGGATATGCAGACATGGCGGTAGGAAGGGCACTTCATTACTTTAATTCTGTTAACTGAAAATAAGTGTTTCTTCAAAGGGATGCACTGTGCATAACAGACTCAACACACTACTGACTGCTGGGTTTCAATATACACCTTAATGATACAATACAGATTAGAAATGCAGAACATAACAAATGTGCACTTTTCAAAAACAGCTAATCTCAGAACAGAGTAATTATGCTTTTCTCCAGCCAGCATGCTTGGGAAGGACAAGAAGTAAGACAAAACTAAGGGAGAACTTTCCTCCCACCCAAAATTTGAAACTCCTCTGCCAAGTGACAGACTGTGAGTGAGTAATGTTAGAAAAGTTTCCTGTCTGGAATGGTTATTCTGTATGTGACAGTTTCCACGGTTTTTATATCTTTCTCTGAAGCATCTGATCCTGCCTGCTGTAGACTGAGTAGAGGAACCATTAACCTTAAATGGCACAGTAATTCCTATGTTTTTAAATAAATATCAGTAACAAACTGTACTAAATTTAATGGGTATGTGCTTTTACCAAAAGGTACCAAAAGAAGCAACCTAGTCAAAAATAGCCATTTGTGCTTATTCAGGAAAGCTGAACAGGAGATAGAATAGACATGACATTACCACACAAACTCTTTTAATAAAGAACTTATTATTTTCTAGTTGCGTGCATTTACTTTTTAGTCTTTTAGTACTTTTTTTTTTTTTTCCTTTAAATTTGGGATATTGGTCAGCACTTCAAGCATTTAGTTTGAATTAAGTTTGTCATGCAACAGGTTTCCCAAGTGGTTACAGCAAAACAGTTATTTAGTGCTTTTCTGTTCCCTTTTATAAAATCATAAGCTTCATGGATGAGACTGTAGGCTTACTTCATAGAAAATCTTTCAAATATTCAGATTTTACAGGTCTTGTAAAGAAGCCTACAAATAAACATACAATACCTGATACACTAATTGCCTTGGTTTTTTTCAGGAAGATGATGTTTTTCATCTCATCCTTTGACACATGAAACATTTAAAAGTCATTTTTCTTTCTGGAATATGAAGTTGTAACTTCCAGCTGGGGACTATTAATAAAATATATGTTCATTAATACTTAAAAAATTGTTTCTGCACAGAATTGGTTTTCAAACATGAAATTTAAATTTTGTGTTTATCTTAGAGTTTCCCAGCTGTCCCAAAGCAATCCTAGAAGTAAAACAGTGACTACTACACTTAAATTAAAATTTGTTTGATTTTGAAGCACCTTTATCAAAACTTACAATCACCTACATTGTTTGAACTTTCCGGAACAGCAGTTTGAACTGAAAGTTACGGATTACAACTAGGTCCACCAAACTTTGAAGAGAAATGTAAAACAGAGAAAGGAACATAAAAAAATTTTTTTCAATGAATAGTGAAGGAATTAACACAGCAGACATATTAACAACAGTATTATAACACGGGAAAAAGGCTGAAAAAGACATTTCCATTACAGATTACTCATGGTGCTTCAATCCACTCAGTTTCCTTTAATAACTCAATACTTTGTAGCAGCAACAGTTTTGTTGAAGAGCTTCATTATAAAGGAGAAAGAGAATATTCTATTACTCCTTTTTGTTTCATCTGCTCTTATCCCCCTACCAGTCACCTGCAAATACAATAATAAAGCCTATCAATTCTTCACAAGGCAACATTATCAAAGGAAATATGTTCCTAGGATTATTAAGGCCACACACCAGTTTTCAGTTATTTGAGAACAAATCCAGTTTCCCCAGACTGTAACTCTCCTAAGCTCCCATTTTACACTGTAAGAACACTCCACCAAGGGCTTTATGAGAGATACAGCTTCCCATTTCTATCTGAATTGGAAAATTCATTCCTGCCACAAACTGAAGCCAACAGGATTAGGCACAATATTAAATGGTTCTGAAGAGATTTGCCTTAATGATGGCTGATCTCAGAACAGTTCACTCTCTTAAAAACTCCTTTACTCAGGAGGTTGGATTCAACTTTTCACGAGAAAAAGACGTAATCCTGAAATTCTACCTGAACTACAGGAAGAAACTAGAATTCACTGTTTTACAAAAGAATTTACCCTGCAGACCATGAGATTTCTTTCAAGAGAAGAAATATTTTTTTAAAGCTTAAAAAAAAATGGGCAATCAAGTGAGATGATTAAGCAATTCAGACAAGAAACAAAAATGTATTGATGAATTAAAGTGACTTTTTACCCCACGCCCTAAGAAACAATTTTTCTGCTGTCCTTGAGACATAGCATTTCAGACAACCTGGTGATTTCCTGCTGTGTTGTTACCTAAGAATCACCAATATATCCAGGTTTTCACAGAAACAGCACATTATGAACAAACAAGACCTTGCTGAGAGTGCAGAGATATTTATCCAGAGGAAATTACATACTTTATATTTATTTGCTTTAAAAAACAAACAAAACCCAAAACAAAGCCCCAGTATTTACATGCTTCAGTAATTATTTTAGGCAGAGATATTTTTCATTTTAACTTTTAAGATGCCCTCAGACTACTTTACTTGGACTTCTGCCTTTCCCCTAGCAAGAAGTTTAAATTCTTTCTCTAGATCAGAAAGGGCTGTATCAAACAAACATAAGCCACACCAAGTTTCCACTATCCTCAACAAGGAAGGAAATTTAAAATATATATAATTCCAATCAGAAATGAAAATGAGACAGTTTTCTTAGAAGAATAAGCAAGGAAAGACTTAATTTTTCACACATGTAAAAAATGGTCAAAAGCTGTTGACAAAAACCAGAAGACCCAAATTAAAAAAAAAAAAAAAAAAAAAGACCAACCAACCCAAAAACACGTAATGAAAAGAATGAAAAGAAGGTTCATTTTTAATCCAAAGGACAATTCCACAGCAGAAACCTATGGGGTTTAAAAGAGATATGAGGGAACTGTGTCTTGCCTAGAGTTCTTACCCAGGACCCAGGTACTGTGGAACAGTCTTCTTTCTGTAAAGAAAGAAAGAAAGGTGGAAGCTTAAGCCTTGCTTTATCCAGGTGACTTGAGCGTGAAAGACGTGAGCAGGAAAAAAAATATTCCAGAGGTGTATGGCTATAGAATGGTTCCCAGCATTTCTCAAACAGGTTGCACATGTTCCATGTGCAATGAGTTGGATGCTCAGTCTGGGTCTGCTGTACTGACTGTGTTTGTGTTGCACTAATAGGCTTGTGTTTGTACGGTACCCAACTGATCTGGGAATACTGGCTTTACTGTATAAAGATTGTACACTTGGATCTCCACATGTACCAAAAGCCCATACATTACATCCAATTCATTCCAATCTTGTCATGTTTTCCACATGTGCACATCAGATGTCCAGCATAAAGCCGATCTGGTATAGATAGAACACGCCCAGGATCTTCAAACATGTAAAAACTCAGATTGCAGCTACCCTCTCTACTGAGTCTGACATCCTAGTTTCTTAGATGAGTGACTGAAACCTACAGACCCTTCTATAACTAAATTTCCAGACAGAAAAAACCCCACATATCTGTGAAATTTAGCCCTAGTCTATATGTACATATATATGTGTGACTATATTATATATTTATCTATATCTACCTCAACTTGCATTCACTTACATACTTTATGAACAGCCATAATGTGTCTTTTTCTTCTGAAAATAAACATAATGGCAGTTCTTTACCGTAATTTTTGAATATTTGAAAAATAAAGACACGTTACAGTTTAGTTTTAGAAGTTAATGCCTTATACTATTACAAGCCAACAAGTTGCAGTTTGATCATTTTCAGCAATTTGTCACTTAGTGTCATAAAATTTCCTCTCTGGCTGGAATTCATATTTAGAGGATTAGATTGTATTTCTTGGGTTTTTATTTCTTGGTTTTTTTCCAAAACATTAACCTTTTAGTTTCTCTACATCAATTCATGATTCAGAGTCTATGCTGCTACCTGACGGCAAGCATGCACAAGGAATAGAAGCATACAGTTAAACAGGACTAAGATGGCAAAATAAAAGACCCCTCAGGTCTTCCAATAAGTCAACACCTGGTGGTACCAGCAGCATCCAGTTACTTGGAAGGATGCTCTTTCCAACTGCTCTGTTAATAAATGCCTCTTTTCTACGTGAAGTGAAAAATTTTTGGGCGTGCATGATCACTGAATGGCAAAAAGTAGTGCCACAGTAAGGATTTAATTCAGAGAAATGTGATCTCTAATCAGGTTTCTTTTTATAAAGCTGCCTCATTTTCAAAGCTGTTTCTTGCCACTGCAGATCAACCTTAAGAAAAGGAGACACAACATTTTAACAGGCATTTTCAGTGCTACAGCAATTGTGAAATGAGAAGTACTGAGGGACACTTGATTTGCCTTCAAACAAAATAGCATCCATCTAATTAATTCTCACATTTCACTTAATCCTCACAGCCCATTGCAGCATTTTAGTTTTACAGTAGTAGAAGTTGAGTCAAAAGCTGGCAAACTTGCCAATAGCATCAGGGAGAACTGTTGAAGGGGTGGCACTAGTATTGGATACTAATTTCTTCCTCAGAATATGAGATCAAATCTTTTTTGAGAAGCTTTTATTATATTGAAGGTGCATGTATGGGGACAAAGGAGGTACATTTTTGCAATGGTTTAAGCTATGCTCCATGTTTCTTCCCACAACCACAAGGAAACATGGTGCACAGCTCGCCAAGGTAGCACTGAACAAGCAAGCCCTGGAATAGAAATCGTGTAATGCACTGCCCTGCCTGAAGTGATACACTTTATTTGGTGGACATGAGCTAATCTCCCACACAGTGACACACTGCAACAGATGGATTACACCAACCTGCACTGTGCTGGCATTGGGACTGTTTAGGTCTTCCTAAGCTAAAGAGCTAGGACATGTCTAATCAACCAAGAGACTTTGTCATAACCTATCATGGGTGACAAAAAAACCCATTACATGCAGAAATCAATAATTATTGCAATTCAAATAGTTCAAATAAACAAAACATAGCATCAGCAGGGAGCATGGACCTTTAAAGAAAGATGCATGCATTATAAATGCTAACTTCTAAAGCTGGAAGTCAGAAAAAAGCAGTTTTGTTCAGGTTCAGTTTCTTGAAGTTTCTGTTCCTGAACTGTTTCAATTCCTTATCCCTGGCCTAACTGTATTTCAGAGGATAAGATCCCAGTTCTTTACAGTTCCCATTTTTGTATATAATAAAAACCAAAAA
>WAAD01019276.1:1806-29913 GCA_013389945.1 Fregata magnificens | reverse complement strand
TTCTTGTACTGAGGGGCCCAAAACTGAACACAGTACTCGAGGTGCGGCCTCACCAGTGCCGAGTACAGGGGCACGATCACTTCCTTACTCCTGCTGGTCACACTATTCCTGATACAAGCCAGGATGCTGTTGGCTTTCTTGGCCACCTGGGCACACTGCCGGCTCATGTTCAGCCGGCTGTCGACCAGCACCCCCAGGTCCTTTTCTGCCGGGCAGCTCTCCAGCCACTCTTCCCCAAGCCTGTAGCGTTGCATGGGGTTGTTGTGACCAAAGTGCAGGACCCGGCACTTGGCCTTGTTAAACCTCATACAGTTGGCCTCGGCCCATCGATCCAGCCTATCCAGATCCCTCTGCAGAGCCTTCCTTCCCTCGAGCAGATCGACACTCCCACCCAGCTTGGTATCATCTGCAAACTTGCTGAGGGTGCACTCAATCCCCTCATCCAGATCATTGATCATTGATGAATATTCGTAGAGTCAGGCAAACAGAGGCAATATTGATTGGTTTGGCAGAAAGAGGCCACAGTACAATGGAGCTTACAGAATGTCAACTTTCTAAAGATCTTAAAGCTTATAAAGGTGTTCTTAAAGTTTTTTGAAGAAGGATAACAAGAGGGTGAGAGGGTTTTTAAGATGGGAATTCGGTCCAGCCTGACCATCTTCCCCCTCCAGTAGGATGAGGCAGTGGCTGTAACTTTTGACAGATAAAAATGTTGAGCTGAATCCACAGCTATACTTTACCAGACCGTCTGTCTGAAGCTACAAGGACTTTCCACATGAATGTGTGTTTGTCTCCACACAGAAGGGCACCAAAAGTACACTTCATTGCTTATTGCATGTGTTTGATATGATAGATTTTTTTCTGTTACGGAATCCACTGTGTTCTGCCTATGTTTTTCCACCTGGTGGATGTCCACATTAAAGAACTCAGATGAAGACATTTTCACTCTGCCTTGTCTCAACGATTTCTACAGACAAATAAAAGTCGTTGGGAAATATTTTCTGCTGCCCAGGATTTTTCTGTGTTCAGTTTCACTTCATGACTTTTAATATAAGATAGCCTCAAACCAACCTTTGTAATAACATTACCCTCCTTTTTTTTCCTTTGATGTCACACTAAGACATTCACCATGTTTTTGAGTAGAAATATGGCATAATATCATTTTTTTAAAATGTTTGATGTGGCATTTGCAGTGCCTCCTTTTCTGCTGCTTTGGAATGGCACTCAGCCTTCAGTGACAAGGGAATTATTTCCCATCTCTCAATTCCCAATACCCCTCTTTAAATTCTTCAGACTGCCATATGAGTCAGTGCTCTATTTTGCTTCTGAGTTCTGCAGTCTGTAAGTTTTTAAGCTGTGAAACGCAATACTAATGTGCTCAAAGATCATCTTATTGCCATTCTCGTTCCCCTTTCCTGTTGCCTTTGCACCTTTCCATTTGACTTGACTATTTTTGGGCCTCCTTCTCTGAGTATGAACCTAGGCTCATCTTGAAAAGCATTTTGAGCCCTGAATAACCCCAGTGAAGTCGCTAAGAATCTTGCAGTGCAGATTGCCAAGCACAGCATTCCAAGACTGGCTGAGCTCAGCCCCTGTTCTCCATGGCTATAAAGCAGTTATGTACTTCAATTTTACCAGTCCTCTGATTGCATTAAGGATTACTGATATTCTGTGAAAGCACGTCCTCTGTTAACACCCTCTGCAGTTTTCTCCCCTTCTCCTTCTTGCCTTAAAGCCCTTCCATTTTTGATTTCCCTATGTGCTCCGCTATGAGCCGCACACTGACTGCTATTTCCTGGTACAGTGCAGCCCAACTCCGAAGCCATCGCTCTACCTACATAGCACATAACTGAGAATAATGTCATAGCTTAAGCATGCTCATGCATGTGGAATAAGGGTCACTTCATCTCTCTTCCTTTTCTGATGATGTTTGGTCCCACATTAGGTCACTCTCCTTTGCCCTACTTCCATATTTCTTTACTTTTCTGTGATGTTGCTTTTGGCATTAGACAAAACTCAAGTTTTTGTAAGTCCTGAAAGACTGGAAATGTTACAACACTGAGGAAGCTAAGATAACAGAATTACTCCTTTACAAAGTCTTATTTCCACAGTTAAATGACAAATGTTCAAAGGCTGTCCCTATCAGTGCTGCATAATGTCATTTATATTTGTTATATTTTACGCTTTTATAACAAACCTAGGGCTTTACCTACTGTATATCTACACATAAATACACATACTATACATAGTAATATAAACACATATCATGACATTTACAAAATGACACATCTATCAAAGGGTGAAAATCCAACCAAGATATCCCTGCAGCTCAGAAAAAAGAGGAGCTCATATCCAAACTCTCTTTACAGGCTCTTCAAAGTGTAACAGAATTATAAGTGAAGAAACATCTTTTTTAATCAATAACTTGACAAAGACCAGCAATTGCAGCAGAAATGATGGAATAAATTCTCTTTCCTCCAATTGCTTGAATTGTTTCTAACGATAAAAAGACAAACAATACCCATTCACTAAATTACCTTATTTAACGAGAAAACTATAACACATTCAGGCACAACATGCAGAATAAGGAAAAGGGAATAAAGCTAAAGGGAAATTAAGAAACATTCATTTCTTCTTTTTTTGTGGCACAACATACCCTCTTTCTGAAAAGAGAGCCTTATTCTGATGCCTTTACTGTGATACGGTAAAGAACTACTCTACATCTAGCTGCAGGGTCTATGAGTGGTGGCAATGCATTTTCTGAATGAGCGTAGCAATGGAAGGAAACTGGAAGGAAGGGGAAACTCCTCCTGGTTTGCTCCTGGTATAACACAGGCTCACTTGGCAAAATATCTGATAAACAAGCAAGCAAATAAGCAAGCAAAATACCATATAATCTTTTCAAATGTATTTCATTGGCTACGATATGCATCCAGCTACAGTATCCATTTTTGAGCAGACATTTCAAAAAGCTCATCGCTGCTTCTGAATGCCAGGACATTTATACATTCTAATATATATGTCCTCTATGAAAACAGAGATGAAGAAGGTTATGGATTTTTATAGCACGCTATGACTTTTTGGCAGTAGCAATACCATTTGCACATACTGTTGAAATTAGAAAATTAGATTTTAACCTCTAATGTCTTTTTAAACATAGCTAGCACATAAGTAAACAGCTGTGCTTATTAGAGATCCAGAACGTCATAATAATAAAAAAATAATCATCTAATTTGAAGCTCGTCCTTCCAAAGCATTCCTCTGAGATGAATTCTCTTGGCTCCCAGCAAAGGGAGTGGGAGCCCAATCTTCTCATTCTCCTGAATCGGGCCCTTTGAGAACAGTATGTTTGTTCTTTAACATTGTTCAGTAATATTTAATACCCAGAAAATGCAGATTGCCAGCTGTTACACATCATCTCACAGCAATAACACACTGTGATATTTAAATCTTATAGTTATTTTTGTATGAGTGATACTCAGGAAATTTGAAACTTGTCAGTAAATAAATATTTGAGTGTTTGGCTTAACTTGTTTATTGGTACATCTGCTTGGAAACTTGATAATACTAATCAATATTCCAGAAAAGTAAGCTAGCAAAGGTGATGGGAAGGGATTTTCTTGTATGTTTGTGCAAGTACATAACCATGGTCAATTCTGTTCTGCTTGAGCTGTAATAGCAAATTAGGAGGCATCCTCAACTTGGGAAGTAAGTTAGTGGAGTGGGCTGCACCCTGGGGGCTGTACGCTGTACCCTGCGGTCCTGCCTGCACTCCACAAGGCTGAACTATGATGAATCATTGGTTTGCCACTCCTGATTTTCTCCTTTCTTTTTTCCTGTTTGTGTAGTTTGCTTGTGTTTGTGTGTGCATGCTTAGGGTTTGGTTGGGTTTTTTTTTTGCGGTTTTTGTCCTGAGTGGAAGTAAGGTGGCAAGAAAGACTATTCCAGCAGGCAGTGCATAGGCAAGAACCAGTGGAGCTTCTGTCACTTTTTTTTTCTCCCCTCCACACCTGCCAGAGAGACAAAAAACCCCAGAGCAGATACAAATGCAGTTGTCTATCCCCATAAATGCAACGAGCTCCTAACGGGACAACTGCTGAATGGCCCAGGCGCAGGAATTGCCTGATAGTCGGGCTTTCCTCAGGCAGCACTCGTGACTTCAGCAAGGCTGAATCAAGCATTCCACTTCGCAGAATCACAGGATGTCATTTGGAGAGTACGTTTTCAACTGATGTTATTATACCGTATTTAAAGGGAAACAGGAAGACTTCCATGCAGGATGGGACTCCATCTGGACTATGAAAACTGTATTGCTTAGCAACTGGCGTTTACTGTTCTCAATTTTTCTTTTTTTTGGTTGCAAGTATATCTCCAAACAAGTCTGTCTGGATTTTTTTTTTTTTTTTTACCCATTTAAAATACAAGCAAACAAAAGAGAAAGACTCCAAAACCCAGAGCTGCCTTGTAACAGAGTGCATGGCAATTTCTGTGGGTCCATGGCTAAAATCAAGACTGCAGCCTTGCATATGCCACTGTGCATTACCATATAAATAGACTGACTTTTCTGTAAGGCCCAGCTATCCATGCCTAGCTGAATACTCTCTCTTCTTATATTCATTCACTGGTTGTGGTTTTACATCTCCTAAAATAAGTGGCATATTTGAGTTAAGATCTTCCTTCGCTTCCTATACAAACCAAGTATTTTTCTTTTATTTAGATTTCTAAAGTCTGCAGTATTTGAACTCATGAAACATAAAGCATGAATGCACACAAATGTAAGTGTACCTATACCCATGTATATTTCTGAAAACCTGACCATGTGTTCCCCTTCATCTGAAAACAGCAGATCACTTTCAAAATATTTATTCAGCTCCTTCTCTTGTTGGATAACCAAGAATCAGCATATATAGGTGGCAAGGTGTCCACCAAAAGATTGAGCAACTTCTTAAAACCATATAGTAACGCAGGGTAACCCACTTGTGACTCCTGACTTCGAAACAGTTCTTCTGCCCCCTCACAGCAGTTATTTTTGCAGAGCTGGCTTGTAGGAAACAGTTGATTCTTATACTGTGAATAGGTTTTTTTGCTAGAAAGGCTATTACGGGGAGATAAATTGATGTAAAATCATAATAGTATAAAAAAACCTTCTAGAAACTGTAGGTTATTTTCTTCATTTTCAAAGACTTTATAAATGCTTTTTACTTTATAGTGGAAATGTTCGCAGATTATTGGAAGCATTTTTCACTTCCCTTGACAGAGTACAGGGTTAGGATCTGCTGTGCATGAAGCACCCGCATCACACACTGCATTCTTCCGAAACAACCCTCATGCTTGAGCCTTTATGAAAATATTTGTTATTTTTAACACACATTTCAGAAGATCTCTGATTAATATTTGAACTACACTCGCTGGAACTGAACCTGGCTTTTCACTCAGTGTTTGCAGAGCACCAAGTGGAATAACAGTCTGATTCCATCACCAATTCTGCTATTCATTAAAAAGAAAATAAAATCATTATGATGTGAGTGGTTTTTTCTTTCTTTTTTTTTTTTTTAAATATTACGTGTTCCTCATGTATTTATGTGTTTTGGAAACCATTTATTTTCTGTATGCCTCAGGATATGAGGTGACGCTAGTCGCGATTTGTCATTTGAAACAAAGTAAGATTTATTGGTGTGAAAAGTCGCAGTATGCATACTAGATCCACAGTCGAGTTATTGTGGATTAATGAGCTACTGTCTATCAGCTGCGGTGCATTGAATGACCATAGTATCTTCTTAGCCTGCAGTAAATAAAAAGTAAAATATATTAACATAAGGTTCCATGAAAAGAACCTAACTTTTTTGGAAATGAATAAAAGAACTATGAATGTTTATTTTATGTGCACCATAACCTTTCCTCTCACACTGTTTTTGACAATGCTGAATTATTTTTATTCTTTTCTTAATATTTTTTCTTTATGAAATAAATTTCTGGGATATATATGCCTGTTTATTTGGATGGGCTTTTTGATTTTTGATTTTTTTTTCTAGAATCTGAGGCTATATGTTGCTTCCTTTCTTACCATTGTAGTCTTTTTATTTTTAACATGCAAGACAGCTATTCCAGCACAGACATAAAATTAGTTTTGCTCAATGGATTTCTTGTCATGCATGTGCAAAAAGCTTCATTTGCCTCCAATTTAAATTTTTGTTTTCCTCTGGTGACTCATTTTGCTGCATCTGTGTTTGTTCTATAACCTGTGGATAAGGCATGTTTTCCTAGTTGGGAGCTGGCTGGGCTTTTGCTGATGACTGCCATGTGTTGGTTTAGTCTTGCATGCAATTCTGTCTTGATTTCTCTAAAGCTCTCACTGTCAGCATTTCCCCCAGGTGCTCCACGCAGGTCTTCTGGGAAGCCCTTCAGGTAGAGTTCCTCTTCAGGCTTATGGAAGACATCACAGATGCTTTGTCCTTTGTAACAATGTTTATTTCCCTCCAACAAATATGCATACTTCACTGGTCTCAGTGATAGATGATTTATTATTATAGTTCATCTGTTGCTTTATAGATTTTATTTTGGTCACAGTGACTTGATCTATTTGGGTTTTTTTGTCTTTTACAGTTCCTTCTTGGTATCATTTCATTCTGTATCTTTCCAATGAGCTTCACTGTGGTTTCTGGCTGATAGGAAGAGGCTTATACACCGGAAAGACTAATGACAAGAAAGAGGTTGAGTGATCGTTTTCTGAGATAAATTTCTAGGCAGTCAACAGCGTGTGTTTGAGAACTGCTTTTTATCTATGAGAGACTAGACTTTGCTCAAGCATGCCTGTATGTATTGATGTTGTACTTCTACTTACACTGTAAACGTTGTCTGTATATTTTATTTGTTCTTACTATTACTGTAGAAAGGGTAACGTAGGTTGCTTTAACATAGTTTAGGCTTTCTGTGGTATCCTCTCTGCCCCTCCCTAAGCGTCCCCTTATCTATGCTAGTATTCAGGTGCTTGCATACACAGCTGTCAGATGTGCCCAAGGCTTGCTGCTTGTTGGAAAACATCCCGCTGGTGAGGCTTGTAGTAGCTTTATTTATAAAGGTACGTAAAGGCTTACAACCTACATAACATGCAGAAAAATCTTTTGAGGTTACTGAACATATGTGTAGTTTAGCTTCAGTCTGGCAGCTGTGGATACCTCTTTGGCAGAAAGATGGGAGAGGCCTGTGTGCTGGGGAAGCAGGTGGAGAGCATTATGTGACAGGAACTCCCCCCGGGAAGAAAGCAGGGGACTCTGAAGGGAGGGTGCTGTTGATGTTAGGTTATGAGCATCTCCACTGGATGAAACCCAATGCATGAAAAAGAAACACCTGAAAAGCAAGAGAGAAGACTAGGTCAGACTCCTAAGATAGGTAAGCATTGCCGTGCTCTGATTGGTGCCCCCACGAATCAGGTCTTGATGAAGCCCAGCTGATCAGTGCTTGTGAGACCTTCCTAACCTGTAAGTAAAACAGAAGAAGAGTTTGCTGTATCTTTGGACCAAGAGCTGACAGCAGTAGGAGAACAGAGAAATCTTGCTGTTGGCTAAAGTGAGTTTGATTTTAAGTGCTCTGGTCTGTTCTTTTGCTCTGGTTTTTCCTTGCCTTCACCCATCTTCCCTTCACTCTCAACTCTTTCTCAACAACTAATATCTGGAGTTGAGCCATTTAAAAGAATTTCTCCTGTATGTCTTGTGAATACTGAAGGCATTTATTTCTGGTTGTGCTAAAGCTGACTCCTTTTCTGTATGCTTCCCTGGACAAACAGTGGGCCTGATCTTTCCTGAGAAGGTGAAACCATCCTAGAAATTAATGGCAGAAAGACTGTAAAATTGACTCCATGTCTTGCAATGGGTTATATTAAGTTGTAAGTAGGTCGGGCTTCAGCTTGTTGGTATCTAGACCTGTGGTTTTCATCGTTAAGCGGCTGTTGGGTGACGCTTAGTAGAGTGCAACCTGTGTTGTGTTAGGAAGTGTTGTGTGTGTGTGGTGTTTAAGATAAAACAGTTCTTGTGTCAAGTACCAAATGACTTGTGGGGTGTAAAAATCTTCACCCTTTAACATTTGCTTAGGAACAGTTAGTCTGTTTCTGTCGTGTCAGAATACTGCAATGGCAGAATTATCCTGAAAATTATTTTAATATAGTTTTGTTCATGAAAATAAATATAAACATTAGAGGAAATAGTCTTGTTTGGGTTTTTTTTCCTTTCTTTCTTTTTTTTTTTTTTATTTATGTGGCTCTCTGGGTCATTCAGAGGCTGCTCCTGTGCAGCAGGACCTCCCTATTTAGGTTGAAAAAGCAGGTATTTTATTAACTTTTTGAGTCACGATATTACATGCTTAATCTCATGGTAGACTGGCTAACTTACCTCTTCTTACATGGCACTTGTTACTTTATTAGAGGTTGCTTGTGGCTTTGTCTCCTTCTTTGTTAATAACGTGCTTCAGTGTGAAGTGTTTGTGTGTAAGTAACGAGTCATTCCATGCAGTTATGACTCAATGGGATGATAGATTTCTTGTTGAAATAAAAAATGAGTTTTATTTACAACCTTCCCCCCAAAGGTTCTGATGAAGATGCTTGAGTACAAAGCCATTCCTTCAGAGCCTTTATGTTTCTCCTTTTAAAACTGACTTGATAACGCTGTGTGCAAAAAGAACCCGTCAGTGCTGCTTCAAATTTTTGGTTTAATGGGCTGTATGCATGCATGGACTCTATAAGCGCACACAGATCGCTTAAGTTTGTGGAATAAGAGGAATGCTCTATGTACCTTCTTCAGTGCAGTATGCATATGAAAAATTATTTGGGAATCCGATGCAGAAAGGCACAATGTAGCTCTGGCTCTCTATGGCTGCGTTAGACTAACTGTAGGCAACTGTGACTGTGGATGCAATGCTGCCAGATAGTTCTCTATGGGTTTATAAATGTGCATATCAGCCCTCTCACATGACTATGTGCACAGATCCCATTACTGCTGTGTATTGGCTACCTCTAATAACTGAATGAGCTCTTAAATGATAGCAACTACTTTAAAATGCCTGCTGTTTAAAATGCCTCCTACCAAATTGCTTGTCAGTCACTGTAGAAAAGAGCTGTTATTTCAGCTACTACCAAACCCTTTCCACATACAAAGACCGCTTCTCTCCCATTCTGCACATGCCTTTGCAGTGTACAGAACCAGTCAGCCAGGCTAATTCAAAAAAAATGAGAGGAAAAAGGCAATCCTGGTTACTCTTTTCTTTGGCATTTCCCATCCAGTCTTTCTCATGGATTTTGAGGCTGGAAATATGTAGGATTAAGTGGATTCTACTGTAGCTCTGAGTGTTGTGGATAGGGATATATTCTAGAATAAGGGAATCAGTCAGCTAACACTGGGTAAAGGGTGCAAGACTGAATGTTGTGGCTGGAGTGTACTCTTGCCAACTGTGTCTACTGAGGAGAAATATCTGTGTTGGAAGCAGGCATAGCATCTAAAAGATTTGCCATGAAACTCCTTTCTTTTCTTAATAAAGGCTTGAGGACGCTGTCGAACTTTACTATATAGTAGGACATCTTCTGTCGGGCAGCGAGTTTAAGCAATTGGTATGAAACCCAATTCTCTGAGTCTCTGGGAGCTGCTCTTACTGTCAGTGCTGGTCTACTGTCAACAAGCAATTTTTGCCAAAGGCCTTGCTGAGTAACTGATTGGAAAAGATAATCTGTGGACCCTGAGTCTGTTCTTGAGGGTGGTAGAGCGGTGGGGTAAAATACAAAGTATTTATATGCTTGGCATCTAAATCCAGGTTGTGTTCGCTGCCAGAGGTATAGCTACAGCTGTTGGCTTAGCTTGATAAGCAGATATCACTCAAGGTTAAAGATGAGACAAGTCAAGAACAAAGGAAAGAACCAGTGCCAAATACCTCTGTAACTCACAAAATAATTTGCTTTACAACAGTCTTAATGTTTTAGCACTTTTATGGCAAAAGTATGGGAGCCATTTTGAATAATCATATATTATAATATACCTGTACAGGTACTTTCCAGTAGATGATATAACATTGGGTCAGATTGCTTTTATATATTGTATTTTCCCTATGAAATAGGAAGAGTTGGGGAATAAAAAAAAATAGTTAAAAAACAAAACAAAACAAAAAAACCCCCAAAAAACCAAAACACAAACCCATAAGCTTGAGCCCTGGTGAATTCTCATATTGCTGTCTACAGCTCGTGTCCTGGGCTTGTCATAATCTGTAACACAAAGCTTTTCAGAGCTGTACAGCTTGGCCACAGCAGGCAGTTCATAACCTGAAAGACAAGAATATTCTCAGTGAGAGCTGTGTAGCTGCACTGTGAAACTCTCTAGAGTTTATAGAGATGCACTTATGTGTTGCCATATTTAAACTCTTAAATTTTGCTACTGTTCCTGGGATAAATGGGATGATTTTGCAGCGACTGTGTATTAGGACGTTATCCCTTACTTCCAGAGAAAGTAAGCTAGGTTCCTATATAGCAGAGTCCCCAAAAAAGGCAACGTCAAATGCTGCTGGCATGAAAATTGAGGACTTACACCATTTGGGTGCTGCTGAGTTTTTCCTCTCAGACTTACTTGAAATATGAAGAAGTTCTGTTGAGAGACTCTTTTGCCTATTCAGATATGTGAAGACCCTACAGATGCTGAAAATGGAGAAAATCTGGCTTCTGCAATGTGACAGCACCCGGTAAAAGAAACTTTTAAATTTAAAACTAGAGAGTGGAAAATACTTGTATGAAAAAGTGCCCTTTTTTAATATGAGAAATATTAAGTGCAGTTGTGAATTGTTATGTAAACTCAATGAACTTGGAAAGCAGTTAATTCTCAGTGACTATTTTGGGCACAGGGTTGCTTAGCATAGTGAAAAATGTTCAGGTGCACTTTCCTGCAGCTTTAAGCAGCCTAAACAACCTATATAACTTTCAAAATTTTTCCTTTTTTTTTGATAGTTGTCTTCTGACTAGTGGCATATGAAGAAAAGTTAAGGCAAAAGAAAAACGTCCAAGTCCTTGATCAAGTTTTGCTGACATAGGGGACTAATTCAGTGCCACAGATTTGCACTTTGCAACAGCTGGCTTTAAATAGCCTTGCCAGCAGCTGGAATTCATTATAACCTTGAATTCAGGACAAACACCCCCACACACACACCCTTATTAAGGTTACAATATTGCTCTATGGCTGTAGGAACCCTGGCATTGAAGACACAATAGTCTAAACTTTAGTAAGGCAAAATCTCTAGGATTTGTAGCCATGCGAAATACAAGCTTTGAAAAATAAGCACTGACTGGGGACCTATCCAAGCTCTTTCATGGGGCTGCAAGCTCAACTCTGGAGCTGTAATTCTGAATCTCCTTTGCAGGTGAGTGCCTACACCCTCTTTCAGAACAGGGCAAACTCATGGGGTGTGATGTATGTCTTCGAAGCCCTCAGCTAGCAAAGTTATTTGGCTGGAGCTGCTCCACAAGCTGCAGGGCCTTCACAGAGACTTGCTATAAAATAAGCAAGGTCAGATTTGGGTAAAGCTAAGCTAGATGCTGATCAGACTGCTGATAACTGCTCAAAGGGGGCATAAGGCACTCAGCAGTGGAACGGGGATGGAGAATGGGATGGATTGTTTGTGCTCCCTTTGCCTTTGTTTTCTGTGCCTTGTGACTGTAAGCAGCCTTAACATTATTGGGTGCATTTCATCAATTTTAACTTTGCTTTTAGGATGTCAAAGTGGTTTTTTTTTTCTTTCCTGATGAAAAGTCTTTCAAGGATCTCATAACTAGATGCTGGGTAATCAGGTCATAGGCATTTGTGTGTATGTCTAGAAAACACATTGTGATGTTGAGGTGACTAGTGGAAACATTGATACTTGGCAGGATTAGGGTAGTTTTGAGCTGTTTGTCTCTACCTGTTTAACTTCAAAAGGTTAGGCTGAGTTAATTTTGGCTTTTTGCAGTGCTGCTGAGATGACAACAGTGGTCCCTACTGAGGTATTATGCTGCTGTAAAGATTAGAATTCATGGTCTATATTTACTTGTCTGTAACTGATATCCTTACAGAGCTTTTTTGTAAGATGCTATATGTGTCGTTCTGACATTCCATATACATATATATATTTATACATATGTATTATATATACATATAAATATTTCTTTTTAAATAAACACCAAAACACTCAAAAACAACAACCCACAAAACATCATGAAAGTAGGCAGGCAAGCTTTTGATGTTGCTTTATGACTCTGAGTTAAGTTGGGGTATCAGGAGTTGATGATAATTTCAAGTGAAACTGTATTTGTCTTTGACTACACTAAGTTAAGATAATTTACATAATATGATCTCCATGTACTGTCAATACACGTGAAATTTAGAGGAATGAGACAAAGTTTTAGCAAGACAGTGTAATTTTTCTATCTTGATATCAAGAAAAAAACTAGAGGAAAAATAAAAGCATTGTAGAGCTTGCCTTTGCATTTAGGGTTTATAGCAAGCAGGTGATAGTATAACAGTTTAAGGGCAATCCATAGTCCCTACTGTAGAAGCCTTAGCACCATGTGGTCCTGGCTGAAAACTACTGGACACATTCCTATCACCAGGAATGATTAGTAAAAGGAGTAGGCTTTTCGCAGTATAGTTTTTCTCTCTTAATTATAACTGCTTTATTGGTGCAGGCTGTAAATATTATAAAATACAGTTTAATAGGACATGCTATCTGGTCTTGGTCACGATGTTGCTTTTTAAAATTTTGTTCACGTGATTTACAAGGCATTTGCAGAAAGAAATGAGTATGCCAATCTTAACACAAGAATTTGGATGCCAAATACCTGTTCAGACACTTTTCCATAAATCTTTAGTCATTTGGGAACTAGAAAGAGGATAAAGGTTAGCAAAGAAACTGAAGACCTAAAAGTAACACTAGGAAGCTGCTGGTGGCAGGTTTATTTCCCAGTGAGGTACATCTGTTTTGCCTCTCTGACTTTCTTCCCTTCCTTGGCCCCTCTACAGCTTATGAATAAAATCAAGGTTAATGGTCCTCTGACAAAAGACATGCTAAAGGCTTATCAGAAAGCAGATGCCTGCATTTAGTCTCCTTGCTGTACGGTAACTCCTCTCTAAGTCTAAGAAACCAAAGTGCCCTTTAGCTGTTATGGTCCTTTCCAGGAGTGCAGATTTGTCTGTGGTGGCTCTGGCCATTCTGGCTGTGTGTTTCTACTTTAGAAAGAATAAACTAGCTGCAAATCTTTAATAATTTTGCTGTAGCAATATTCTGCTCTTCTCAAAATGTTCAAACAGCATTTCAGCAATGAAAGGTTATTTATTGGAAATGGGGTTAATATGGTATTTGGATGCTGCAAAGCAAGTTGTTTTCTCACCTTTTAACCATTTGTCCAGTCTGGTGACTTCTATTTAATGATCTATCAATATGGAGTATGATGAGGAAGCTCAAAGAAAAATGGTTTCCCGGTTGTTATGTGCTGTCATGCAGTAGAGACAGGAATCATGGCAATACTACTGCTCTATTTTTTAATTTGTCCTTTTTTTTTTTTTTAAATTGAGCTTACTAAATGCAGCTAGCTAATTTGGCCAAATAACATGAAATAATGCTCTATAAGTATTTCCTAGCATGATGAACTGGTCTATTTTAATTAGCAGTTACTATTCTAGCTGGGATGAGACTCTAGTGCAAGCAGATCTAAATCAAGCAGTGCCTGTGTCGATGACGACCCCTGGCCTGTCTAAACTAGTAGTCTCTCTGCTGATGCATGTGGAAGTGCTATGACAATACCAAATTGGGGAAACTGCTTGCCATGGATTGCTGAGGAGCCTTGAATTGTTTTTTAGCTAAAGCTTTGTATCTTTTAAAATGAGATTACTTAGTACATGGTGAAATAAATACTTGAGTTGGTTTATTATTGAGAATATCTGTTATTATGAAACAGAATTTAAAATCAAGGAGGGGTGAGGGAATAATACCTTCCAAAAGCCTGAAGGCATAAGACAAAACAAAAAATGTGGAGGTCGTCTACTCAGTTCATTATAAAACTATGGGAGATCTGTATCAGGACAGAGCATCACAAAATGTTTCTAAATGCAGAGGGTAATAGAAGCATTACATGCAGAAACAAAGTTTCTAATAAAATACTTTCCACTGCCCTCCGCTGACTGCAGGCTATGTAGTGATCCGGTTCTGCTCGGCTGCATGTGCTTTTTGCAAAGCCGTGCACTTGAGAAGTAGGTGCTAGCTGTGTTATGAATGGAACTGTGAAAGTGAGTCATACTTTGAGGATAACTTCTTGCTGCAGGTGCTACTATAATATCTAAAAGCTTTTCTTTATGCTCATCTGCAACGAGTCATGATATATTGGCAGATGTAAAAAGCTTTTTCAAGTCAACTTTGCCAGGTTATATCCGGTACTTAATTTTGGCATACTCTCTGTGTACCTCTGCTGCTTGGAGCCATGTGAATTTTGGGCTCCTAGAAAAGTATGAAATGCTGTTCTGGCCTATTTGTATTGCACAATGTCAGTTTTATCCCAGTCACTGAAGAAAAAAAAGAAAACAAAAAAATCCCTTAGAACAGAAGTATGCCCTGCCTTCTCTGGAACAGCATGATAAAACTTTGGAGAGTAGAGGGCAAAGTAGGCTTTAGCGTTACAGCATCTTCATGCCCTCTCAGCCTTAGGCTGTCTTGGGATCAAACCTGTCTTTAGGGTGCTTTAGCATGAAGCCTTTACAGGCGATGTTATCACTAACCAGGCTTAGGATATGATGTGAGAGTAACACAGCTCCTGCCCGCTGGCTGTGCTGTGGATTCTTGGGGAGCCTTGAATTATCCACCTAAAGATTAAATCTTTCTCCTATAACAGTTTGTAGTCTGGATCTAGTACCAGATTAGGAGATACAGTGTTATTGAAGCAGAAGGTTGGGGCTGACTCCAGTACTACAAATCAGAGCAAGAAAAATAAGGTAATTGCCCGTATTATAAGAATTATAGCTGTATATAGTATTTCTATATATTGATTATAGTCTTTCTAATGTTATTCTAGTATCTTTCTCCCCCAACTTCTGTAGTGTCTCTACACTTTAATTTAAACCAGAAATATCAACATCCTGCACTAGCTTCTCTGAAGCAACTTATCTGGATGCTATGTGCAGGTAAGAGCGGTGTGGTCAAGCACCAGACACATTCTTCATTTTATAAACATAAAAGCTGGCAGCAGTTGAAAGCTGGGCTAATATTATGGGCCAAGTAATGATTCTGGGTCAGTAGACATATTTCAGTAAATATCACTTGGTGAGGTCAGGTCCTAGAAGTAGATTAATCACAGCAAGAAGCTTACCAGGTAAGTCTTTTATCTCATCCTGAGCTCTGAGCAATGTGGCTGAACATTACCTTGTAGCTCAGGTTAGCTGCAGTCAAGCTATACAGATGAATTCATGGTATGTGGCCATTGTCAGGTCTGAGGATCACGTAGATGTTAGATGTGCTTATTACCATGAGGAAAGTGAGGTAAAGTCTCAACTTAGTAATTAAGTACTTTCTTCAAGCTGTTGTTTTTCGTGATTGCGCTTCCAGAGTGCTTGCAGGCAGCGGCCGCCTCCTGTTTCGTGTTCAGTATCACAAGTGGTCTTCAGGGTTTCTTGGATGCTGCTGCAGTGCAACCTGCCTCATTGGCAGCCGGAGCTGCCTCTGAATCCTGAGTCTTCCTCTTCTGTAGATTTGAAGTACTCTTGGCACTTAAGCATGAACACGTGGGACCTGCTGTAAGAAAGCATGTGCCCCTATCTGCTGAGTTCAGAGGCCTCTACATCAGAGACACAATTTGGAAGGTTATATGACTACACAGTGTGAATGCACCTGAGGGTCAGGACATGGATGGATAATGTAGGTACCCAGCTTATCACACCTGTGGTGGCCAGTATGTTCAGTTTACTGGCTGAAGGCATAATTCTGTATGAAACGGTTGTCTAGCCTCTGCATCCTTAAATCAGGTCAATGATCACAGTTAAATGTAGCTCGGAGGAAGGCAGCATATGAAAGTCTGTCTTTTTCTTTAGCAAGAAACTTGGTAGCAGAAGCTGTGCCAAGATTAAAGCCTGTACAGTTCTGAATACTTCCATAGATGGAGCACTTGCAAAATTGCTGTTATCACTAATTATAAAATGTGACCTTGTAAAGGAAGCTAAACCCTAAGAATGCACCTGCAAAATAATGTTTTGATGGCCTATCCTAAAGGGGGGAAAAAAGCCTCTGTATGATTGTGTCTTGTGTGTTCAAAACATTCTGTTCAATCAGTTCCAGCATGGTTTCTAAATGAAATAAATCAACTGTTGCTTTTTCTTGCAAGAAAAACCCTTTAGAGAAAGGTTCATAGGATTTTACCAATTTTAACTTTGGCTGCTACTTGGCTCTTCTGTCTGTTGCACCTGTCTGATGCAAAATTTTTCAGAAATCTTGTGATCTACAGAATGAACCCCAAACCATGAGGTACGATTGCCTATATATTATTGGCTGCTCCTTTATTTTACTCTGACACCTTAATCCCTCCTGGGATTGGGACTGTGCAGTACCTTTCAGGATCAATGGCTACAGAATTGCATTTTAAGGCTGTTGTGTCATTCAGCACCTAAATATTGACAATGGCAGCAAAGGGGAGTTTTATTTTGAAAGCAGACTTACAGTTAAAATATCATTGTCATTGGTTTCTTTGATAGAAAGATATCTATTCTAGATACATCTGTCTATTGACTGAGTTAATTAGCTATTAACTGACTTAAATAACTATCAACTATGTCTATTTCTATTAAATGAGTACAGTTAATTTAGAAATTATTCATCTTGTAAACTAACTGCCAGCTCTGTAAACAGTTATGGGTACAATTATGATTACGTCTTTCTAGCATCCACTTGATCGCTGGGAATGGAGCTCTGCAAGCTAATTTAAACCCGCTTCACAATACATTTGCAAAGTGTAATTGATTAGTACTTAGCAAATGTTCTGTCAGTCGGGTACAGAAATAGAACACAGATTATTCAATCTATCCCAATCCTGTAGGACCAAGAGGAGTAAAATGTATTACCTTTTATTTGAACTGAAGTCAGATTATGTGAGACTAGCTGCTTGTGAAGAGAGTTGAAAGTTGTCATTTTCATATTGTCATTTTTCTGAAGAGGATTGCAAATTAACAGTTCTTTTCAAAGGAGAAGTCTTTTCCTAGTAGACTGCTATAAAGTTTTTAAAACGTATTCTTCATCAGTTTTGAACTATTAGTTTGGGTTCGGACTAAACACGCTGCTCTTCAGTGAGAATAAATATGTCTTCCTTCTAGTTCTGATAAGCCAAGGTTGTGTGCTGCCTTTGTAGGAAGATAATAACTCTGCAAAAATCACTATTAGAAAAATCATATTTTGTCAAGCACTGCAAATTAATATTTTCCATTTCTGATTCATTAATATAACAGGATAAGAAAGTCTGCAGAGTTTTTTAGTTTTCAATTATCTTTTGTGAAAAATTACTACAGAGATAGGTCTCCAAAGAATATTACTAGGAGCTTTCATACAGCCTAGCCCCAAAGACTTGTTTTAAGAAGAGTATCCTCTTGCTCTCATGGAAGGGTGATGAGGCATTGCCTTTAAATAGAATGTTTTTTTCTCATCCTTTTGATAAACCTTTCTGTCTATATAGCTGCAAAGTGCTTCTTCCATGCTGTTATAGCTATGGCCTTTCAGTCAATCAGAGGTTTCCCCAACCTTTTGACAGAACCTGTGAAAAGTATTTGAGGGGATCTGCAGTTATTTCCATGTCTCCCAATTACATTTCCATGCAGAGGCACGGAGGGCCTTGAGGGAGCATATCACTGTGGGTGTTTCTCCAGCCTTTCTCTTCTCCTCAGTTCTGCAGGGCTCTAACTCTGCTCAAGTTCAATGGGCAAACTTCTTCAACTGAAGAGTCATGAAAAAAAAAAAATATTGCAAAGGTTTAAGCCTTTAGAAAGTTGGATCCCAAGCACTTTTATTCAGAAAATCAGAGACTGTTCCAATTGTGCAGTTCTACCCGAGAACTAAACCCCAAATCTTTAAAATAGCCTGAAATTATTTATTTACTCTAGTGGACACTTTGGGGCTGTGTTGTTTGTTTTTAATTTTGTTTCTGTTATGACATAGTTGTAGGGTAGTTACATGCCCCAAGTCCCTAGATATTGTTTGAGGCTCACTAACTAATGTGCTCAGGCAGGACAAGGGAAGCTGCAGTTAAGAGCTAGTTACTCACTTTTATAATTTGATAACTCATTTGGGAACTTGCTGTCCTTTTCTATATTTACATATGTTCCTACTTGCTGCCAAAGCTGTTTGTTTTCTGGTTTGTCATTATTATCAACGTCTTTGCTACAGCCTACTTGCAGATATTTGGTACACAGAAAGACAGCACCATGTATTGAAACAAAAATGTATGGGCAAATTGTTGGTTTAGATCTCTTTGTTGGTAGTCAAAAAAGATATTGAGGGATAGTTAAGTCACAGAATTGGAAATAATGTCTTAATACTTATGAAGAAATGTATAATATTTCTCCTGTTGCTTACAGCACCCTCTGGAAGGTACAGCAATAGAGATCAGTAAGTGAGAAATACTTTGATAGCCAGATACAAAAACATCTTAAATGCTTCCTTACAGGAAAAAGTTGTGCAGCTAATACAGAACCATACAGTATGATATCTACTGCACAGTTGCATGCTAAGCCCTTCAGGAAGAAGCAATAGGGGGTGTGCAGCTTAGTGACAAAGGCAGTCAGATGGGAGGTGAGGAGTTCTGGACACTGTTCTGTAAATTGTTTTTACTCTTTACCAAACATTCAGTGTTCACAATACATATATATTGTGTGTGTGTGTGTATATCTCTCTCTCTCTATAAATACATGTGTGTATATATGTAAAGTATTTTGGAACGAGAACAGAATGTTCCCCTCCCCCAAGATGAGCATGCTACTTGATATGACAGAGCATCAATAGCATCAAGCTCTTTCTGGCTCTAGAGGAGAAACTGAACTTGGTTTCCAGTTTCCTGAATGGAGGGAACTAATAACTTGTCCTTTAACATAATAAGGGAACCACTGTTGGCATTACCAGAACCAGCACCCAGTTGAGAGGAAAAAGTGACCAGGTCCTTGTGAACAGTTCTGCCTCTTGACTCCTGGGGAGGATTTGGGGCTGGAGCGGCACAGTGTGAGCCCAGTTCAGGGTTCAGTGGCGCATGGAAGGGAAGCTGTTCACAGATGTTATTAGCTTAGCATTTTACATTGACTAGTTTGAAGTCTTTGCCACATTTTGTACAGGCTTTTTGAGGTGCCCAGCTCTTCCCTATACATAGTATGTAAAACGTTGGCCCCTAATGCTGGGTTTGATACCACCGGAGAGGCCAGATCCCTTAAACTCGGATGTTTCTGTGTCTAACCTGTACTAATGCAAGTCGTCTTACTTAACACTTTCGATAAACAGGAACAGTTATTCAGCAGGTGCTATTCATTTTGTAAATCACTTTACCTTCAGCACTCTGTGTAAGGAAAATTAAAGCCAAATCCATCCCATCAAACCATGTTCCAACCTATTAGATCATATCACCAGGATTTTCTTCCCTTATGGGTAAATAATGATAATCTAGCGCTGTCCCTAGCGTAGGGTTATAATTAAGATCTTTTGTAAGCAGGTGTACAGTTTATCTATTGTTTAGAGCCATGCCGATATGCTGTGGTGAATCTGCTTTCTGGCAGGACTCCCAATTGGAGGGGTGTGACATTTATCAGAAGGCTAATTAGTGAATGCTATTGTATATGTGAAGAATGTAGTAATCCAGAGTGCGGATATCCTTATTTTTGTCCTGGTGTCTTGTTACAACTACTAGCACTAAATCTGAAGTGTGGTGTCCTGGGCTACCCCCACCCCATCAGGATTTTCAGAGCTGTTGGCATCTTCCCATTTCAGACTGAAATTTTCTGTGCTTCCTTCTTGTTTAAAAATGATGAGTTTTTTCTTCCTCCTCTCAAGAGACTAGATTACACTGGGAATAAATTATTTTTCTCTAGAAATTCTTTCAAGTTTTAAGTTTACATAGCAAATTTGGAAGACGACCGTCAGTTTAGAAATTTGGCTTTCTGATAAGTGCTTTGGTTCCCATTAGCCTGTGAACACTTCCTGTAGGATATCAACAGTAGATTTCAAAATAAATGCCCAAACTACTCCAAGCTGTTACTTGTATGTTTAAGTATATGAATACCAACTTTGTAATTCTCCAGTAACTATCTGGTTTTCATATTTTTCAGGTAAAATATTTAATTTTCCCAAATATAAAAGTCATACTTTTGGAAAGAACAATAAAATATTTTTAAAGTTAAAATCAGGACATTGAGACCTTCTTTCTCCTGAGCTGTTCTAATAAAAACTGTTACAGGATGCTCAGTATCAAATAAATGTGCACTTCTACACAAGGATTTTTGTTCTGATTGACGACTCCTGTTATAAGACTCAGAAGAGCTTGGAAAGAATGATCCCTTCATGGAAATCAACTCTACTTTGTCACTACGTGAGGAGATGCAAGGTTTTTCTTCTCTTCAGGGGCAAAGCTACATAGCTATACAACCATTTCCTTGAGATCTACAGGAAGTCAGGGTTGTCCATGAAAAATAACTACTTCAAGTTCTCAGTCCTTCTTTTGGCCAGAATTTTTGCCAGGGGAACTCTGCTAGCATTGCTTTCACCATGTACAGGAGCCTTGGGAATGCCAAGCAAGGAGCTCTATGTAGGGTAGTGCCTCCTGTAATTCCCTAATTTAAAAAACAAACACACACCCCCCCCCCCCCCCAAAAAAAACCCCCACAAACAAACAAAAAAAACAAAAAAAACCCCCCTAAAAACTACAACAACAAAACCAACAAAAACACCACAAAAAACCCCAACCTAACCCCTGCCCCCCCCCCTTTTTTTTTTTTTTAAATTGAACTTGTGGGTAAATGGGGCTTCTTTGCATNTAAATTGAGCTTGTGGGTAAATGTGGATTCTTGGCATTATCCACAGTTTGTTCATGTCAGAGTGCTGTGCACCAGCCCGTGAGGCAGACTGTGGCATTCATTCAGTGTAGTCCAAAGTTAAACATCTGAATTATTTATATGAATTATTTATATGTGGTATTATTTAGAATGGAGTCGAACCACTTTCTCTGTAAGGTCGTACATAGAAGTAGCATGTTAGTGGAAAACATTTTCCTTGTAAACTCACACCTGGATTTTATTATGATGCATTTAAAAAGATCTACAGATTAACGACTGCTTGATTTCTTCAGGCTTATGTATATTTTTGAGGGCTTTCTGCATTTGTAGCTACCGTAATGAACACAGCGTTCTGCAGACACTCTGCTCTTAGAAAGCAAATGTTGTAGCTAGATAAGTAACTAAGTTTTTCAGGCACTGCCTTTAGGGGGAAAAAAAAATCCAAACTTCTTAAAGGTCACTTTGTAAACCAATAGTTTGTGTCAAATGCTTCCGCAGCTCTGGACACTCTCTAGTGGTCACCTATAATTGAACATAGTAAGAAAATGTCATATCTTGTCTTTTTGTCACTTGTTCTTTATCTCTCCAAGGGGCCAACTTCCCTCCTCCCCCATTCCCCCACTTGCTTTTGCATTTAAGTAGTTCCATTTCAGTGTATCTCATTAAACAATGTTGCAGATGGCCCTAAGTGTATTTTTTTCTCTACAGCAGAGGAATTTATCAAAAATATTTCTTTGCCCGATAAGAAAATTTTAGAAAAGTGTCATATTTCTATCTTCCATTTTTTTGTTTAAAAAAAGGAATGAGATGTGAAACTTGATTCTGAAAAATGTTCCTTTCTACGTTTGTTGATCCATCGCATAAGAACAGTGCCAAATTACCTGTGCATTTTTGCTCGTTTCCCTGGTTTATACCTCACTTAGCATAAAGAAGGAAGCATTTTGTTTATTTCAAGAGCAGTTTGAGATGCATGGTTTTGTCTTGATCCCAGCAGAATGCAGTTCGACTATATAGACACCTTTGGTGATATTTGTCGCACTCTGTGCCAGCATCTTCCAGCCTTTCCACCTGCTTCTCTGGCAGCTGGGTGGCACACCATGTCACCTTGTTCAGTCTCGTTTTCCTTGCAGACAATGCTAGACGGCAGATGTTATTTCTGTCCCCTGGGTTTTGAGATGACTTCTACTGTGCCAAACTGCAGAGGTACTCATGATGTGCAACTTGGTAGCTGGCTTGAGCAGTGCCCACAAACTTTGGTCGTTACCTGAAGGATAGCGGCAGCTGGAAATACCTGCTGGGCAGCCGGTGGTCGGGATGCAGAGCCCTGGAGCGGCCCATGCTGCTGCTCAAGGATCTCTGCCTGGATGAGGACCTCTGCCTGCCTTGCTCTAGGCAGCAGACAGTGTGGGGTTTAAGCCATTGGTGACTGCAGGGTGTGTACAGAGACAGACAATCCTTCCACCTTCTTGCAGCACATATGAAGGAAGAAATAGGAGAAGGGAAAGCAGACTGTTCTCACCAGGCTAGAGATACAAAGTCGCTGACGCTGAAGTTGCCTGTAGCTGTTCTTAGTATGTGAAATTTTGTTTGAATGTCCATCTTAAATTATGACTATTATGAGGTAGTATTATTATCACTAGTGATAAGTTGGTCTGTCTGGAACTTCCTTTTCTGTGATATTTTAATATATTAAAGTCAGGTGCTTAGTTTTGCTTTTATTAGCTGGCTGTCTTTAGCATATTTATGAGGAAATTCAGAGACGTGGTTAAGCCAAAAGCTTTTAGTAAAGTTTTGGGAGAATATTAAATTACCTGTAGAAATTAATTTTATGAGAATTCTGATGTAATGCTCATTAAACAGCACATCTGTGCTTACCTGAAGCCTATTAAGCTTTACAGGCACAACATGCTCTGCAAATATGACACTTCACAGCATCCCAGAAATTTACAGTAAGTATGGCCTTAAACTCTTGTACCATGCAGATATAGTATATCCCATGGTGAGGTACATACAAGATGTGCACGTTTCCAATAATAGGATTTACATATGGTGTCCATCACTGACTGCCTCTCTTGCAGCTGGGCTGATATTGCTAGGTGTGTTGATTTCCAGTTGGACAAATCAGTAAAGAAAATAATCAGTGTTCAGGGTACTTGCCTTACGAAAACATCCACTTCCAGCTGTACTAACAATAGGTAGCCAGTGAGAGTTATAAATAAAGTTTTGAGCTATTGCATCCAAACTGGGAGCTAGTGCCATCGTGCCTTCAGCCTTTCAAGTGCTCATTCAACCACCCTCATTTAACTGCGTAGCGTATAACTGTATTTTGTACTTGGCCCAACTGTGGTATGAGTGCAGCTTCATCATCTACAGCAGTAGAAAATAAGTGGGGTTCTTGATAGGCGAATGAATCTCACTGATGGTAGCATCAATTAACTTAGTAATGTATTATAATTGCCATCAGTACAGAACACTGCCTGAGCAATCTTGAGCATATCAGAGCTCCGCAGGATCCTGGCCTTGCATGCCTTGCCAGTGCAGCACTGCTAAAGGATAAAAACAGCCAAATAATCCTTGCAGAACTAATGAGTAACACTTCAAGTTACACTGGTGGGTCCAGTTCAGCATGCCTGTTCCTCCCTCTCCTTGTGCACGCACAGTTTGAGACCACCCTCCACCAGAGCGTGTTCTACATAATCGTAATTGATCAGTAAAGAGCTTTCAGAATAACCCTGCAAATGCATACCACCAGCAAGCTGGCGTTGGTGTTGCTGGAACCATGCTGGTTAGTTAGGGCTCTGTGGACTTCCAAAGCAGCCCATAAGCACACCAGGCTTCAGTGTGCTGCTTCTACCCTTTGGTTCTCTGCTGCTTGCTTTAGCTGCAGAAAGAAGGGGCAAGTGTGTTAAACAGGCCAGTCAAGGAGGGCAAAGAGATATTGCAGGCAATGATGCTTGTTCCCCTCCCTCTGTGAACCCTAGAATGTTCACAGGGCAAGGTACTAACCACGGTACTTTACAATTTTGCTACTGTGCATGTGATTGGCATGGTACCTGCATTTGCAGGACTTAGTTGCAACTTCCTAGTGAAATAACCCCTATGAAGAGCTAGTTTAGTTTTCAGCTACCCAAAGATGATCCAGTGAAGAGCCATCTTTAGTAACTGTCCTTATACCAGTCTTTGGTTTGTTAGATACAGGATTTCTTGAGGAAAGGTGACTCTTTAAAGTTGATGTTATCAATTCTAAGCTCTTAAATTTAAGTGAGTCCTTGATGGATTTCCTGGTTAAAAAGCTTAATGTCCTGCGTCATCTTCAAAATATACATCAAAAGTCAAGTATTTGAAAGTAAGAAAATGCAAGAGTACTAACTACAAGAATACTAATTCTATGTTTTGGTTTTTTTTCTCCCCATTTCTGTGTGCGTTCCAAAGGTAGGACAGCTTTTGTAAGAAAGAGAAAAAGAGGACATGACTGACTAATAAACGTCTGAATTATAATATCTGCTTAAAAGGCATAGGATTAAGGTGGAACTTATTGTGGTGCTTGATTTTTCTAATTTAATGTCCTCTTGGTACAATTTCCATGGTTTCCATTTCTTTTGGAAAGATGGTAGTAAAGATCAGCACTTTCCTCAACTCTTAAAATAGAAATGCATGTATCTTTCATGTTGGCATTTTCAGTTTTTCCTTTTGCCTCCATTTTCTGAATGCAATGAGAATATGCAATGTGAGGGAATTATTGAATGTGGTTTTTTCGCCTTTTTTAAAAACGTCTGTAAATGACAGCTTTCCCAGACCTATAAATTCTAAAATTTTCATTGGTATAAGGAAAAACATAATTTTTCAGCTCTGTTTCTTGAGGGTGGCAAGGCACCTCTGTTTTCTGAAGGATTTTCTGTTTACTGTTTAGTTACTTGCACAAAACTGGAGGATTTTAAACTTTTCCAGCAAAATCAGAAAGAATCCTAGGCCTGCTGATAATTTTAAACATATGGAACTTTAGATACGGATGATAACCTATTTTGAAAATAATCATTTCCAGGAAAGAATGTACTTGCAAGCTATAACTTCCTGAATAATTATTAAAACTTGATTGTTTTAAGTTTTGACATAGGTGACTACCCTTTTTTGATAATATTTTTTTTTTGTGATAACGACACATTTATGTTCACAAATGTGGCCATCTCAATTCCAATGAAAATGATGCATACTGTTCAACGGACGACTTTAAGGATCATTGCAGGGCACTCAGCTAATGATATGAGATTTCATTATGCCCTTATCAAGGAATGTACTATGTAATGTTATTATAAGTGATTTTTTTCAATTAAGGTGTACTAGTTTTCAGTTATAACTCTTTTCCTAGTTAATAATATTTCTTCAGTCTCATTAAGGTATGTTATGCAAGTAGCCATTGAGAACTATCATTTAGTTCTGCAAGTAACAAAAGCAAAGAACTGAGGAAGGACACCCAGCTAGTTTGACAGTTCAACCTTACATAAACACTTTTAAACCAGAGCTTGAAAAATAAAACATACAGTTTAAACTTCATTCAGCCTCCTATGTCAAACCTATTCCTGCTGCCTCATGCAGAAAAAATGTTGTTTCACCTCTGGTGGTAACTTTACTTTCAGGCTTATAGGACACAACTTCTCTTTGCTTTTTAAGGACTCAGTCTTGTGGGAAACAAATATCTGTAATTTCTCAGCAATAAAGTTTCAACAAATTCTGTTAGAGCTCAGTGCAAATATAACAATCCTGTGCATGTTGAATTGTTGCTATCTATCTAACAAAAGTATAAGGAATATTATTACCATTTTATTATATTAGTATTCCTACTAGTAAGTACACTATATAACTTTGGTGTCTTTTTTCTTTAATTTGGATTTTATTAAAATTCAGATCTGAATTCTGCCATTCTTTCTGCTGTTGGGTAGTAATTTTCTCTGCAATAATAACTCAGGCTATTGGCGATGCAAACTGTTGTTCAACATGATTAAGGGTGTTGGAATAGCCCTAAATTGTTAATCTTGTGCAAATATGATAATATTTGAAGTTCTTGCTTTCTCAAAATGGGGGAAACTGATCTCTTAAAGTGAGTTAGAAATATAGTATTAATAAATTGAGATTTTTACATTGAAACATCTTTAATGTAATTTGTTTTGTCCAGATTATAAGGCATAAGGAACATTTTTTTCTCTATCTCAACAGACATTCAGTAATCTGATAGATGTGCAAAGGACGTAAATTAGTTTGAACTTCCCCTCCTGTGATTTAAAGTATTCAGACATAGTAATCAAGGCGTAGACATTTTCCCTGAGCTACTACACTAAAACATAAACAATAATACCATAGTTTAAAGACCTTATGGTTGGATTGTCAAGCAGAATATGTTTTTGTCTAGTTCTTATTGGGATGGTTAGCTGGAACATCCACAATGGGAGGGAATGAAGATTTGGGGTCCACCACCACCACCAATATCCCATTCTTTATAGTTCAGATTGTGCGTGATTAAATTCACATTTATATTTAGGTTGAGTAGAAATCAGGGGTTGTATATGCATGCAAAATATGGGCTGACAGCGATTCCTGCCCTGGGCGCCTGTAGATGTCTCAGTGATTTGGTGGTGAAGGTGATTACCTGCTCTTAGTCACAACAATGGGTTTCTGGGCATAACAAGGTTGAATTAGACAAAAAGCCTAAAATGCCAGAGAATTAGCAATGAGAGGACCCAGGTGGGTGAAGGAAAAGAGCAACTTTGCTGCTGAACTTAAAAGGCAATTCTCTTTCCTCTCCCCCTTTAAACTTAGTGAAAAGAAAAGGAGAACAATGGTGGAGCAGTGAAAGAGAGACCATTTCAGTCTATTCAAGCTATGAGGAAAGATATTATGAGGCAAAACAGTATTTTTTTGTGACACTGGTTAGATGAATATATATGGGGATGGTTTAACTGTGCGCAGCAGTGCGTCGGTTTCAGGGTCACAATTACACCAGCTGATAAAGTTGCCTTCTTCCTTGGGCTCCCATTCACTTCTGAGAGGATGCAGAGTTATCACGTAAATAGGTGCTTCAGGGAAGCTAGTTACTTGTGAAAAGTTGCCTGATACTTACAAGTTCTAAATGGACTTTTACCCTTTGCCACATCCATTAAGCCATTGAATGTCCATTGTGATTGCAGAGCAGAAGCATCACTTGTGCCATGTAAACCACCTGTAACTACTTTCATGTCAAAAGCAAAGCATGATGTGATTATAACTAATATTAGACATAGCATTGTAATCCTACACTAACAGGATGTCTAATATTCCTTATGTCTAGTTCCTTATACTGTGTCTAGATGTAAGTGGAGGCAGTGACAGTTTGCAGCTAAGGAACACAATGGAAAAGAATAGATGATAATCTTAAAACTTGAAAATACTTACTGAACAAAATATTAAGGGGACACAACTCTAGAGCAGAAAGGCAATTCATAGAAGCTCATGCTGTTAAGGACAAGGCAAAAGAAGAGACTGGCTAGGTGAGAAAACGATATAGCTGTTAAATAAGCTTCCTGCACTGAGGAACAAATAGAAGTAAAGGCTTGACAGAAGATTTCACAAGTAGAAATGAATTAATATGAGAAAAACAGAGGACCTGGAGATGAGTTAGTCAAAGACTAAGGACAGTAGATGAAGAGAGAGGAGTGAAAGGGTTGAGGAAAGACAAACAAAAATGTACATGAGAAGACAGGAGATTCACATCAGTATGAAGATGAGGTGTCATAAATAACTTTGAAGCATGAAGAGGCCTGTCACCAGAGCAAAATGAGGTGCTGTGTTGTCTGCTGAGAATGACTGACACAAACATGAAAAATTCGCCATCAGACAAGTAAGATTTTTAGAATGGCTGTCCAATATGCATGCTAAAGGTAAAATTCTAGCTGACTTTGAAATTAAGCTTATTTAGTATCTGAAAATACATTATTTGGCACGGCTGTCTGACCAAGACCATTCCTTTTGCTCTTATGCACATAAAAAGTGCTGGTACCTAAAAGGAATGGTGTTGATGTGTATTCAG